>VWZL01004970.1:1037416-1158467 GCA_013396915.1 Stercorarius parasiticus | reverse complement strand
ACTGGCAGAACCAGGAAAGTAGTCAAGAGCTATATAACCCAGATTTCCATAATGTTTCTGTGGGCGGTATACAAACAAAATCAATCTAAATCATTTTATCCCCATGCAACAGGTTTTTTTCCCCAAGCTGCTTCCCCCCCCCGTCAACCCCCCAAACTGCTTAAAGTCACTCTGAGCTTATTTCTTCTAGTTACCTCGTGTAAAATCTTAAACGACACAGTCTTGCAGGAGGCAAAGAGTATTTTAAAGCCGAGTAAATGTTTCTGAAGTTGCCATCAGTTTATTTTTTCTGCTTGCCTGTGGAACAATGTAGGAACTCTTCAGAACCCCAAAATTACTAGGGGTCTTTTGAAAAGGAGACTTCAAGCCTTGTAAGTATGGTGGGATTTTCCTCCCCAGAAGTGAGCAATAACTTCAACCAGGTGCCGCAGAGAAGTTCTCTGCTTTTTAAAAAGGCTGATTTCTGGCCCTGCCCTGTTACCCCAGCCGCATGCCTGACGTGAGCTGACGTTATCAACAGCAGCGTTAAGTGTTAATGCATGCTCATGAAGCAAATTTACTGCTCCCCTGCTCTAGTGCTTTCAAGAGAACCATGGAGCTACCTTGTTCTTCCTACTTGAGCAGTTACTTTACAATTAAGCAAGGAAATCAACTAGCAAAAAAGACCAAATAACTCCCCCCCCCTCCAAATATAACGCTATTCCAAAGGAGCGTGCAGATCTACAGGTTCATATCATACTGTGTCCACAGCAAGAGACTTCCTTTTTCCAAGAGCTCACTCCGACAAAAACTAGATGTGTTCCTACAGGTGTCTTAGCTAATTGTCATCTGAGCCAGCAGCCCAATTGGAGCACCTTTAAATGAAGCTTAAATATCATGGGGATGAGGCCAGAATGCATGCAAGTCTCCAGCAGGTCACTGAAGCCCATGGGCAGGCTGATTTACACCACTGAGAGCTGGCCATTTGGTTTTTTCAACCCAGTAAGAGCAATTCAATTTTTGAGTTGTTTTCAACTCCTGGATTTTCAAAGGCGATGGGCTCTAAGTCTTTAAAAGAGAAACCGTTTTTCTTCTAAAGCAGCGTTTCAAGACTTATGCACTGTCTATTGATCATTAAGTTCTAACTGTAATTTTAAATTTTCCAAATCAACCAGATCTGAACGAAGAGCACAGCCAGTCTGCCGTGCCACTGACATGGCCGTGCGCACATACAAGCTACATAAGAACCATCCCCTCCATCCATAGTGTAAAGGAAGGCCGGCCCCAGCCCAACATTTGGGTGCAACCCTCAGATATAACAATAATTTTCACAAACCACAGGAACACAAGACGTTGAAGTCACAGAGATAAAGCACACATCTGATTTACCCCAAAATATGCATATTTCTGACTGCAATGGCTGTCACTTCAGTTGGCACATGTTCATGAGACGGGAATTACTCTTGGTTTAAGCAGCTCACTCTTCTTCGGATAAGGGTTAAATACACAGGCTACCAAGATTTGCATCATATTTTCAATACGAATTTATCTACCTTTCACTTTTTGGCCATTTAACCGTGTTACGCATTTGTCTTTAAGATTAAGAGCAGAGCTCCGTATTTACTGATTGTTGCTCCTGAACCTGCACACATATATTATTAGTGTTTTTCTTCCCACAAAGGATGCAAACTTAAATAATTCAAAAAAACCGCATTTGCCAGCAGCTAAAATACATTAGCTTGAACAATAGCTAAAGAAATACCTTAGTCATGGTCTTCTTGTATTATATCCCTCCCAGCAAGTAAATTCCAGTGAAGAACAGAATTCCTGTGAAAGAGAGATGGGGCCTGGCCCTTCGTCTGCTCTGCACTGTGCACGTGCATTTGCATTACTGTTGAAGCACTGTTCTTCAACAAAAATATTGGGTTTCTATTCCCCCCCCAAAAAAGAGAGTCTACATTTGGCAACGGAATTCAAATTTTCACTGGGGGAGAATCAAAGAAGTTGGAAGATACATATGTCTACACACACATTCAAAAGCATCACCGCAGCATCTCCAGACTTCTATCCCCTAAGGCATGTCTAAATTAAATTTCCAAATTAAATCTCTCTCGATTTACTGTGGCAAAATATAACAGCATTACACCACAGCAGCTCAGCAAAAAGGACAGTGTGATATATCACGAGTTGCAGCGCTTGGCCAGAGAACTGGGCCATCAGAGGAGAATATATCCAAAAAGTAACTGAGCTACAGTGCGCGTGTAGGAACCAGAGGAGGAAGTTGAAAGTGTTTATTTTCAGTCTGAAGCATCTTTTTTCTCTCCCGCGTTAAGCCTAACTTTTCTGCCAAAGCAAACAGCTGAAAATATTATCAAACATTTCTAACCAAGAAGTTCATAACCATGAAATATGAATACAAAGCGAGTACAAAGCGATGGCAAACACGATGAAGGTCAAAACAGCGTAGGATTTGATCCATTCCAGAGTTTCATTTCCTTAATCAAATTTTGGACATCCAACCTTTGATAGCATCTCTACAAATGACAGATTTCTGCCATTTGGGGTTTTTTTTAAAAAAAACCTTTTTACCATAGTCCAATGGCAAATCATCAGTAAAACACAGATCACGAGCAGAAAAGACTCACCATCGAGGAGCCATTTAAAGCAGAACAGCAGCGTGATGTGATCTGCTTTACCAATGCTCTGTTTCCACAGGACACCAAGAGTCTAGGGGAAACTACGAATTAATTCAGGTATCATTTTCAAGCTCATTCCTCATCTTGTGCAAAAATGTATGTGGCAGAGAAACAAACAGTTACATGCTTCCGAGCATATTCAATGAGACCCGTTGACACAACAAGTGCTGCGGAGGCCATCCAGGCCTATTTATTCTGACTAATTTCCATAATCTATTGTGCCTGCATCTGCAGGCATTTGACTCAATCGCTTTCAGAGGCAGCTCAGTTTTCCAGACCTCTTATTTTCCATTACGCTTCAATAAATGTCTTTTTTTCCCCCCTATTTTCACTCACTCAATTTTATTACGTCTTCATGTGAAGAATTCCCTTTGGATCGCTTGGGAAAGGATATAAAGGTCCAGAAGGAACCTCGAGTAGCAATTTCCAGGAGGATCCTTCTCATAAAGGGAGCCAACCTATCCATAAATATT
This sequence comes from Stercorarius parasiticus, assembly GCA_013396915.1. Lineage (NCBI taxonomy): Eukaryota > Metazoa > Chordata > Aves > Charadriiformes > Stercorariidae > Stercorarius > Stercorarius parasiticus. Next base: position 1,155,319 of record VWZL01004970.1, on the reverse strand, counting down.
CATCACCGCAATATCTAAGGAATAAGCCAAGGTAAGGGAAGTCTTCCTGTAACATTTAAAGAAGTCTAACACTCGTCACATAGGCTGAAACAATACGTTTTTCATCATCTTTTTCCAGACGCGCCAAGCATGCCGCTCCTGCAGGACTCAGACGGCTAACAGTCTCAGTTCGGTATTTATACTGATAACAATAATGTATTTTTTAAGTGCCTTGCAGCCCCTCCGGCATTTATCTGCAAAATCCCAAAGGGGCAGGGAGACGTTCTAATGCTGCTGAGGAGGACACAAAGAAGCGTACAGCTGTTTTCCAGGTATTGAAACGTGCTGAAGAAAAAAAAAAAACACCTCATATTTTAAGCTATAACACTGCTTCCTGCAAAGTTATTTATTTTAATTTGAACTTATCTGCCCTTCTGCGAGTGGATGACAACTCCTAAAACAATTTTGCCATCTTGGGGAAAAAAAAAAAAAAAGAATCCAATAAAATTAAGAAAGGAAATCAAACACCTTTGAAGATGTAGCAGGATACACGAGCAAAGAGACAGATTACCATTGTCTCGCTCACTTTAGATCCAGAAACAAATTGCAAAGCTATGTCAGCACCGCGTTTCACTGCAGCTAATAACCTGGGATGCTGCATTGCTTTCAGGCCCGAGAAAAATCTCTCTGCACGGCACCATCCCCTGCCCCCCGAGTGAGCGCAGGCAAAAGGAAGGTCAGTCTCTCCTGGCTTCCATTGCACGGCGAGTGGAACATGAGTTCTCCTCCACCGTACGGATCTGCCCTGACACAGAAGAGATGTGTAGAGAAGCCCCAGACTAAGCATGAGAGCAATTAAAACACGCGTGGCTAAGAAAACAGCCTCGCACATTGAAAAAATGGCACTTGCACCAAGTCTGTTCACTGCCCTGCAAGAGGCAGAAGACGGTTTCAACACTTTCTCTTGACAGATGCTCTGTGACAATTAACCAAGTTCTAAATTGGCCTAAGACTTTAATTAATGCATACAGCTCTGGAGCCACTAGTATCAGAAGGGCACGGAGCTGTTAGAGCAGGGCCAGAGGGGGCCACAGAGATGCTGGGAGGGCTGGAGCCCCTCTGCTGTGGGGACAGGCTGAGAGAGTTGGGGGGGTTCAGCCTGGAGAAGAGGAGGCTCCGGGGAGACCTTCCAGCCCCTTCCAGGCCCTCAAGGGGCTCCAGGAAAGCTGGGGAGGGACTCTGGAGCAGGGAGGGGAGCCATAGGACAAAGAGGGAATGGGTTTAAACCAAAAGAGGGGAGATTTAGATGGCATATTAGGAGGAAATTGTTTGCTGTGAGGGGGGTGAGCCCCTGGCCCAGGTTGCCCAGAGAAGCTGTGGCTGCCCCATCCCTGGAGGGGTTCAAGGCCAGGTTGGCCGGGGCTTGGAGCAACCTGGGCTGGTGGGAGGTGTCCCTGCCCAGGGCAGGGGGTGGAACGGGATGGGCTTTCTAACCCAAACCATTCAATGATTCTACTCAAAATACGTTCTCTCAGTCTTTAACTTGAAAATTACTTGTGGGGCAGACTGGGTCAATCGAATTGCTGCTGATCAGGACAGAGGGGATCTCTTCCCATGTTCTGGGCTGCAACTAAACTAGTTGGTATCCTGCAGCAGCAATAGGCTCACTCTTGGAACAGGCATGTGGGTCAGATAACCACAGGTGGCGAAGGAGCCGCAAACCACATTTTCAGGACTTTGCAGAAAATTGGTCATAATTCTCCCATCCATAAAACAGAGGAACCTAAAAGCGCCCCGAGTTCCGCGAGTGAAACGTGTTAAGTATATTATTATTACTATTCGTAGCCATCAATCAGCCACCTTTCAGCAGCACTAGAAATTCAGCCAAAGCACCTCTCAGCAGAATCGCTCCAGAGCAGGTCAGGCTGCATAATGAGCATTCTCAATTTCAGGACTGGTTGGCTAATACAGCGTGTACCAGCCCTAGCTCAGCATGCCGCTCGGCTAATGCTTCCTCATGTACCCAATTACACTCTTGTATTTGTTAATGTTACATGAGAAATCTTTACAATTACAGTAAATCACCCGCTATGAATCCTGGAGCTGAAATTTTTTAATGAACATTCATTATAGGAAAAAAATATCTCCTCAGACAAAACCATGGGAAAAAAACCCCCAGTTTTATGACACACGAAATTCTGGCTTTCACTATCTGTTTGGTGTAATTTGTTTAGTAGATTTAGCTCAAGATGCAGCTCTTGCATACATAAACAGTCAATGTTTTAGACTCCGTCCAATCAATCGGTAACTGGGAAACTAAACAGTGTCACTGACATTTTGGTTTCATTATACAAGCCAAAATGTTTCGCCTGAGCTTGCAGAGTGTTTGGCACATGCTCCGGTCGGGAGCAGCTCTGGCAGGGATGGACCACTCAATGGTACCACACCGAGGAGCCAGGATCTAACACCCACGGCTGCAGACACGAGTCAGAGGCAGCACGGGTCAGTGAGAAGATCAACCTGGCCTCGTCGTGACAGCAAACGTCACGACAAATTTAGTTGGCATTGCTTGTGGCTGAAGCGAGCCATAGGGAAAGTATTTTAGTGCCTTGAATCACCTGTAAACGCGCGACCTGTATTAAGCACTGGAACACATTTACGTTAAAAAAAACAACCACACAATGTGCTATAAAATCAGCGGGACAGTAACCAAAAAGAGTATAGTATGGGGGTAACTGGACATCATTGATGCTGAGACCTCCCAAACAGATTTTCTCCCAACTATGTGAGTAACTGCAATTGCGCATCAGCTGACAAACAAGGAAAGAAATAAAGAACATGAGTAGAACAAATAATTATGTGTGTGATGATTTGGAACAGCTGGGAAGTGCCTTACATGGTCTGAAGACTGCTTTGGGGAGCCTTGACTTGGAAAAAGCATTCTGCATAGTTAAAAATCATACAAGAATCATGAATTTAGTTAGCGCCTCCTTCTTGAGGGTCTGCAGCCAAATACAGTACAGGAGATTGAGGCAAGTTCGGTGATTTCAGTCATACAGAAAGCAGAAGCTGCAATATAGACGTGAACTCTCGATAGCAGTAACCCAAGTTAAAGACAGAAACAAACTGTCCTTCTTCAGATGTCTTCAACCACTTTTATTAATAAAACAGTAACAAGATGGACAAATTATTCAACATTTTGACAAGAGTGAAGGCCACACTTCCCACTGCTGAGCAGGGCAGTATAGGATGAGGGGGAACGGTTTTAAACTGAAGAGGGGAGATTGAGATGAGATCTGGGGAAGAAATTGTTTGCTGTGAGGGGGGTGAGCCCCTGGCCCAGGTTGCCCAGAGAAGCTGTGGCTGCCCCATCCCTGGAGGGGTTCAAGGCCAGGTTGGACGGGGCTTGGAGCAACCTGGGCTGGTGGGAGGTGTCCCTGCCCAGGGCAGGGGGTGGCACTGGGTGGCCTTTAAGGTCCCTTCTAACATGAACCATTCTATGATTCTATGACACCTTCAGGCAAATTGGTGATCTAGAATCACAGAATGTGTTGGGTTGGAAGGGACCTCTAAAGGTCATCTAGTCCAACCCCCCTGCAGTCAGCAGGGACATCTTCGACTAGATCAGGTTGCTCAGAGTCTCATCCAGCCTGGCCTTGAATGTCTCCGGGGATGGGGCCTCCACCACCTCTCTGGGCAACCTGGGCCAGTGTCTCACCACCCTCAGTGTAACCATCTACTCCCTCAGTGCTACTGATCGCAATTTCCAATACTGAATATTCTAGCGAGTGAGCTTTATTAGGTTACCGGAGGAAAAAGCAGGGTCTTTAGAAGCTGTTCATTCCCTAGGAGATAAACTCCAAACCTTTACAAACAGTGGTAGTAAAGTCAGGGAACAGCTCAATTACCGTGTCTGCTGGTACTGAAAACAAATCTGTGTGCCAGAGGCGCAAAGAACAGCAGCAGTAGCACGTAAATGAAGACATTAATTCCAACGCATAATGAAATTCAGATGGAGTTACATATTATAACCACGAGAAAACTAAACGAGGAGTTCACTGCAAGCAGCGCAGTAGCAATGACAACCAAAAGGACTGGACTGAAGTGAGCAGTTCTCAGACGGCCGCTGCTCCGAAGGCACGTGGCACCATCCCGAGGGGACACAGTTCCAGGGCACAAGGGCCACCTCAGTCCCTGTCCTGCTAATAACTCCATGGATGACCTTGTGGGGAAACTGCCTCTCTATTCTTCAACAGTCATGTTGCTGTTGATGTTGAAATATGCAAAGCCAGGCCTCCCCCTCCTCCCTTTGTTTTTTTAATTCAGCCCAAAGTAGTAAATTTTCCCCCATTTTAATCTTCTTAGCCCGAAAAACATTTTAAGAAATATTGATGTTAATTTTCAGCTAATTTTCTCAGAAAACCATAGAAGAGATGAGTAATACCAAAGAGTGGCAGCTGAAAGAATAACAGTCAGACTCTGGTGCACAGATTAATAGACGAGCGAGGCAGCATCCCTGCAGATAAATGTGGATTACTGATAACTGATAAGTCCTCATCACACTTATCTCCAGGTATCAAAAAATGGAGAAACAAAGAAAAGGGTCAGAAGAAAAATGTGTGTAATGAATGAACGGCGGGGAATAGGAAGGCAAAAAAGTCTCTGGGCCATAAAATGGAAAGAAAAAGTCTTGGTAGAAGAGCTTTTATCACGTATCTGCTCCCCATACTGCATTCCAAACAATCTCATACAGCGGAGGAAGAGGGTGTAGGACCAGGAGCTAAACCATGCTAGAAATTTGTAATAGGCTCTGCCTGCGTAATCAGATTTAAGGGATAAGTTATCTCATCTGATGTGTTTTCAAATAAATAACCCCTAAAGAAGTTGGCTAGGAGGTCAACTAAGGTTGGACCTCAAGTCCTTCAAACTGGGTTTGCAATCTGAGTCAACCTGGATCCAGCGTTGTTGAAAACAGAATGGGCATTGGCGTTTAGACAACTTTAAATCCACACAAATCATTACTTATGCCATAGAAGCACTAAACAGCCTCGGGTGCCCACCACATATGGGTTGTACCCTACGTAAACTCTGCTCCTAAGAGTTCACGCAAAACCAGCTGCTTCACTCCGAGCCATAAGGGGAATCTGCAGGGCTGCCAGCTAAGCAGCAAAATAATCCTTTTACCTGTAAACCTGTCTGACCTCCAGATCAAAGGCGCTATAGTGGGTAACACGGAATCTCACGACACCATTTCATTTTATTTTTGAAGAGAGATGTCAAGTGAAAGCTGACTTTACAATCACGTAGATTGGAGCAAGTCTGTGTAATAACTGCTCCTCTAATTATCAACTGTCATTTCCATGCAGTGCACTGCTCTTTCCCAAGCTCACTCTCTGTTACATGCTATGTTTGATGGCTGCATAAGGAAAACACCCCTAGGAGAGGGCTTTCAGAGAGATTCCCAAAAGACCCATGTGCCCGAAGTTTACATACTCTTTAACCAAATTTCAGAGCACCCAAAATCTTTGAAACAAGTTCAAACCTTTCATTCTCTGTCTCATCACAGCCATGCGCGGGAACTTGGGAGTGACTCGACAGAGATTTGAGGGGTTGCAGGGAGAAAGATGTGGAGATGGGTCTGGTTCTTAACGAGGATTACAGTCTTATGGTTTCTTGTCAGATTCCTGCCCGAGACGCATTATCTTTGCAATTACCATAAAGAAGCCAGGTTCTCAAAGAGCATGATGACAAAATGCTGCATCATTATTCTACTGTAGTTGAGCTCAGCAAAGGAATAAAACAAGACACCCTGTTTTTTCCGTGAACGGCAGGTCCTGTCAATTCACAGAGGGAGAAGAAAGAAAAAAAAAGCTGTCTCAAAATGATTATGCAAATTTCCTCGGTGGCTTGGAGGGAGGCGGGGAAATGACATTAAGGTCATTTGGTAAGACCTTGAATATTTTTAATTCAAAATATGTATCGCATTTTAATCAAACCAGCTCTGTGCTATTTCTATCCAAGTAATTTGCATTCTGGCTATGTCATGGGGGCAGTTATGAGTCAGCTAAGCTCTCTAATATAATAACTATCAGAAAATTGTCTTGCATTATTCATGTTAATTATGCTGAACCAAACACTGCGGACAGGAAAATGTATTTTCCATTGCAATATTTTTTGCCTCGTAGAGATTTTAAGAATTGATTGGACCGAGTTTCTTTCTCAAGATTAAATCTTCAGACAAAAAGGATGTCAAATATGCACGTGCCTTGGCAAACTAGGGGAATTCTGCCTCTGGATTTTTGTTACCTTCAGCTGGTGTATCTACACAGTGTATAGATTTTGTTTCTCCATAAACAGCTAAAATGAAAATAAAAGCCAGTGCCCTGAATTAGCAGCACACTCAACATTCACAGATGCCTGGATCATTCAAAGAAAGCATCTGTTAACAGGAATGGTAATTTTCCTGGCTAGCTTCCACTCCAGCCAGCCTAGTATTTTGCTTTAAAATTTCAAAAGCAACTTGCTTTCTTCAGGAGTAGCCCAGTTAAATATCCCGTCCCACCCCATTACACAAATACAACACCTATAGCTGTTGCCGCTTCTGCGACTTAAACAAACGTAATGAGCACGAGACAAGTTTGTATCATCTGCACCTACAACACAACTTTACTGGGACACCAGCTGGGAGATATCGCCGTAACGCATCCTATACAAACCAGTCTATACAGCCACCCTGCATCCTTCCTGCGTTGAGACCATGCTCTGCCAGCAGCCCATACCAGAACCAGAACTTCAGAAGATGCTGGCAACCCCCCGCACTGCTCGCCAGTGTGTTGTCAGTAATTGTTAGAAACACCGTCAGTACGTGGCAGACAATTTCCCGGGTACCATCAACCAAAGTCATTAATTCCTCTGTTCAGGTTTGCTTTGGTTTGGGGTTTTAAATAAGCTCTTAGTGTTTGTTTGTTCCATTTAACAGACAAATTAATTGAGCTCCCTTGGTTGCCTGCACTGCCAGAAATTCTCCTTCAAATTGCTAAAGAAAGCATTTATAAAAATCACCTGCTCTTAGTAGCAGAACTGCGGCCAGCTCATACGTAAGGTGACATTTATATCCTTGTTGTCAAAGCCTGGTGGAAGTAACTTTCTGGAATGGCAAGGGAATTAACGGGCCAGTGAGGATGCGTGAGGAGAAGGGAAGAACGAAAGTGAGGGGGATTTAACCCCCCACCTTGATTTTCCCAACTGAGACAAACCTCAGCGAAGGTGTTAGCTAACGAACACTAAGGTGCAGGGGCCGGGCTGGGGGGGCTGCTTTTAATTCCAGAAAGTTGAGGAGGTTACGTACCTTTTCCACGCCAATCTACCACCAGCGAGTAGAATAATGAAAAGAAATTTATCAACATAGAGGCAGCTGGTTCACATCCATTTTGCTCCACAGATTCTCAACAGCTCTCTCGAACCCCATTATCGCTGTATCCTTGAGGATGTCTAACATAAAAGGCTATTAACTCCCCTTGTAGGTGGAGACCTGAACATAACTGCTGGCAGATTTATGCCTCTGCAAATACAGACGCTTGGTCAGGTTAAAGGCTGCGATCAGTAAAACGGATTGATACGCTGAGCACACTTAACCCTAAAGGGCAGAGTGATAATCCTTCGCCTTTATTAGAGTAATTCAAAAGGTATGTTTCAGATAATTATAATTGGAGGTTTTTTACATAATTACAATTCAAGTTTCTGGTAAGTTTATCAGACATGTGCAGATCCAGCAAGGTGACATATAGGCAACCTGCTGAATTTCTGCAGAACGCGTGCTAACGGACGGTGCCTATACGTGCCTTCAAAGAATTCAGAAAGTTTTTCTTGAACAGGACAAAGCAATAGGATACCTCCACTGCTTGTAGCCTGGTGCAAAAGAAAACAATAAGAAATTGAAGCGATCTGTGGTTTAGACCTCGATTCAAGAAGCCTTTTGAGGAGGTGTTTTCCCCTGGCTTTCAACAAGGAAACTTGCAGAAACCAAGCTCAGCGTATGAACTTGTCTCTGAATCAAGTTTTAATGAATGTCTGATATTCTCATTTTTCAGAGCAGGCTCTGCGAGGCTTTGGGGACAGCAGGCGATTCCAAGTGCAGCATACATCAGTATTTGTTTTTAAGGGATGCAAACCAAAGATAAGAAAAAACCGAACCTGACACATAAGAACAAATACACATGATTAAACTGACACAGGTACAGAAAACACAGTTGCCTGCTACTATCACTGCTAGCTTCTGCAAAGACTCCTGTTTTTACCTCTACAGGAAATAATTGTACCCAAAGTGACATCAGTTTTCTTAAACAGTCAGGCTTGCTGGTATTTTCCCCGTTCATCACTGCAATTACTTAGCCAGGCACCACCAGGAGGAACCTGGAGTATTCACTATACAACATCCTTAATTGTGTTTGGAAGAAAAACGTGAATGTTTGCTGAGGAAGTTGCAAAGGACATGCCTTTAACGGAGCCCATCTCTCTCGTAAGCACCTACCAGCCATTAGGTAGTTTGTCACCGCTTTTGTGATTTCCTTACTTCGTGTCTTGACCCTTGCTCGAGAATGATGCTAGTTTATACCTGCTGAATTCTCTGTGTGCCCTACATACCTGTACGTCATGTAAGGTTCACGCGCCCGAGTATCAGCCAGCACAATTAACCCCAGCAACAATATACCAATTACCAGGTCAACTATACACGTTGTAATTCTTCTTAAGGACTTAAATAACCTCATTACCAGCTAAATAATAAAAAAAAAAAAAAAGAAGGTCCACCAGTGCTAATTAAATATAATGCTGGTTTGTACAGCAAAGGCAAAAGATGAAGCAAGCCCATTAACGAGCTAACAAAATACAAATGAATGGTTTTTTGTAACAGACTCTATCAATTATACATACAGTAAGCATGTCAGGCAGCGCACAGCACGTTACACGGGCTGAACTTTACCGTGCTCTTGCCAGTTTGACCTAAGCAGCAGTCCAGCAAGCAGGGCATTATACAAGGACTAAGGTCCTGCACGTCGCTTTGTCACTGGCAAATTCAGAGAGCCACTTCCTCTTTGTGCTGCTGGTTTGCGTCTCACCTCCAGTTTAATTGGCAAGAGTCGTTTCTCGCTACACAGCGCCATCCAACACGTGCACAAAAACTTATGCTGGGGCTTCAAGCTCGAGTGAGAAATGCCACGCAGGAAGGCGTCCGCACCAACAGCTGACTACGAGAAGCAGCTTTCACAAGTTGTATGAACGTCATCTGGAATTTCTGAGCCACCGATATAATGCCAGGAGGAGGATAATGATTGTGCCCATTTGAGTAGCGCCTTGCAGCGGGAATTCAGAGTGCTTAACACGTTCATTAAGGCTCTTAAAGGTCCTTCAGGCGGGTATTTGTCCTTGTGTGCTGGAATAAGCTCAGACATGGCAACGTGGGTGGATCCTTCTCATATCCCTGACAAAGGTGAACAGAAGTTTGAGAGTTCAGATTTCTGTTTGCCTGTCTTGGGATAACATTGTGCCACTGAGAAACTCCAGGCCAGTTACAGCAAATAGATTTCCCTGGCACTTCTTGGAGAGTGGCAAGGTACTTGACACGAGGGTGGCAAAGTAAGGAGTTTAATCATCAACCCACATTCCCTGCAGTACAATATTGTCTTAGTAGCAACTCCCCTAGATATTTCTAATTACATTAAGCCAAGAAAAGAGTAAAAATTCATGCTCTGTTTTTTATGTAACTTTCCTCACTAGGTGAAATAAAACAACTTTAAGGCCTGTCTATAGTGTTACATCCCTTCGCATCAGCCACAGGTTTCAAAGCTAGACCTTAGCTCCAAAAGTCAAACATAAACTCTGACTGTACCGTGACTAACTTGGATTTAGATTTTTCGAAAGCTGGATCTGAAATCAATTCTTTACTAGGCCTTTGACTTCCTACTCTCTAGAATAAAATTTCGAGAGCTCTGACACGTGTCAAGGTATGTCAGAGGGATGCACACAGAAAAGCTCTTGCCAGTGCTCTTGTTAGCATCCAAGTCAGTCATTCAGCACCTTCTAGTCTAAACCCATTAATAAATTTGGAAGCTGCTTCGCAAGCATTCAAATCAGTGATAAAGATTATTACCAAAACTGCTGAAGAGCAGCATGAAATACCAGATTTCAGAGGAGCTGAGCTTGTTCCTCCTGCTGCACCGGCTGAACTTCCACCCTCACTGATAATTACAGTTAAGTGGGACAGACCTGAGGGTGTCAACGCTGGGACCTGGAGATTCACATGAAGTCTCCCTGCCCAGTGAAGAGGATCATCTGGGACTTCTGGCACAGCCACTCAAGCAGAAACGCTCCTCGACAAGAGGAGGTCATTTGCTACAAGTCGACTGTGCTGGCCTGCAAACACATATAAGTGGGGTTTCCTTCTCTGTTTCAATTATTTAAGGGGGAAAAAAAATACGAGTCAAAGAGGTTGCTTGATTTTTCAGTGGGATCTAAACCTCCTCAAAAAAAGAGAAAGAAATTCTTTCTAAATGATGATGAATATACTATAGGAAACTATAAATCAATCTTTGGGTACTGATGGTAGCACAAACTGCAAAAACAAAACTTATAAATCAGTCTTAGTTCCCAAAGAGTAAGTTCACTGCATCTATCTCCACTGATTGTTCTCTCTATAAATCTCTTTTGCTAAAAGCAATATCAGGTTTCCCAGAGGCATCATTTACTGTTACAAGCTCCATTCTTCAGCTGGTCTTGAGCACAAAATTAGTCCAATTTAGGAAGTTATTTTTTAAAAAGTTTGCAGCTCGCTTTTTCAAATAAATAAACGAAAGCTTTAAACAAATTGGACTTGGACATCCAGCCCCAACATCCCATCTGTATTTGTGAAAAATCTCAGCCTTCCTTTCCCTCCTCTGTATTTCCTTCTGTTATTTACCAAATGGAGAGTCACACTTCACCTAAATTGTATTTTAAACATACCTCTTACAGATCACAAGCACGGTTATACGTCCACCAACAAGAGATGAGGAAGCAGCACAGAGCTTAGAGCCAAATCCCAAACTCACAGGTGTTCAAACGCTGTGTTTATTTCTCCTTGTTGGAGCTGACACTCACAGCTGCAAACCCTATTACAAGTCCTCACTAAAGTTCTCCAAAACCAAGGTTTTAAAGTGGTAGGCCAGGAGTGAACATGAGCCAGGGAAAAAAGCCTAAGGGATTTCATTCGTATTGCACTTAATATTTACTCCGTGCCACGAACTCCCATCTACGAATGGGCTGATTTTGGTACCCAGCTTGCCCAGGTATCTCTGCATCACTGTTCTCTGGGTAGTTTTAAGGTGTATGCTTCTACCCAAAGCTCCTTGTGGTGTGAACTATTTGTTTAGGTCCTAAATTCTGAGGCAAAATCCATTCCACCTTTTAAAATCACTTACTCAGCTGTGCCCAGATGTGACAAACATGTGGATTATACCAAAGTAAAATGGCTAAGTAGTAGGGGAAAAAAAAAGTTATATTTCATCCTGTGCGTCTCATTACGGTCAACTTATCATGGTGGTGGCTGCCTTGGATGAGTTGTTGAATTGCAGTACAAAGTTTGCTTTCCAATCACAGCAAATTGAAACTGCATGTTTTTCCTTCTGGGCTCTTACTATGTAAATACACAGTCACTGTTGACAGTGACTCTGAGCTGAAACACACACTCCTTTACCTTCCTGCGTTGCACTAGTGGCCAACTGTTTTGATGAGCACTGCAGTTGTACCTCTGCCGAGATGAAAATGAAAATAAAAATAAAAAAAAAAAGGTAGTTGTTTCTAAAGTACTACAATTTGGAAAGCCCAACAGCATTTTCAAAAAGCTTCATTGCAGGAGACGAAGATGAGATGTGACAATTACTGCAGAACCATCCGTCACAAGGAACACTCAACACCCTAAAAATGTGAGCTCTTGTCGTGTTCCTGACACCGCTGGTGATTTTAATTGCCTTTCATCCTTCTCAAGCAAACGATAGAAAGGACAGGTGGAATATTAGATTTTAAACCTCTGGAAGTTTAGTCCAACAAACACGAAACAAATGTAAAATCCTTACCGTGTCCTTTGCAGCACAGTGAGGGTGTTGAAGAGCAACTTCACAAACACAAGGCCAAGAGGAAAACTTTTAATGGGACAGTTTTGTCCAAAACCCATTGAAATGACACCACAGTCAGGTCTATTCTGCTTCCCAAACCCTGACCGCTTGCACTGTTGTAAAACGTGAGCTAAAGAAACTGCTCTAAAAAAACCAAACTTGTTTGTGTAGCTCAACGCATTTATCACTAAGTGCCATAGCGTAAGACAGGGAACAGCAAAGGATAAAACAATAGGTGTTGCCATGGGAGAAGAATATTCACCAGCAAGACCCAAATGGAAGCAGAGAAGTGGAGGCAGAAGGAAGGTGCACCTTAGATGTCTCATTAGATCATTAAGGACAACATGGACCAGCATTAAATTAGACATCACCCTACAGCAATCAGAAGGCGACAGGTCCTTACCTTAAAAGTCTGGAAAAAATCTCTTTTGGCCAAGGAGAAAACTGATGTTTCCCTCATTTTAGTGTCCATAAAGAAGAGGAAAGAGCCCTTTCCTAGAGCCTCTTCTCACATCGGCTTCAGTTCACTCCTTTAATGAATCACAGGTAATCAAGATATTTTGAATAACGACAAAATGGGGTGTGCCGGACCCTTGCTAAGGCTCCTCCTCAAAAGATGTGGGACATTTACCTCTAATTTTTATTGGATCATCTCCTTTATAGCTGAGGAAAACGTTATAACTTTTGATTCTTTTAATTATTAAACAAAAGGGAGAACAGAAGGAAGATCCTTAAAACTATTGAAATTAGTTTTCATAACCACAGTGCTTGATTTTTCCACCATCTACTCCTTCATTATTTTCCAGCAAGTTTCCAAATGCATTCAAACCTCTAAAGAAAGAATGTAACCACTTCCTCATAAAAAGGGCGCTTTCGGTTCTGAGGTGACATCATCTTTAAGCTTCACAAAACAGATGACTTCTATCCTCTGAAGAATACAGTGGGATGCCTGACACTCCCTGGGCAATGGGTCACATACACTCTTGCGCCAAATGGCTCATTTTCTTGGGATTTATTACTGAAAACTGTAGCAACAGCTTGAGTTCTTTTCCCCGTTTCTCTCCTACGGACACACCGAGAACTTCTCCAAAGTTACTCATGCAATATATTTGTGGAGGTTAATTCAGGACAAAAATCCCAGGAAGCAAATAGCACAGAAACTACCAACATATTCTCTTTTTTATTGTTTCTGACAATCAGTAGTAAAATGTGTTGCTGCTACCAAGGGAGCCAGTTCTAGCATTACTCATTTTACATTAGGGTCCAGAAGAATAAATCCTTCCAGAGCTCTTGCTGGCATTAAGCTAAAACATAAGTCTAGATTTGTAAAGGAAATGTATTAAACAGATGAGACAGCAGTGGAATACAGATTTAAAGGAGAAGAAAGACATTGTACCTTCCTTCCCTATATACTGTTAAAGAACAAACAGAAGGCAACCACATGGAAACAGCTGAGCTGCAAATACTTCATGAATGTATATATAGATATACAATCCTAACTACAAGGAATAAATCACAGTGTTCTACTTTCGTTCTGGAGGTTTCTGCAATAACAGGCAAAGTGACCTCTAAGACAGCCACCGCACTGTTTGGATGGAAACTGCCCAAATCGAGATTCTTGCAGAAAAGTAGAGTGAGCACACACAGAATATGAAAGCATTTTTCTCTATCAAGTGTGAAAACAATGCAAAATTAAGACTTTGTCCTGCTGGACAGGGTAGAGGACTTGTAGTGAAGAAGCACTTCGAAAATAAAGGCAAATACTGTGGTGATTATGTGAACGGGTTTAACTACACCTTCTGAGCCTGGAAGAAAAATAACTGATGAGAGGATGGGCCACAAATGCCTTTTTTGCTAGGTTCACAGCTCCACTCCTCATATCAACCCAGCTGGTTTTGCCACAGTGCTAGACAAAAAGGAATATTAGAGGGAAGAGAAAAGATGATCCAGTCGTACAAGCACGGAATGGAAGGTAGGAGACATGGCAGCTTTGGTGGTCAGCTCTACCAGATATGCCAGATACGTGCTCCCCAAAACACTGTTTCCAGCAGTAAAGCAAGCAAATATTTTCTCTTGAACATCTGCTCTTAGCTTAAAAGACTGTAGGACCACTGCACAGAATGGCCACACCTGGTTTCAGCCCCTACTTGTACTACGAAGTCATAAACTCAACCACCAAACTCGGGACAATATTTGCTTAAAGAGAATCAGCACGGCTTAGGCACTAAAGAACACAGCAGAGAGGACCAGGTTGTCCCAGGAATGCTATGGCACCACACTGTGTTTTTAATTCCATTATTCTGGACAATTTTATGGACAGCAGCAGAGATAAAGAAAATTGTACTCCCTAGGTTTTCAGGGAGCAAGCATGAAAGTTTCATGGAAATACCACACCTGAGGACTTGGGGTTTTTTTGTTGTCACTACACAAAGCTTGAAAGTTTTCCATTAATACAGGCTCCAGGTCCAGCAGAGTTTATTTGAAGTGCTGAATTGGGACCATTATACCCTTAAGCATCATAACTGACTAAAAGACTTCAACAGACCTAAAGGCAGTTATTTAGCAACACGAAGCAACTCCTAACCGCCGCCTGCAGTCTTCATGAGCTTGCTTGTCACACCGGCACCTCTAAGAGTTCAGGTCTGGTTAACAACTAACTTTGTCTTTCACAATCCCATTGAAGTCCCCGTGACAGCTATGGTGAGCATTCCTAGGTAAACTTGTTTCATCTAGAGGTAAAAAGAATAGAAAGGTAAGACTACAAGGCTTTAAGGGTCAAAAAAAAATTCAGTCTGGAATACTGAATTAAAAAAGAAACCAACAAACAGTTCTCAAAAGGATTTAGCTTTATTTTCAGTGCTTGTTTGTTAAAAGGTGTTTGCTATTTTCCAGTGGAGGTGTAATCATTGGCAGCTTCCTCTATTCTGCACAGTGCATCTTGAGGCTCATCTTGTTTTTTCCGATAAAATGTGAGTTAGGAGAGAGAAGATGTAGCCAGCTAGCATTGGGTACACAAGATGTGTTTCCAGCCACCTTTGGTACGGGGTTTGCAGCAGCTGTCGGAGAGAGTACGCGGGTACCAGCAGAGTATAACAACTGAGACAGTATTTAAGGACCAGGCTGGATGAGGCTCTGAGCAACCTGATCTAGTTGAAGATGTCCCTGCTGACTGCAGGGGGGTTGGACTAGATGGCCTTTAGAGGTCCCTTCCAACCCAACGCAGTCTATGATTCTATGACCAGAAACACGGTTTCACTCCCAATCCACCTCCAAGCGAGCACTACAGAGCTGAAGGTAACCCAGACAGGGACAAAGAATGGCTCTACTTTTCTTTAAAAAAAAAAAAAAGTAAAAATCAGCACATCTTTTGGGCCCGATTAAAACTCAGCTCAGATGCTGCATCATTTCCTCACCCATCACACAAGGCTGCTCAACACAGCTGTTCGAGCAGGAGAACAAAATCAAGTGGTCTGTGCTCACCAGACAAAGGGAGTGAAAAACCATGCTGGCTGTCAAGGTAGAAGAAAGATCCAGGCCGTGATGTGCCAAAGGCTGGAGCAATCATAGGAAGCATCGAGCATGAAGGAAGAATTACAGCATGACAGATAATGCGTTGACGCTGCACCCCACAGAACAAGCTGGTGAAGAGGTGGGAACCGAATGCTGGGGGGAAGGTGTCAGCTTGGTTTATCCGTGTGCTTCAAAAGATCACCTGGATGTTTGGCGATAGAGGAATCTCCCATACCAGTGCACAGACAGCAAGCAAGGAACGATGAGAAGATTTGCATGTCACACAGACATCCTAGTCCAGGCCTTTTTGTGACAATATCACCTAAGCTTGTCGAGTAAGGCTGCCCAAGGCTGAAAATTGATCTGCAAACCCTCAGTGCATCAAATTAATTGTTCTTTGCACGGCCCTTTATCCAATCCTTCTTAAATATTTGATTATTTTCTGCTGTTAACAGAGACAACATTATCTGCAAAGAAAGATATGGCTCCTCTTGGACGGCTGCCCATCAAGCCCTTCCAAAAGCTTTATAAAACAGTCGGACAAGCCAAGCGAGCATATGGGAAGCAGCGGCTGAAACGCAGTTCCAGGGAGCTCAGGACCAACGAGCCAACCACAACTAGAAGTATGCAGACCAAGAACATCTTATTTTAAAAGGTGTTTTCGCACCAGCAGTAACAAAGGTCATCCCTTTTCTGGCTACAGTAGCAGAAAGGCTGCTCTAATAAGTTGACATAAGCCATCAGCTGGTGATCCATCCTTCTCCATCCGTTCTCTCCCCCAGGCAACCAACCAGCAACTCCACCAACACTGAGAAGTGGCGGAGCAACCTGTCTAGCCCACAGTACTCACAGGCAGCACTGTGAATTCTGCTGCGAACGTTCAAGGACAATGAATGCCGCCACCACCCACACGTGGTTTGTGCATCCAATTTCACGGACCTCATTCCAAGAGTAGAACAAGTAATTACGCATTCACCCCAGATCCTGGAGAAAAGGTGCTTTTCACATGCTTTCTACTATGAAATTCATTCACATTTAGAGAAAATCCAAGACTTTTTTTTACAGCACGAGATGTCAGCGTGGGTGAGAAATCCATTGTCACTTCTAGCACCTGCTCTTACAGGCTTGATCCAGCGTGGATTTTGAATAGAGCAAGCGCTGCTCAAGGTCTTAACGTGCCCTTTGGCAAATCTTACCATCTTGTCCATCAGAAGTGTAACGTGGACAATGCTAACTTCATCTGTGCGCCTCGTAGGAAGGCACAACCCTCCCCTATAGAGTATTTTTAAAAATACAGAATCTCCTCAACATTTAATTAGCTTTCATGTCTCATTCATCATGAAGGAAATTGCCTGTAGAACAGAATTTTGTGCTCTGTACCTGAGCAACGCAGACCTGAGCAGGAGGCTATATTCATCAGTGTGCTGCTCCAACAGTTGGTTTCAACAGCTGTATTCTCATTATGTTCCTCTATTTTATGAAAGAGCTGAATTTAAAAAAAAATATATATATCACAATATTTGGGACAGTGTTACAAGAACCAATACAGATCTATTAATACAGAAAGGAGAAACCTTCTACTGAATTTAAGCAAAATTACACAGGTTGAACAGGGGGTACTTTGAACGCTTTGGAGAATATAGGTAAACCAAAAAAGACCAATGAAACCTAAGCAGTACCACTTAAGTGTTTAAAAAAAAATATATAAAGATTCGGCTCAAGAGGAAACTTATAAACCCAAGATAAAGATTCTGCTCAAGAGGGAAATTATAAACCCAAGCACTACAGTTACTGTTAGCAGAAACACTCATATTTTCGTCTAAACTTAGTTTATTTCTAGCTACTGAACTGTGTCGTACATAATTATAGGGTAGGGATTCAAATACACTGTATTTGCTTCACTTAATACTATATAACATTAATGCGGCCCAACACACAAAACAGTGTTATCGGGAGAAAACAGATCAGGAGTCCCCTGCTACGGTATTATTCCAAACGACAGCGGTGTTTTACCATGACTCTGCATGAATAGCAGCCACGGGTGATCGTAAAGAAGATCTGCGGGTATAAATGGGTAACCATTACGTCTATGTACGGTGTAACTCCAGAAGGGCAGGACTATGTATTGAAAGTATCAAAAACGGAGCTCTAGACAGGAATGGGTATTTTTTTTTCTTTTCCACTAGGAATAACCATTTGCAGCCTAACGGAAAATTTTATTCATGCCAAAATAAAATAGTTTATTTCCATGTGAGTTGGAGGAGGTTGCGTTTGCTATTGAAGCAAAGCTTTAAGATCAGCCATTCTAATTGAAATACTTCTTATAAAAACCGTTAGCACTGGCAGAATTGAAGGTGTACTCGCCCATACTGTGCCCTGGGTGGTAAGAGCTCACACAAGGCAAGACAGCCTGGTTCCTCACGTCCTGCTGATGGCCCACCAGGCACAGGAAGACCAAACAACCCGCCACAAGAGCAGAGCGGTGCTTCGAAGCCCAAAACCCCAGGGCTGCTTCTCTTCCCTGCTCTCACTGAAAGCTTCAGGGTGCTGAAACTATTGTTTTTGTCCAGCATCTAGCACCATGAGCCTGGAGATTGCCCTAAAGCAGAGAAATCATCTTGGGAGGAAAAGATAACCAGCCGCAACTTGTGTCTATGCCCGCTGAAAGAAGAGTCATTGACGCAACTCTAAATATGGGCCACGTTACCAAATTCAGTCATTATTTAAATAAATCCTTCTTTCGCATTATCAGATGCCAACATTCACACTTCAATTGCTTTTTTAATCAAGTCTTCTTCCAAGTCTTGACACAACAGATTATTCTTTGATAAGACAAATTACTGTCTGTACAGGCTTCTGAAGCATCACAGTAAATGACTCGGTTTACTTTTTGAGCCACGTTTGTAAACGGCTATGTTTTAGAATTGATACGGTCATGCTGCTAGAGAATTCAGAAATATTCTCCTTAATAGCACAGCAGCATTTCTTTGAACTTGCTTGGTTACGGGTATTTATGCCTTTGACTCACCAACCGTGCTTCCCTTACAGTCCTTTAAAATAAATTAAATTGCTGCTCCGGATAAAGAGGGCACAGCCGTGGCTGCAGCCCTCAGATACCTTGGAACGTATTTTGACTTCAACTTCATTTATTTCCGATTGAAGCTGCTGACATCCTATTTGTGACAGACACCTGTGTATAGTGTGTCCCTGGTCTAAAAGCTCCAGCAGACCTTGAAAACATCTCGCACTGAACACCAGCGCTAACAGCTTCAGAAAGCTGTTCGCGCCCTCTGCAACTCAGTTGTAGAGGAAATTTCATGTGCAGCATTACCAAAAATCACCGAGGGGGAGGCACCAGCCGTTCTCTTAAGCTGGCATTTTCAGATTTTATCTGCAGCTATAGTTGTTTGCATTATAACGTCTACAGTTTAAGTATCTGCACAAAGCTTTACAACAGCGAGAGTAAACAGCATGCAGGTGCTTTATCTCCTGTTCTCTCCCCAGCTATCTGACAATATTGCCAAGGATAAGAGGATTAATGCACAACTACCTCCGACAAAAAGATGGGAAAAAGACTCAGGTCCTCTACTGCAGTGAGCAATTCCCCCCCCCATCTGAGGTCCACTGAAGACACCAGAAGTCTTCCTCCTGAGCTCGGAGGACTTTCTCCTGAGTATCTGGGCAAGGTATTAAAAACCAAGCTATTAAACTGGACAAAGTATTAAAAATCTCCGTCCCTGGATCAATGCATAGATGCCTACCTTGGGGCATGTGCAAGACAAGCAGATCTAACCATGCTGGAGAGGGTAAATTCAAAAGCAAGGTTTATTGCTGTGCTGAATAGAAGCCGCAGTGCAAAAATTGTAGGCACAAGCAGATCCTCATCTGTGCAGCAACACGATAGCTGGTGGAGCATTTTACAGCCTGCTAATAGATCCTAGAAACAGGAAGATGTCAGCAGGTTGGTTTTTTTTTTTCCTTGACTCGCTCTACTATGAATTAATACAATTTAACGAAGCCAGTGATGTGGTGTGGCAGATGGTTCAATGGGTTGTATTTAAAGTTCAGCCCTTGGTTCAGCTTTCTCCATAAGAACACAGCGAACACGAAGCAGACCAAGCAGGCAGCACAGTTCCTGCGGTGCTGCGCCTTCCTAATTCACCTTTATATTTAAAAAAAAAAAAGTATTGAATGCATCCCTAGCCTTGACAAAATGTAGTGAAAGAGGTGATAAATGTCAATGAAAGTAGCTGTGCTACTGACAACCGTTTCATTATTAGCATCAAATAACGCATTAACATTTGTTTTATTAACGGAAAAATATAGCTTAATAACCTAATCCATTGCTAGCAGAGCAATGCAGAGCTTAATCAAAATTGTGTTCTTTCGGATGATTTTTTTTTTAATCAGCAAAGCAGACCATTCTATACTTGGGCTAAACAACTGTATCTGTAATCACCAAAATTTACTATATCCCCTTCATTGCTTGCTTTCCCTCCAAAGTAATACCTCTGCGATGTTTAATTATGCAGCACATTACAGACCCATCAACTTTACAGCGGAAACAAGTATATATGAAGAAATCTTTCCATTGTGAGCAAGAATATTTTTTTTATTGCATACAACCTAAATAATGTTGGTTAGTTACCCAGCAAAACTTAGACTTCAAGACTCATTTCTTTTAGAAAGCCTCTGTCTTTTAAAACCGGTCTTGCATTAAAGATACACAAATATATACTCTGCTTTGACAGACAAGTTTACATCTACTTCCATACCCACAACGTGAACTGACACTCGCATCCAGCAATCTTAATGGCATCCAGGTGGGTATCAGTGAATTATCTAGGAATGGGTTTGATTTTTTTTTTCAGAGAAAAAGATGCTCCATTAATTGGAAGCCCTTCACTGGCAGTGTTTGGTTCCCCTCTTTGTCACAGCATTTGTGTCACCTTGAGCAAGATACTTTGTCTCCAAGCACATGGTAAAACAAAAAAATTGTAAAAAAAAATTACAAAATAAGACTCACTTAATGGGAAATTATCAAAACAAACACTCAAAATACCGTATTCAACTACTCTTGGATTGAGGGTGATGTTGGCAGAGTCAATCACCTGATGGCATTTCTATCCTACCACAGATTATGTTTCAGAGAGGCAGTTTTTCATATATCCCTATATGGGATCTCTCCGACCCAAGGCAGAAACAAAGCCTTGTGTGCTTTAACACCGGTTCAACCACCCGGAGTTGAAAACCAAACCAAGACAGACTTCAGGTGGACACAGACAGAAAGACTGGAGTTTCAGGAGGTGTAAAGCAACAACAAAGGTCTGCCTCCGAGACCTGGGGGGATATTCAGAAGTTTCAAAGGACAGATTAGACCTCGAAACAACCTTTCAGGAGTTGTTCAAGCTCTATTTTTTCCATCAAAAGTTAATAGAAAAAGTTTATTCCTGAAGTAGCACAGGAAAGTAAGAGAAGGGCAAAGAGCTAAAACTATCCACTGTGGCAAAGAAGGTTGGAAAAGATACGAGACTTCTCTGCAAGCTTTATCCACACATCCCATTCCAAGAACTGGCCCAGGCTATGACCTAACTCTTTAGGCAGCTCGGTTTTACACTCTGCTTCCCATTTCCTTACATGATCCCCAGAAATAAGTACTGCAAAGCATACTCTGACATTGCCTCTAAAACATCTTAATGCTGGGAGCTGTGCCAGCGCACAGCTTCCATACAGCTTTCAGTGTGGCCGTTCCTGCCCATATTGGAGCTGCTTTATTTTACAAGAGCACATGAAAAGGGATTTAGGATGACAGAGAATTTAGGCCCAATAGAGAGAAAGTTTCAGAAGTTTGAAAACAGATGATTTTTAAATGCCCCAAGCTGATGTTTCAAGTAAAAACTACAATGTCTTTAAAATGAAGCTTGCACATCTCCACCCTTTTGGCCTCCCCGGACTAAAAGACATCATCCTGGGCTAGTAAAAATATAACCTGCAAAGTTTTTGGGAAGGGAGGTTTAATTGCAGCCGCAGTTTTCTGTTTCCATTCCAGCTGTGTGTCTATGCTTCATTACAATAAGGCTTAGGAAAGAAGGGGAATAAGATAATAGGGACTCCCGGGCCCTATTTCCAGCTCTGTCACTAGGCACATCATCTCTAGTCACCCCGTGGGCTCAAGCAGTGACTTGTCATGAGAGAACAGAAGGGCTAAGGTAAGTTTCATATCTAAAAAAAGATAGAAAAATTATTCTTACACACTTCTTCCATGTGAATGCCTTAAGACCAAGAAAGCCTTTGTACAGCAACATCCAGGTGGAGCACTGCAAAGTCTCACCCCTTGCTTGATCAAATTATAACTTTCCACCAATGCCAAAGGCCTCCAGTTTAAAATTTCCTTTACATCGGTAGCAAGTAACACACTGTCTCCAAAACATAACTTTTTCCAGTGCAGGGAAATCAAGTACAGCCCATCTCTTGGTGAAAACCATAAAGCTCTCGCAGTCACAAGTTCATTGCAGGAATTGAGTTGCCTCCCAGCTTTCCTCAGAAGCCAGGAAAAACTAGAGAAATAGATAAAACGAGATTGCTAGTTGGCTTAATTTCTTTGCCCCGCTATGAGGTCCAGCTTACTTCTGAAACTCTACCCAGAACTACTTCTACAAAATATATTTGAGTTTCAACGTCTTGCTCCACGTGCTTCCTCCTTGGAAGCCAATCTTAGTTATAAAGAAGCTGTCTTAACGCAAGGCCCAATGACACATCTCAGTCAAGTCCAGAGCTATAATTAAAGCTTGCATGGAAGGAAGGTGGGTGGCATCAGACTTCCTGCCGCTCGCTTTAATACGTCGCTCCCGCCTGGCTAATGGCAAAGCCGGTGTGTGACTCCAAGAGCGCGCTCCTTCGCCTGCCCACCCCTCGCCTTTTAAATTGGCGATCAACCTCCTTTCTCGAAGTCGCACGTACCAAGCGGCAATTTGATTGCCACCCAAATGATAGCCAAAATGGTGTTTACGCTATAAATCTGACAGGTGTGATTTGCCCAGCCAGAGGGAATGGTTGGAGGCCTTGGTACCACATGCTTCGTTTGCAACGAAGCAGGGAGTTTCAGGATTCGGTAAGGTTGACAGCTTCCTGAGTTTCCTCCTTTCTTTTTTTTCTGGATGCAAAGAATCAATGCTTGCTACCCATTCATAAAGGTTTCAAGTCCTTAATGTCTGCAAATAAAGGGATAAAGGGAGGTAAAGGCTGGAGCTTTTGCACAAACGAGAGAAAGGCAGTGCCTGATGCACACAAACAGCTCAATCCTGCTTACCCTCAAAACGGACAAAAGTAGGAAGGTAAAAAAAAAAAATCACATGCCAAAAATGACCCCTAGATCAAAGTTGCAAAGTCAAGAACACACGAGCTGAAGCTGGCTCAGCACCATCCTGAATGAAATTATAATCGTGTACTAAATAGTGCTTCTTGCCCCAAAGTTGCGGTTGTAGAGCAAGTCTTTCCTTGCTGCCTACAGCTCTGGTTGTTGCCCATGTCCCACAGTGCTGTCTTGTCTCTCAAAGCTTGTTCCAACCTGCTTCCAAAAGATGAAATGGCAGGCTTAAAAGGGTTTCTTCGGTGCTTCCCTCCAAAAAAAAAACCAAACCCCATTCCCTCACCCCTGTGCTATTATTTGACACTTAAGCATTTGTGCAATAAACAAGCGAGCAACGAACAGGAACTCCTGCTGCTAGAAGATTTAAAGTAAAAGAAATGATGCAACCGGAGCAGATAATCTCTCACCAGGTACATTAGGCATTTCAAATTAAATTGGTTGGGTGTGTTTTCTCCTGTTTACATCCTCAAGCGATTTGAGATTGGCCCAGGACTGACAGCAGGAAAATATCCTTTGTGTCATACAAATCATTAAACCTTAAGCAATTTCATTGTTTCCACACTTGTAGAGCAAATGAAAAAACAGCTGGTTGCTCAGTTTTACTGGAATCTTTGCTTGCACACAGAAAAAGTTCCTAAAGCCCACGTTAATATGGGCAAAAGCTGGTACGACAGCAGATCTTTACAGTAGGATTGATAAGGATAGTTAAGATCCTTAACTGTGACAGTCAGGGGATATTGTGTTTCTGAATAAAGTACGCTATTTCCCTGTTTTATCTGATAACCAACAGGTCTTTTACTTGGACATTAAGTGAATGTCCAGTGAATAACAATCTAAACAGAAGATTTCTTGTGTATTTTAAAAGCCCATTTTCTCTTATAGATATAAGCAGCAACATTAAAAAAAAAAGGTCACCCAGTAAAACACTGAAATCACAGGCCCCAGCAACCTCTTTCCCAGTCCATAATAATTAATTCTTTCCACTGCTGTCTCTTGGTGCCATTCCTACGCTGGATGTTGAGGAGCGTTGCGTTGGTCGAGGAGCGTTGCGTTGGATGTCGCTCCTTGTTCAGAGTTGTTGGAAAGCGAGTTACGTGCCCGAGTGCCGCTGCCCAACGCGTCCTGCGCATCGTCCACCCCTCGCCCCATCCTCAGACACGTCACTGCCCTCTCAGAGGTGCTGACAAACCAATACCTTAAGAGTCAGACTCTGTTTTCTCTTCTTGTCTATCACAAAGCTGAACGAGTGAGCGGACTTCAACGGCATCGACTGACTCTGCAGGCTTTGCAGAGGAAAACCTGGAGGTTTTCACATTCCGGGGCTCAGACATTGCTTTTTCACTTCTTCTTTAGTCCCTTAGCCCCATCTAGCGCCAAAGCGAAATAAAAAGCCTTGTTGTTTCACCAGCCTAAAACTAGTCTTCAAAGTCCAAACCAGAGCACGACTCCTTTACTTCCGGATGAATTCTGTGACTCCTGTGTCTCTGCAGAGGGATTTCTGTTAAACCAATGCCCAGCCAAAAAGGTTCTGCAGCCTTGTGTTACACAAAACACCATTATCAGGTGCTGAGAAGGCAGGAAGATTTAGAAAGCCAGTCTTTGAACAATACCCACATTGTGGAAGGACAAACTGTAATGAGGTGAAAATATTTCCCATAATGAAAGCCTGATTCTTGTAGCTTGCCTTCTTTGTCTGTGCTCGGTTTTCAGTGGGATAAGCAGAGGGTGCTACCTTGGGCTTTTAAAGCTATTATCCCGAGATACGATCAAAATCCATTATTCCCTTTTGACAGTGATTTCAACATTTCAAAACATTTTTGTCTCAAAACCGCCCTGGAGATCCTCTCTGAAACAAACGATTTTTAAAGAAGCATTTGAAACTATACTTCACAAAAAATGAATAGCTTTTCTTAGAGTTTCCTGAGCTATTTTCTAGCGGCAAACACGTTCAGTAAACGCTATCTGGCAATCCTACGTAAACATATGCTTAATTCTGCCTTCTCCAAAACTTACAACGTATGAAGTGTCCTTGAACCCTTAAATACGTTACCTGGAGGTATTGCATTTTTCAATTCTCTAGCGATAATTACGGTGGAGGAAAAACCTGTGCTCTCTCTCCACCACCCACCCCCTCTTCCCCTGCCACCCCTAGTAAAAGTCTCTTTTGGTGGAAATGTTATTTTCTCAATGGAAAACTTGAAAAATAATGCTTTTTAGAAGCAGAGCTTCTGTTCTCTTTCCCATCTCTTTTCCTTAAACGCGAATAAAGAAAGATCAAGAGGATGGATACGTTGCATTTAAATTGTATTAAGCTGGGATCAAAAACTAAATTTATTTTCTAACATTTGCTAAAATGCTACTGAGCAATGAGTAGCACAAGAAGAGAAAGGCTTGTTTTCGACCTTACAACAGCCCTGATTTTTATTTTCCTGCCACGAGCGCTAGATTAGATCATCTATTATCAACCTCTGTGGCTACACAGATTTGTCAAGTCTTCTGTAGCAAATATCCGCTGCAGCAAAGCGGGCAAGGGAACTCAGGAAAAAGTCTTCTGTGATTTACATTCCCAACACGTGAATTCGGGCTTTTCACCTGGGGAGTTGGGAGGTCCTTACTTGGCATTTGCACTCTAAATAAACTGTACTTTGAGCCTTGCAGACCTTTGGGCTACATCTTACTCCGGTTTTGTACCAGCCTCTTCATATCCACACTGACTTGCAATTACTCACTGTGGAAACAAATGCACTGGATAACTCCCAGCATAATTTAAGCATTAATTAAACAAAACGGATTTTTATCACGATTCTTAAATATTTACCCAGTGCAAGAAGCATCCCCTAAGAACAGACACTTCACCACACGCTCACTTAGGAACACGATAGCGATACAATATCATGCATTCCCTTATTTAACACCAGAGAAAGGACCACACTGCCCAGGGAGCAAGTACACGTAAAACAACTTGAATTTTATCAGATGAATTCGTTCATTTTCTAACTGAACGAATGAATCCTTTCAAACTGATCAAGGGCAGATAAACATGAGAAGGAAGGACAGATATTCGGTAGCGTGCTGCCCACAACTATCATTAATATAATGCTGAAGTCAGAAAGAAAGGTTCAGAGAAGATGATCAAGAGCAACATTACTGGAAAATTAGATTAGACAGCAACATTATTGCACAAAGAGTATTTTCTTATGATTAAACCCCTACCTTTCTACTGGAGTCACAGTATAACCTTTGGATCCTGGCAGGCCAGGCTGCTAAAAGACCAAGCTTCCCCTCCACACCCTCTGTTTAAAAGCTATCACCACCCCCCTGCCACCAGTAGAATGACTGGTGTGATTGCTCCTAATCTTCTCCAGGCAGAGTCAGATTAATTCATTAGATCTTTATGCTAATGTAGGTGATTCTGACCCAAATGGGTTTGGGGCTGACAAGATTCTTTGTGCAGAGCACCATGGAGAAAATCTGCCACTAGTTTAGACGATCAGTTTGACATTTATAACTCTGCTTACAGTCAATAAGACATAAGATTCATTTTGAGAACTGCCCTGTGGAAAAAAACATGGTTATTGGGCAAGATGAAGCTTCATTTTTTGGTACGTTCCAGCTTATGTTTGCCACAAGTTTAGGGGCATAACTACAACATGTCTGATCGAGCCTTGTACCCAGATCCATGGCCCACAAAAGCTGGCACTGCCACAGCATTCACTTCAAAACAGAGCTTGAGATTTACCATGTGAGCACATACAGATGTAAGAATTAACGTGAAACCAGCCAAATTCTATTCACACAGAATCGCAGAATGGCCGGGGTTGGAAGGGCCTTCTGGAGATCACCTGGTCCAACCCCCGGCCAGAGCAGGGTCACCCAGAGCAGGTGGCACAGGAACGCGTCCAGGCGGGGTTGGGATGTCTCCAGAGACGGAGACTCCCCCACCTCTCTGGGCAGCCTGTGCCAGGGCTCTGCCACCCTCCCAGGAAAGAAGTTCCTCCTCGTGTGGAGATGGAACTCCCCGGGTCAAGTTTGTATTCAGCTTTCTTTGCCCAAACTTTCCCCACAGTAGACCCCAGCCAGGAGCAGACACCTACTCACAGATTTTTGTTCTAAAACCGAGGCACATCTTGGCAGCCGCGCTGTGCAACACCTGGCAGCATCTGTACTGGATCTTCAGTGCTCCACCAAGACAGGGCTGCTGCCCACGGGAGGGCTGCAGCGTTGTTTCAGCACAAAATTACTCAAAGCATCTGCAGTGTGGCTTGAAAGAACTTGTTTGACAGAGCACTGGAACGGACCAGGAGCATTTCCAGTCAGAAAATGCCTCTGTGCTGGGAGAAGCCGTAAGAAACTCGATTAACCCAGGCTGGAAGCCTGCTTAGAAACAACAGACGGCAGTTAAGGAATACTCCAGGGTTGTGTATAACTGTAGGCTAGCATTGTAGTGTAAACATGTTAATATTTAATAACATTTAATGCAAAATCAGCTTCTATGGTCTCTGTTATAGTGAGCTAATATGTTAAATCTGACAGTGAAGTTCTCAACAAAGAGAACCAGCATTTCCACAGCGAAGCTTAAAAATGGTAATAGCTGTTAGCAGGAAAGGAGATGAACGTACGTGTGAGTAAGTGCCAGAGTATGTCAAGAAAAAGGACATCAAGGTAAGCAAGCTTCCTAAGGGTAATCAAAATGCTGTTTTAAGCAGTTGTTGAAGCCAGCATCAAGAAGAGCAGAGAAAACCTTCAACCAAGGCTTTTTCTTTTTCAGGACACCAGACAACCCATTTTCCCGTTGCAGGCTGCGGAACCACCTTCATGTCTCGTAATACCTGGATGGTCACTCAAAGGACATCAACTATCTGGAAGAAGAAAGCTCAAAGACTGAATTCAAACCCACAGGAAAGGCTCATACCCCATGTAAATCCAACCTATTCTGTCTGTTGGTATATATGCCATTCACAAACCATATAAATTCAACCTATTCTCTATTTTGGTATTTATGACATTCGCAAGCCTGGGGTGGTCTCTCTGAGTGGATACAGAAAGGGTCGGACGGTGGGTAGGCAATGGCAGGAGCTGTGCACTAACGCCAGGTTTCAAAGCATTGAGCAACTTTGCCGATTCTTACTCGT
The DNA here is from genome assembly GCA_013396915.1 of Stercorarius parasiticus. Lineage (NCBI taxonomy): Eukaryota > Metazoa > Chordata > Aves > Charadriiformes > Stercorariidae > Stercorarius > Stercorarius parasiticus. The sequence goes on along the minus strand of VWZL01004970.1, from coordinate 1,127,183 downwards.
GTGTAGACAGAACCGTGTATTCTTATATTCTTGTTTCTAGCACGTTAACTACCTAAATATATACAGACGTATCCCATATTTTAACTGGGTTAAAAACATGAAGCGAAACAATGAAAGTAGGGCTGAATAAAAGAATAGGGGTGAAAATCTGAACTGGAAATAAATTATGTTACAAAAGCAAAGCGAAAAGCCAGTAGAATTCCCGTAAGGCAGACTGCAGTTCTGAATACTGGATAAAAGCACGCACAGGTGCCTCTTTTCATGTATGTAAAAATACCCTGTATTTCCAAAGATTCTCAAAGTGAACAGAATAACTCAGCGTTGTGCTGGAGGTTTCTAAGTCAGGGAAGTAGAGACAATAAAATACAGTGGAAAAGATAAATCGTTTGACTTTGGAGACATTTAATGAATCAATCAGTGCTTAAACCCTAGTGTTTAAAAGGACTGAAGGGCAAGAAATTGATATATGCCATAGACTCCTCAGAAACAACTTGAAAGCGTAATACCAGATGACAGGATAAAATGGGCTTATAAAGTGAACAATATTGTGATTTGGAGTGACCTCCAGCCTCCCTAATCTTTAATAGCAAAACCTTTTTGACACCAAGGAAAGCATGATGGATCTTTTATGGCATTCAGCTGCTTCTTGAAAGACGTCAAAGGCTACCTGAGATAGTTTATCTAGCTCTAGTCCTGAGTGATCAGAGGAGGCTAAGGGGATTAAGGAGTGAATCTGATGCAGTCAGGAGCGCTACATTTGGGGAAGATAAACTGGACATCAAAAGCAGTGATTTAAAATCATTAAAGAGAATGAGGGCAACCATTAAAGCAATCTGAGAGGGAGGCAGAAAAAAAGGCTTGTTCCACGGTCAGCACAGCCAGTGGAGTACAGAGTACATAAAGAAAAATCCCCATGGCTAAGGTGACAGCTAAGGACTCTGCTGCAACCACCAAACACGCTGTTTCACCTTGCGTGATGCCGTCGGCTGGAATCTCAGTCCCATGTATAAAATAGTGATATAATTTATCAAACCCACTTATTACATAAAGCTTCACAAATGTACATCTCAAAGGATTTTCTAAAGGAGATAAGCATCATTACCCCAGCTGGACAGATAAACTGTGGCTTGGCGAAGAGCAGTTGTTTGTTATTTATCCAGCAATACCCAGATGTAGTCACAGGATGCAACTTCTTAAATCAAGAACCTAAATTCACCCAAGCTGCTAGGAATAAACGGAGGCAGACAATGGCCTCACTACTCTGTACCATAGTCCTCAATACGCTGACATTTATTTATTTATTTATTTACCTTTAGAAACAATTACATCTGGGAGGGTATTTAGTGCTCATGCCCTGAGACAGAAAGCCATCTTCAGAGCTGGGAGAAAAAGCAAAACAGGTGAAAGAGTAATGAAAGCCTACACAAGCACACAGGGTCTTGCATGAAGCAAGTTCCCATTTAAAACAATAAGGGTTTTGCGGGTGCGGGGTCAGTCCCATTTGGCCCTCATCAGCCTTTTAGTCTCCTCCTCAGTAAAGTGCCCCCTTGGATTGCCCAAATATGCTGTACAAACATGACGCCTTATAATAATGTCCACTTCAATCACAACATATTTTTGGGTTAAAAGAAACTGTGACTCCTTCCTAATATGACAGACCAAGGGGAGTAAAAAAAAAAAAAAGAAACCAAACCAAGTATGCTGTTTTGAACTTGATTATTTATTTATTTTTACAATAAAAAAATTAGTCAAAGGTCTTCAGCAGTAATGTCCTTACAGATAAGGGCCACAATTCAACCAGCATTCAATATGTGTTTATTTCCACGGAAACTAATTTACGGCTGGGCACACCCTCGTCAACAGGACTCGAGGTACAATATTATACTTTGAATAGAGATTCTCTGAAGTTGCAAAGCCACAGGGAGAAAGCCTTGCGTCCTCTAACCCGGGCACAAGTCGGCTGCTCCACCACCAGCAGATCGACAGGCACGTCATTTCTTTAAAGGCTGAAATTCCAAAGAGCTAAACACGGTTCGGTCCTGGGTCCCACTTAATCCCAGCAATCCCAACAAAGCAATAGCTCTTCTAAGACAAGTCCTTGTAACATTGCATTTATTTCCATCACTGAAAAGGGAATCAAAACGGAAACTTCAAGTGATGAAAGTGGGAAACGCCTGGTTTGTGGCTAGAACTTGAAAAAAGCACCCACGGCCTTCCTGCTCAGTCCAAATTCAAGCTCCAAATTATTACGGCTCTTTGAGAATCAGCGCAGAGTTCCGAGGCAAATAGACCTGTCCATCTCTCCCCACTCGTGCAGGAGTGATAATGCCTGGAAGACTTCATATTTCCAAGTGCTAATTACACGAATGTGATGAACGCTGCCTGAATTAAATTTACAGGAACAAGAGAGTATGGAAGGGAAAACAAACAGAAATTAGGAGGAGGAACTAATGATGCATTTAATGAAGAGAAATCAAATCTCATTTGTTGTTTTGGGAGGGAAAGGCAACTTTTAACGCCGTCGTGGTACTAGCTGAACAACATCAAATTGATGTCTAGCCTGTCAGAGAAAGAGTAATAAATTATTAGTTTCCATGATTTAATTTTCCCTTTTAAAGCAAATTCTTTATTCTGTTCAGCTTTAAAGAGAAAACCACATTATTTAAAATGACTTAAAAATATCAGCCTAATGAGCTATAACATAGACATTTACAGAATGCAACGTGTTTTTGTGATGAGGTATTTAGCTGCTTCTAAGTAGCAAGGAGCAACATTTTTTACTGGGAGGTGTATTTCCCGGGCAATTAGGCACAGGAGCCTAATTAAAAATCAAGTCAATGTTCAAATAAGCATAATAGAATAATATCTGTAATCTGCAGAAATGCAGGAACAGCTGGAATGCTGCTTTGTTTTACTACTTCTGTGAAGAATGATGGAAATTCCAGGAGTGCGTTCCACAAGGTGCGTTTCCAAGGTCACCTTTGGAAAGCAAACGTTGCCTCACCCTTAGAAGTGAGGGAGGTGGTGGGAACAGACCATGGAGGCAGCGATGGCGTCACCTCCGCCCGAGGTGGCTCTTTGCTTGGCCTGTGGAGGGCCCTGGTAATGAAACCCGCATCGCCAAACTACTTCCAGACGTCTTTATGGTAGGCTCCATACAGGACTGAGACACCCCAGCAGTGGTCTCTCCCTGACTGCCTTATATACCCATCCTGACCACCCTGTCCATAGCCGTCCACCACAAGGGGTGCCAAAAAGTCCCGCTGCGGCAAAAGAAACTGAGTTTGGGGCATTTTGTTTGAAGTTTTCCCTTGATATAAAATAGTCTGGGATTTCTCACAATTGTCTTTGAACAAGTCTGCTTATATCTGGACTTTTATACATATATGTACACATACATACACACACACGCATTTAGATATATACACACACACACGCAGGGGCAAATCTGGCTATAAACCTCAGTTTTAAAAGGCAAACATATTTTTTTGCACATTTTTTGTCATCTGACATTCAGGTAACAGCTAGAGTGATTCCAAGACTACTTTCCAAAATTTGAACGTAAAAATCCAAGGTGATAAACTTTAATACCACACTGTAAGCTATGCAAATATTTACCACAATAAAAAAAAGAAAAGAGTAAAACGTGCAAACAGACAGTTATCTGTAAACTGCAGGATTAAGGCCTTCTCCGGAGATTGGCAGGATGAAACTGCCATTGGAAGTTTGACGTCCACGGGTCTTCACAGTGTCATCCTCCAGTTCTTTAGTACCTACAGTCGCTCACATACGTGTTCTCCATACCTGCTTGTGAAAAGATGATATACCCTTTAAAGGATGCAGGCTTAGCCTTATCTGTGACACGGGGATAAGACTTAAATCAGGGATGAAGCGATCAGCTGCAGGCCACTGAAGGCGCTGTGCTTAGGCATCTGAAGAGCTATACAAGCTACAATTGAGCGCACTAGGCCACCAGAGTTAGGCATCTACATCTTCTAAATGTGGTCCCCTGGATAATTGTAATACTTCTGCCACTAAAGTCTTATTAAAAGAAATCTACGTATATAGATAGTCGGCTACCATAGCATTTAGTCCTACACCAACTCTACACTAGCTAGCACAAACAAGCTAAAACAATTCACACCCCAAAAGTCTTTGTCCCGAGACACATTTCAAAGATCTGTCAACAAAAATTACTCTTGCTCCCAGAGATTAAGACACCTACATAATCCGTGGAGGCAAATCAGCAAAACGTGGCTTTTCTGTTCCTTGACTAAGCTGCTTTCCTGAAGAACAGAGCAGACAGCCACCACCATTTGTCAGAGGGATGAGATCCATGGCCACACACATTTTGGCAGCTGTGAGCATTGGAGTCCCACGCATGTGTACATTGTCTCCTGCCAATACAACTGCTCTGCGAGACTGTGGCACCCACAAAAATCACAGAATGGTTTGGGTTGGAAGGGACCTTAAAGATCACCCAGTGCCACCCCCTGCCCTGGGCAGGGACACCTCCCACCAGCCCAGGTTGCTCCAAGCCCCGGCCAACCTGGCCTTGAACCCCTCCAGGGATGGGGCAGCCACAGCTTCTCTGGGCAACCTGGGCCAGGGGCTCACCACCCTCACAGCCAAGAATTCCTTCCTCACATCTCATCTCAATCTCCCCTCTTTCGGTGTAAAACCCTTCCCCCTCGTCCCATGGCTCCCCTCCCTGCTCCAGAGTCCCTCCCCAGCTTTCCTGGAGCCCCTTTAGGGCCTGGAAGGGGCTGGAAGGTCTCCCCGGAGCCTTCTCTTCTCCAGGCTGAACCCCCCCAACTCTCTCAGCCTGTCCTCCCAGCAGAGGGGCTCCAGCCCTCCCAGCATCTCCGGGGCCTCCTCTGGGCCACTAGAGCTGTGAAATGTCCCCATGCATCGAGAACAAACCAAACGCATCGCTCTAAGGCAACCCGTTTCCTGGTGGGAATGCCTTCCATCTGAAAAACAAAGCTTTACTTCATCCGCATTTTGCATTACAAAAGCAAGAGTTAATAACATTTTAATCATATCTCAGTGCACATATTTAAAATGAATTGGTTAAATGTTAATTACCATTAAAGGGAGAACTTTTTATATTTATTAATTCTGGGTGACAATTCAGGTCTTAGTGTAATAAGCACAAAGCTAAAGCTGATTATGAAGACTATGATTACACAATCAATTAAAGCAACAAGGTGTATTTTTAAACATGACACTGACATTAAAGACATTTCCGGCAGGTTAATTGGAAGTCAATTAACATGGAGAAAGTTAATTGCTAAAGCTGTCTTGTTTTCCTTCAGTAAAATTCAATTGCATTTGGATAAACCCTCAAACTGCTCAAGAAAAAAAAATACCAACAATTTTGTAATACATTGGCACAAATGTCAATAAGTGTTGGTTCTTTAAATAGAATTGGAAGAACCCCCACGGTAACTAGCACTCATTTCCCCTTCCATCCACCTGACTGTTCAGATGCTTGCCCATCATCCTTGTCTCCAATCTTCCAGACCCTCCGTTGTCACTGGGAATGTGTTGCACAGCCGGAATCCCTGACGGCAAGCTTCTTGAGGCAAACAGCCAGCACGGAGCAAGCCGTTCGTGGCCATCTCAGAGACTTTATTATCTCAGGCTGCGAAATGTGGAAAGCAAGCAATTCCCCACTTTCAAAAAGTTCAAAACACAAACGAGGCCTATACACAGAATCATAGAATCATAGACTGTGTTGGGTTGGAAGGGACCTCTAAAGACCATCTAGTCCAACCCCCCTGCAGTGAGCAGGGACATCTTCAACTAGACCAGGTTGCTCAGAGCCTCATCCAGCCCGGCCTTGAATGTCTCCAGGGATGGGGCCTCCACCCCCTCTCTGGGCAACCTGGGCCAGGGTCTCACCACCCTCAGTGGAAAGAACTTCTTCCCAATGTCTAATCTAAACCTGCCCTGCTCTAGTTTAAACCATTGCCCCTCGTCCTATCGCTACATGCCTTTGCAAACGTACGTAGTATGAGTGAGACCAAGACAAACTAGTGCCTTTACCTGCTGTTAGGTGCATGCTGGGGTTTATTTACTACTATTGCAGGACAACCAGCTCATTGCTATGACAAGCGTCATACATTAATTCATCCCAGAGGTGCCCAGAAAATATTGCTTAAAGTTATATAGGTATTCAAAATGCAATTGGTACCGAGTGGAATTTACCACACGCAGAAACAGTCGGGTGTCTACACACATGGACTTTAAGTACCAGAAGCTGCGTTCCTACAGCTTCAGGCACCAAAATGTCATTTTTATTCTAATTCAGGATGCCTTCTTGCTTTCATAGCTAACCAGACTATAGCGCAGAGAAATCATCCAAGATGAAACAGGGGTTTGAGAAGAAAAAAAAAGACATATTGGGCACATTTTGGTGGCCATTAAAGGCCGTGGCCAGAGACCCTTCACCTTGTCTAGATAGGGCTCAGCCCACTGGCCGGAGAGCTTAAGGCTAAGGATGCCAGGGACCCACCAACCCCTGAGCTACGGGGCAACCCGGCTCCCTGGGGACACAGAAGGCTCCGTCTCTCAGATCCTCATCATGAATTCTGGGGACTGCCATGGCAGAGCGTCTGCTCATTAATGGATTCATCTTGTATTCTAGTGGGTGTCAAGAGCCGTTCTGGAGGTTTCGTGGTGTTTTGACATTAATTGATGGACACTCAAACACTAAGATATGGCAGGAGTGAAAATTCAAGTGCTTTCCAAAAAGGATGAGTTTTGCTTTGCAAACAGCCAAGATTTTGACCAGGATTAGCATTTTCTTTCTAAACGGATTTATCTATTATTATAACCCTCCCGCCTGGTTTGAGAATATAACTACTGCCTAACATTGAGAGGTTTAGTCCTTACACATGTTAAATGATGAAAATATATGCAGACAGAGCACGCGAAATCCTAGCCCACGGACAGTGCGATTCAGTCCTGTGTAATACTAAATATCTCCTGCCAGCTGCTTGACACAGCAGGCCCTCAAGTTTCATTTGGCAATGAAAGAGCAATATTACTTCTGGAAATAAGCCCTAAAAAGGGGAGATGTGTCTATCAAAGCAAGCTGAGCTCTAGCTTTCCATCACCTGTATGCAATGTCAGTGTGTGTGGAGAATACTCAGCACAATATACTCGGTGTATCCGGCTTTACTTGCAATGGGTAAAGATAAACATAAGAGGTGGGATTTAAGGGCAAATTCAGATTCCTTTCCCAAATTCCAGTAATTGATTCAGAGAGATCTTCATAAACTGACCTGCTATCATGGATTCCTGCCTCTCACTGGGAAAAAAAAAAAGCACACGAAATTATTCTAACGCTGATGGCTACGGCTGATGTTAAAACCATTTCTGAGAGCAGAAATGCCATTGCGATGAGCCTCGTGCTCGTCATTTCAGAAGAATAGTCAGTGTAAATTCTTAGGTTAACGGGCTCATTCCTATAAAAACCTTGTGTCAAATTAGTCGCAGACACTTCAATAACGGTTGATGGTCTGGTACCGACTAATTACAGCTGCTAATGCAAGATTTTACAACGGCAAAAGCAAAATGGAGAAATCTTTGCTCAAGTCTCACTACATTTCCCTTTCTATCTCTTTCCTCTTTTATCTGAAGTTCAAACAAGGATGTGTCAGAAAATGTAGCAGCGGAAGGCAGTGGAAATCCTCCTTTGCTCAGCCGGCATGGTGGATGTTCAAGCTCAGCATCCTTCCTCAGGCTGGTGCCCAGAGCCTGCCTGTACGGAATACGCCTGGCAGAGGAGACCTCAAAAAGAGATATATTGGGGAAAAAGAGATACATCGGGAAAAAAGAGATATATTGGGGAGGTGACATGGAAATTTCCTTCGTGGCTCTTTGGGGAACAGTTAGGTTCTGATCCATTTCATTGCTTTTGTCTGTTATTTTGTTTTCTTTCTTACCTTTTCCCTCTTATATTTATGTTCTTCAGGAAGCAGGCACCTCTTAATCTCTCTAGCTCGTGGAATAACGCCTCCCTGGTTTCAGGCAGTAAGAGTAGGTAGTTTTGGACTACAATAGAGGACAAAGTTCTCTGAATATTTTGAGTCGGACTGTGTTCTCGTCTCCGGGTTGCAGGTTCAGGTGACTTGCTGATGCTCTGAGTGCCCGACTGCAGATAAGGCACTTCGGATGTCCCAGCTCACACTACCTGAAACTTGTTCACAGGTTGGACTGCAAAAATCCACGTTTCTCCAGTTTTTCTTCTTGTTGTAAAAGTAAAGAAGAAAGATTTTATTTTTTCCCCAGCTCCTCATGAGCTGCTATAGGTGTAAGAATTCTCAAGTGTCTGAGGAAGGTAGTTGCAGACACGAAATGCAGCAAGCTGGAGGAACAGAAACAGTTTGGGATTTGATTTGTTGTAGATGTGATTGAGATGGGCTTTCCAAACGCCAGGCAGTAAGGCAGGGGTTGACTCCAGCAGCAGGTAAGGAGCAGCTAGGAGGAAATCAAATTCCACATGACAGAAAAGCCCGAGGGGAAATGAGAGAGGAGGAACCTCTCGCAAGAAAGCTGAGAAATAAATCAATAAAGTAAAAGGTGGTTTCCAAGTTGAGGCTGGGGAAGTGCGGAGGCCACAAAGTAGGCTGCTTTTACAGAGGGCAGACGGTGCTCCCATCCCAGCTCTCCTGGCTTCTTAGACACGACGCCTCACCGCGTTCCTCCGGGGTGAGATGACCCATGCCAGACGTTACGATGAATTTTATATTTCCCCTTTCCCTATGCAGTCAAAGAAAAACTCTACGAAGTTCCAGAGCTGCTGTAAATCCCTATGAGCTCTTACAGCCTCTGAGAACACTCAGGAATGGCTAACCTGCAGGGTTTTGGTCCATGCCTTCTGCTCCTCAGCAGCATATTCTAACTGACAGATTGCAAAAATGTGTGTCATGCCCCTCATTCTCCAAGGAGTTCCCTCTCTGCGAGGGACTTTTCATCCCAGCAGAAGTCTCCTGGTGTAAGATTCTTCTGCCTCAGCAGAGTAGCAGTGTCCCAAGAACAGAATCTAAATGTCTTTTGCAGAATAATATCTTTAAAACAAGGTTTTTAAAGCAGCGTGAATGAATTCCTTATGGTGGCCCAACATACCTGACAACTTTCTTAAGTGGTTTGTATTTATGAGTCTCTAATGTGCGGGCTTTATTCCCCCTTCTTCCTACTTCCCAACAAAATAATTACAGTTATTAGGCTGTCTGCTCACCTGTTCTCTGCTTTCGTATTTGGCATCTCTATTGCTAAGCGTGGCCTGCCTAGAGATTTTAATTAGCTTTGAATGAAATATTGTTCATTAATAAAACCTCAGGACAGTAAAACACACGCCAATTAGTTCAGGGTGCAGAGGGCAACACTACATACTGCTTGCAAATAGGAATGTTCCTTTTTTTTTTTTTTTTTAGGCCAGCATGCATTGTGTTTATGGAGACTTTTTTTAATTCAAATGCTACGAGAAAAACTACAGAGCATTCCAGGCATTGCCTTGTACCTTTTGGGGAAGATTTCTTATCGAAAATGAAACATAGAAAACACTGAGTGTTTAACGCCTGACTTTTTTCACGCTGCAGTATTTTTGTGTAATAATCGGGGTGTCTTTCTGAAGATGACATAGAATGCGAAGGAGGTGTTTATGCTTCACATAGCTAGAAAAAAGGTAGCAGGTATCCCAGTTATGGACCTCTTGGGGTTAAGTGCTGTGCAAATAGAGAGTATAGTGAGAGGGTGAGGCAGTTACACCAGGTCGGTAACAGCCGAAACCTGGGATGGTCAACTTCTCCTTCTAGATGACTTCTTCCAAGTCAGAATCAAGAGTTTCGAGAGCTGCTTTAGAAGCTAAAAAGCTGCTGGTTTCTCTGTACTGCCCCTTTATAAAGCAGAGAGATCTTCAAAAATAAAATAATACTAAAAAAATCAAATAAAATAGGTAAGGAATATCGCGGGGCCGGGGGCGAGGGGGGGAAATTCCGTGGGTTGGAGCGTGCGCAGCCGCAGCCAGCCCGCAGCAAAGCGGGCAGCAGGGCCGCGGCTCCGCTCCCACAAACCTGCCAGCTGCCCGATGAGCAGTGTTTCACTCTACCTCTGCAAAGGTGGTGGGGAATTGACCCGTCCAGGGAAGAGAGCCGGCAGCTGAGCAAGAAAAGCCGCAAAGGAGCAAAGCAGGAACCTGAAAGGGCGATGAAAAGGCAGAGCCACAAGAGGGAGCCCCGAAACTGCTGTCAGCGCCCGGGATGGCCCCGGCACCTCCCGCAGGGCTCGCTCGCCGCGCGGGGTTATACATTATATTCATAATTATAGANAAAGAAAAAAGAAAAAAAAAAAAGAGATAACAGCCGGAAAGACCAGGACTAAGTGACTAAGTGTAATAATAACGCTTGGTGTTAGACTCGCAGGATGGACTGAGGCTTCCCTTCGCCATGCCCGCTGTGGGAATTAATAAACCCGTTTTTGTTTATCCGTGTCTGTCTCAGGGCTGTGGTTTTGTGTGCGTGTGGGGGTGGAAAGATGGATGGTGCTTTGTTGTTCAGTTTGACGCTAGCTTTCCTCTGTTCACTTCCTAGTTTATCAGTTATCCTAGAATCATCTGAGTGCTTTCATCATTAGGGTTTGCTTTTAGGGTTGGTTTGGGAGATATTTTTTTACTTCTTAAAAAAGTTTTAGATAGAAAAAAATCTATTGCCTCCAAAGTGTCATTAATTTCAGTGGTGTTATTCCTGACTCATGCATTTGCAGTTCAAATAAGACTCTGACTGATGCTAATTTCCCAATTACGTTGATGTAGTTTTCCTTTTAATTTAATCCAATTTTCTGCAACTTGTTGTGATTTAACAGCCGAAACAGCCAAATAAAAATGCAACCCTTCTAGAACTCAGCAGTACTTTTCAAATTTATGCCAGGCGGAAAAATGTTAGCTCTAGAAACCTAATTCTTACCTGTTGTGAGGCAACTACGGGTAGGAATTCTTGAAGCACTTCAAAGTTCACCTGAACTTGGAAGTTATTATAGTGAAATGCACCAGATGTCTCTTTTGTTTCTGTCACTGTTGCCGCAACAGCATCCACAGGCTTTGATTTATAGTCATACAGCTCTCAGGAGAGTGGTTGATTTTGCTTTCAGAATAGCTAATAGCATTTTCAAGTCAAATCAGATGTGAAGCTGCTCAGCGTTACTTCAAACCTGTAACAAATAGCAGTTTATGCAGTTAAGAGTAAAAATAGAAAGTCCTGGTCTGATGACTGGGCGAATTTCATCGCCATTAATGCTTCACAGTTGGCATCTTAGCAGATTTAGCAAGGAGAAAACAAATTTTTAAACCTAAGAATCTCTAAACTTCACAATGAGATCCGTCTAGAATCCCTCCTCTCCATCTTGTGAGCTGGACATGAGGGAGGCAGAGGCACACAGAGAAAGAGAGAATTTGGATCACGGATGGCTGAGGAGAAACCCAAGCTCTGAGCTGGCCAGACACGGAAGAGTTCCCATCCTCAACTGCAAAGCTTCATTAACACAGCATTAAAACCAGCCAAATGAGCGTTCAGTCAAAGACGGCCTGCAATACCTTCCTGTTCTGCAAATAATATATGGTATGTTTTTTAAAACATTTGACTGAAAACCAAGATTCCCTGCACCCTGAAGAACACTTTTATCTTTAAATCTCAGTGGTTTAGTCTAGATCACTTTTTGTTCAGTGTTTGTAGAGCCCCACCACAGTGGGATTCCGGTCCACGAGGGAAATCCCTGGCGTTATCACAGGATTACCTCTTTTCTCCAGGAAGGCAGAATCCTAGCCCTTCCCGCATTGGTGGCAGACTCCCCAGGATGGGCCCAGGGTGGCCCCTGGGATGAACCGAATGCTCAGCAGCTCCGAAGTTTTGACCTGCAGGCAATTTCATACCCACGTATGTGATTAAGCCCTTCCAGTTATTTTTGCCTTGTTAGCGTAGGAGGTAAAGGGGAAAAAATCCTCTCCCTCATCTCCCACATCTTTGATTACCCACACTCTGAATTTTACATTCCGTCTTCTAAAACATCTGCTATCAGCAAAGTCAGAAGCGGGCTCCATACTCACCAAGTCATTTTACTGTGACTTGGCAGAGCGCTTCCTGTCATTTGTCGTAAATCATGAAAAGCTGACAATAATTTAGCAAGGAGGGCTCTGGTAGGAGAAAGACAGAATTAAGTCTCAGGCAAGCCACCTGGGAAAACAATTTGGAGATACTGGGGAAGTGAGCAGCCTCAGAACATGGTATTTTTTGCCCTTTTGACTCATAGGCTCATGAGTCACTTCTCTGTCTTGTCACAAAACCTTCTAGTTGACAGCAAGGGCCTCTGTTTAACTCACCACCTTTATTAAAGAATAACTGAGCTGGTAGGAGATATCTAAAACTCACAGGTTTTCAGAATTCACATGATGTTTCATGGAAGCTTCTGACTGTTGTCCAGACTGCATTTAAAATTCAAGCTGTGAAAAAACAGTTTCATCTCCCAAGTAGACAGGCACCATGTGAGTTTGGACATTATGGTTCCAAATCCGCGTGTCCTGCCAAAAACCATCCTTCTCTTTGGAGTTCAACAAGCCATAACCCTTTTTATTAAAATGATTTACATCTGCGTGCCTCTAAAGTCGTTTTCTGTAACACCTTGAATATGCGCTGCGGATGACTTGCTCCATAAATTGGCGCTCCTCAGTAAAACTGGGAGTCGATCCACCTTTTCTAACAGGTCCCAAAATGTCTAGTTTTGTGATGAAGGGAACTTGCGCGTGCCACTTCACCTCCCAGCGCACAACTCCCTGTCTGTGTAATGAAGACGTTGGTTCTGTGCTATCTCCCAGCAAGGATAAATTTGCTGTGGTGGGTAATCAGGGGAGGACTCCATAAAATCCGTCAGTGAAGGGATCTCTATAAGCTACCAGGGAGGAGGACTCCATAAAATCCATCAGTGAAGGGATCTCTATAAGCTACCAAGGGGGAGGACTCTATAAAATCTGCAAAGAGATCTCCATATGTCAGAGGCTTGAGGCATTTTATCGGATCCTGGATAGTGTCAGACAGCTCCCCCCTGGTTATGGGAGGACAGACATTGCAGGATTCAACCTACATCCGTGAAGGTCTTTTGTTTATTTTGGTAGACAGCTAAACAAGAATGCTTTAAGTTACAGACACGCTCATCGTTCGCAGCTCATGTTAGACTTGGTGAGTTTCCGTGGGATTTGGCCCACGGTTAGCACCTCATTTTTTTTATGAATCATACTTCTTTTCTAAAATATATCCCTTTTCTACAATATACTCCTATTTTCTCTGTTTTATTTTAAAGGCCAGTAGAAATGAAAGAAAGACAATTCAGATCAGACACAAATAAATAACCTGCACTTGCAATGTTTTCTTCTTCTTTTTTTTTCGGAAAACTCAAACTCTCACACCTAACGTTGCTGACTGTGTCTAAAGTCCCTGAGATCAGAGGTCTTGCCCTTCCTTGGTGTACGTCAGCTTGCCACTCATGATGAAAATTTGATTTACACCATCCAGCTGTTCCTTCACTCGGAACAGAAAAGTATCCATTCGGATATCCAGCTTACATTTGGAAATACAACCTCATGTTTTCACAGGCAGATTATCAGTTTGTCTTTCGTTTTGTTTCCCACTTATGCAGTTAATTTCTTCCAAGTCTTAAGTTGATGTGACTGCAATAAGCAAGCTTTCCTTTCATTAATTTAAAGCCAATTAAACTAGATAATTCTTTCAGAGGGAAGCCTCTATGCTTTAGGAGATCGGAAAGTAACGGCTGATGCCACCCCTGGGAAGTCATTAAAGGAGCACAGAGAGCAGTCTCCTTGTGTGAAAAAAGGCACCAGAGATTCTGGATCGTTTTATTCATTGTAAAACAACCAAGGAATATAGTATGCAGAGCCCAGTATGCCATTACTGGAAGGAATTTTTCACTTGGTGCTTAGAGCAGACTGTCCAGTTTCTTGTGTGGCGCATACTTTGCCACTTGACATTTAAATACTCTACAATAAAGGCCTTCATTATGTATTAATGCAAGATATAATGAGAATTTATGATGGTTCCGAAAGGGGCTAACACTCAGACGCTCAAAATCAACAGAAATTAGGTGCCCAGATGCATCTCGAGAACGAGAGCCAAGGTCACTTAAAACTTAATTGAAAGTGATGGGGACTACAGCCAGCAAGTAACCACAGAGAACGTCTCTCCTGCATTTAAATACTGCTTAAGGCCAAACCCATCCTTACCCAACTGGTTGAGCACAAACTCTCCCACACATTGGCATCTCAAACTCAAGGGCTCGGTGGACAAGCCTTAACTTTAATTTCTCCAGAAATTTAAATTTAGCCCTGGCTTGTTTCAGATCGCAGACAGTCTGGTTTTACTTCAAACTGCCAATATAAGTTTCAGTTTCTTAAGCATAAATGTAAATTACCAGTTGTCAAGAGCTGAATTATCGAGGTAACTCAGCGAAACAAACTTTCTCTAATAATGTGACAAAAGAACATGAGACGTATCGAAAATCAAGAGCTCCTTTATACCAGGAATAAAGTTGTATTAGTGCAAAACACAGGTAACAAAACCGAGACAAATACACGCCTAAGAAATTGTTAGCAGTAAAGAAAAAGAAAAGTAGTAATAAAAGCCATTCAAAATATGGTGCAAAAGCCCTGTCTCTGCATGGGATACATGGGTCACAAACACAGAGGGAGAAACTACAAACCCCATGCGCTCACCAGGGTAGAGGCAACTGGTATGAAGGGAGGTGGGGAGAGGTGTACGCAACTGATTAGTAGATGGTGCACAGGAGCTGTATGTTAAATATTAATAAATATAAATGTATGTAGTCATTTATGACTGCTGGAGCAGAAAATACGTGCGCCGCCTCTTCAGTCTCTCTAACTTGACCCAAAACTCAAGTAGGCCTTAAGAACTTTCAAAAAATAAAACCGAAATGTTGAGCTTGTAGTATAAATTTATTTCTGTGTGTGCACGTAGACAAGCACGCAGCACAGTGCGTTACCAGAGCCCCCAAACCAATGTTTCCATTTAATTTAAGTAGCACGTAAAGCCTTGGGCTGGCTTTATCTCCAGAAGTTGAATTCCAAGACGTAAAGAAATTATCCAGGGGAAATTCAGCTCGGCTGGGGCACATAACCCGTTCTGGTACAGAATGTGCTGTTTCTTTATATAAGCCAGAGTGACGTGCCTTTCTCTCTAGCATCAATTCTGACTACTTTCCCCAAGTCACGGAGCTATGCTGAAGTCGGTGGAGTTACACCTTTTTGCAGCAGGGGAGATCTGCTTGGCTGGGCAGAAGCTGTTTTTCTTCTAGAGAATATCTTCTGTTCGGCTTCTTTGGAAGCCCCGTGGCAAAAGCATAAGACGTCAGTGCAAACTGCATAATTTTATTATCATTATTGTTATTTATATTAAAGCGTGCTGATTTGGAAAGCAGAAAATATCCCCCAAAAGACACCGCTGTTAAGCAATACATTAAAATAGAAATTCACATTTAAAAAATGCAGGGACCCATACAAGCCAGATTAATTTGGTTCCTTCTCTCCTTTCACTGTCTGGATACAGTGCAATGCTGGCTCTGCACAGGCGGTCAAATAAAGTAACTCCACACGTTTGTTCAGCTGAGTTGTTTTGTAAGCATTGCTCCAGAAGAGCATCTGCGATTTGCAGGCTCTTCTTATTTGTCATTAGGCTTGGACATTAAAATAACAAGGTATTGAAATTGCGGCAAAACTGGGGTGACTCATTTAGTTCCCACTCAGTCTCTGTAGAATTTTACATTGTAAAAACAGTAGAATGTTCAAAAGTGACTAGTACGGCTTCTTGGAGGAACACAGGTGGAACCATCTTCCATTGCACTATGTACTTTCTTCATCATAAGACGGCAGAACAATGAACTGATTTTGGTAGAATATCACTTGGTGTTTGGGGGAGTTCCGATGAAGCAGCAGCATCCCATTATTATATTTTTGATCCAAAGTATTTTGGAACTTTTGATTGGTTTTGTCGTCGGTTACTATAAAAAGAGAAGCTGCAAAAGAGAAGTTGCAATGAGAAGTTTTGAGTGTTTCCACCGACCTTCCAAAGAAAAGATCAAATCAGAACTTTCCCAGTGTGGAAGGTCCTATCTCGCTTACTAGCCAGCAATTAAGACTTGAACTGTGTACATATGCTTTTAAGTTCCTTATTTTCCTAGCTAGTATTTTGCTGGTCTGAGTCATATAATAAAGGTTGCCAGACTGAGTTTGGATTCTCTTGTTGATTCTCTTCAGGAAAGATATCTGACCTCCCTGTGCCATCTCTGTGACAGAGGGAGAACAAAGTAACGTAGGCAGCAAAACATGGCCACGTGGGAGGGCAGGAAGTGTTCCTTAATGTGTTATTTTTATTCCTTTAAAAAGAAGAATACTTCATCTTCCGTCTGCCTTAAATCCGTTGTGTGCTCTGAGCCTGTATTTTTTAGCCCATTTACTTGTGGTTATGCTTGTCTTTACACAGGCTAAGCTGGTAAGTGCCGTTTTCATCTTGCATTTCTCATGCCTGTTGAACTTTTCTGCCTTTTACAGTTAAATCCACTTTAGCGTATGCACCGAAACATGCTTGAAGGAAGGAATGGACTGCTGGTGAGGAAAAGAACAAGTTTTATAACTTGAACTCCCGTGACTTCGAAGGAAAAATGCTTGGACTCAAGGGACGGGCCTGCTGAAAGCTGCCTGGATGACCTTAGCCAAGATATGTGACATTTCTGCTCTTCACACTTCAGTCAGTGCAATGGGACTGACAGAACCGTCCTTCTCCCTTCCTGCACTTGAACTGCTGAAGGTTTTTTTGGAGTGGCGGGGTCTCCTGCCGTGGGTTTGCACAGCAGCGGAGCCCCGGTCCTGCCTGGCAGTGCCACAATACACATTCTTAGCAAAGGGGGGTTGCAAAGATCGACTGTCGCTGCAGGACAGCGCTGCTCTTTTTCTTCAACTCACCTATATGCATTGCATCTAGCTACACCCAGAAAACATGACTTACCTTTAGGCACAAGGTTCTCTTTTCCTGCTTGTAGCCAGGAGATGAAAACTGAGGTCTTTGCTGTCAAATGCCTTTATGTTGAGTGCCTGAAATATTTTTTTTTGGAAAAAATTTCGTTCTGAAGCATCCTCCTGGTGGCAACGGACCAAATTTCAGGACTGGTAAACAGACAGATTGCATTCCCCCCAAACCTAACCCCAGGCTGCAATAAACTCCGCGAGTAGCACGAATGTTTCAGGTTGGTAAGAGCCTCTCAAATTGTTTTACAATATACGCTCTAAGGAGTCTTCCGAGATAAACGCTATCCGTTCCCCCAGACCCTTGTTGTATGGCACAACTGGATCCAAGGACAGAAAGGATTTTTTTGTGTGACCACAGCACGATGCTTTGGCATCGAAACTTCCTTTCCTAAACTAAATGCCGGTCGTGCTCTTCTAGTACATATTGTGATTTTTGTTCAGCACTTCGCGCGATGCAGGGTGGGGGGCTATTTTGGTTGCCCAGATGCGACTATAGCAAAAATAGATAGCGACAGTCATTTTAAATGGAAATTATTGGAGATTAGTTTGTAAAATCGGACCACAATCTTGCCAAAAAAACACCCCTCAAAATCCAATTTGCTGCTCACAGACCCATGAAGAAGCCATTTGCATTGTAAAACAGGACTTAAAGCACAGCATTAGTGTTTACTGCTGACTTCTAATCATGTTAAGCAAGTGATGTCTTTCAAGACTACTTGTTGCTTCTTCAGTCAGCAGGATCAAAGTTACTGCGTATTTTGCTAAAACGCCGTGAATCATTTATTGGAATGGGATTGTGTTCTGAAATGGCACTTCTTGTGTGGAAAGGGTGTGGGACCCTCCTGCTCCAGTCTGTTCCGGCACCAGATTGTCCTGGACTGGAGCCCAGTCCTAATATGATGTAGGATGACTCGGAAGCCTCCTGACTCCTCACCTTTCTCCCATCCCTGGCAGCTGAGTCAAAGCTAGATCCCAACATTGGATTGATGATAAGAGCAAGCCCAGAAAATCCTATACGCCTTGCTGCAAACAGGAGAGAAGATGGGTAAGTCACAGCTGATAAATAATTGATTGCCTGTTTAGATCAGTTGGGAGGCTGGAGCCAGCCTCTCAATAGCACTGCAGTTCAATGATTCATTCCCTTTCTTTGTTGAAATCAGAGTCTGAGAGTAGAGAATCGAATCAAGCACAGCGACTACAGGAAAAGCCTGGACACTGAACCGAACCCACCTCCCTGTAACACTCCTACAGTTATTTGGTGACTTGGCTTTCCTCATACTGCTCTATGAGGAAGAAATAGAAATCCATTTTATTACTTGTCTGCAGAATCCTTATTGTCTCGTTCTGAACTACTCTTCGTGATGTATTTCAAGGCCCAAGACAGGTAAAATGAGGCCAGAAAATCCCCACCAGGCCCATTTGTCCCACATGCGTTTTCATTCCCACGCTGAAGAAAGCTCAGTCCATTTCCTGCTGCACTTTCTGCTGCTTCTCAGCGTGGCCGAAAATTAAATTAGTCACTTTACTCCACCATAAGTATGTGATCTGGTTACTGCATTGGCTCATGTTTGCTTTAGCAAGCAAATCACAGAGACACTCTAATCCTTTAGTGCTTCCATCAACATTTTTCATGTCAGAGAAAAAAAAGGAATCTACAGACATTTTTAATGGGTAAATATACATAGTGCACAACATGTGCTGTTCCAAAAGGTTGAGAGGCTGACGTTGCTAGGAAAGCCCGGTGCCCCGAGGCTTGTGGGGCAATGAAAGCGGTTCCCAGAGAGCCTGAGAACAAGCCACAGTTTTCCCTCCTCGCACATTCACTGTGGGAGCAATCTCCGGACGTTTGCCGTTTTTGCGCCCAGCGCTGCAGCTAATGGACGAGGTGGGTTTGAGGCTGACGTGGGTAGGGAAGGCCGGCGCCCCTAGGCTTGTGGGGCGATGAGAGCGGTTCCCAGAGAGCGTGACAGCAAGCCACGGTTTTCCCTCCTGGAGCGCTGCACTTTTTTTTTCCCCAAGCATATCAATCTGCTCCCTTCACCTATTTCTGCATGGTTTTAGCCAGGCATGGGGTGGTAATAGTAGTACCAGGACATATTTGTGAAGCTTAATTAATGGTCATAATAACCTTCAAAATTCCTGACAAGATTGTTTTAGTAAGAGTAAATATTATAGTCTTGTTCATACTAGAGCTTGAAATGCAGGGTAAGTTTTCTAGAGGCATATCCTGTTGTTGCCCATTAATAGCAAAGTCATTGCAGACATGAGTTTTAGCAGACAATGCTGTCATGAAGGTGGAACGTGATACAACTGAGCACGTCGACAGTGATTTCGGAGACTAAGGAACTTTTAAGAGCAGAAAACCCTCTGTGTTGTAGCTCATCCACTTCAGGCCGCTTCTATTGAAAGCTGGCTCCCCTGCTTATTTAGGAGCTGGGAGAAGAATTAACACATTAGTGACACAGAAAATACCCCAAACTAAATAACAAGTGCTATCACCTACAGCACTTCGACTTTCTTGTAAAATCCTAGCTCTCAAGTCTGGACATGGTTTGATCAAGTTTGAATTATATGTGACAAAACCCCACTTAGGGTATTCCAAATGGCCTAAGGAGGTGAAGTGGTTTATTTACGCTGGCTTCCATGAATTAACTGGATGTTAAATGCCCAGGGTCACAAAGGTATGTAGGCACTCAATTGCTATCCAGGTGTTTAACTCCTAAAATCAGTAGACTTTGTATCTTCAAATACTTGCAGGTTTGGATTTAGCTTCCTTAGTCTTGATTAATCCTTACCTAAAATATTAAGTGACTTGATTACAACACATGCAACGTGGAACAGGAATGAAAAGAACACGGGTATATATACAAGAATATCCACATGTAATCACCGGCAGCCATTAATTTCATAGGACAACAAGGCTTAAACTGCCTGAAACGAGGTCTCCCCTTAGCGAGGTGAGGATGCCCACGTCAGCTGCATCTAGGAGACAGAACGAGCAATTTCGGAAAGGTATTTAAAAGTTACTAGATATTGTATAACACCAAACCCAAACTGTTTTGAGGAATACTCATAGCTCAAAAAAGGCCATCTGGTGGCAGAGCTCCCCAGGGTTTTAAAAATAGCACGCCTCGTTCGCAGACACACTTCCTTACGTTTTCGCATGCTGATTAACCATCCGATTTGTTAGGCATTTAATTCTGACAGCTGCTTTGCAAAATTGAAGTGTGTGCGTTAAGCGCTCATAAAAACACTTATGGACACTATTGTACGTCGCACACTGTACGTGCCAGGCAAAAAATTAACAAAACTGGATTGTTATTGTCTCCAAGCAAAAAGTATTATTAGCACAACTGGAACATCTCCAATTCTGTAGCCAATCGCACTCGGTTCCCACTGCTAATAGGATCTCGCTCCTTTTAGAATCCAAAAGCAAGACATATCAAGACAAGAGCATACACATAGGTCTAAATGCTGAGAGAATGGCTATATAAATGCCAGACCAAGCCCTTACCATCCCAGCACAATTTGCTAGGAATTCTTCATCATCCTTAGACAGATATAACAGAATGATGGTGGCAACCAAGACTTGACGATGTTATCCTCCTCAATATGCATTTTTGTGAAGTCTCAGAGTACTATTAGCAAGATTTAATCAATTCTTCCTTCTAAACTATGGGCTTACTCTCACAGAGCCCGTTGGAGTAGTACATGAGGGGTTCATAAACTTACAGACTGGTTTTGTAACCTCATTGCTGTCTGCTCTTGCTTTCATGGCCTCTTGAGGGATCTGGCAGCGAGGGAGAACATCCCTTAATGGCAGCGAGGAAAGCCACGCAGTTGTCATAGGCTTCTGAGCAGCTTGGCTCCATGCACCTCGTATGTGGTCATGTCTGAGAATCTTGTTAGAAGATTTCAGAGTGCAGCATTTCTACCTTTGGAGCTGCACTTCCTTGTGCAGTCCCAGAAATTCCCCCAAAACTACATGTCTGACATCACTGAAAAGCATGGTCTGCCCCACATTTCATTCCTAACAGCCAGAGGCTAGTCGGGTGAGATGTCTTTTACTTGGGTGCATATGAGCAAGGACATTTCAACGCATGAGGCACTCAAACAGTTTTGTCTGCTGCTGAAGAATTGAGTCTCAAAAAGCCTTTCTTCTTCAGTCAAAGACAGCAAGGTCAGAACAGGGCTTATTGCAATCTTCCAGACAACAGAGGTCAAAAAATAATGCTGGAGATAGTTGACACCACTGCTTGCGTTGCAGTCACAAGTGATTAGTTTGCTGTAATGTCTGAGTCCGCGCTACATTGTTCATAGATTTTCATTGTCTTAAGCTGTCATAAACTGGTAGTATATATTACAGGAAGATATATGAATGGGATAAACAATTTCAGTGGGAGTTTGAGCAAGTTATGTGTAGAAATTGAGAGAGAGAGAATCAATACCACTTCTAACAAACAGCTTTTTTATAATATTTTCTAATATTCTTTCCCTCCTTCTCCTCTGCTGTCTGTCTCAGCATTGTATCGGACAGTAAACCTGTGCTGAAGGATGATATGAAGAGTTCTTTTATTACACAGCACAGCAATAACCGGGATCAAGGCATCGCTGTCTCCAAATGCCGACTGAAAATAATATCAATGGCCACCACACCAATATCCTTCCTTCTCTTAAGCAGCCTCCGATATCTTTCCTTCTCTTGACAGCCTCCAAAAAGGCTGCATGGTTTTCTTCATTAGCAGCCTCTAAATTTCTTTGATTTCTTAACCCCTTGCTTTTTGCTTACCCCCCCGAGTGGTATGATGAGGAGTTTTGTCTTGTCACAGGGTTCTTTTCCTTATTTTTTGCCATGATCTAGCAGTAAGCAAGTCATGCCATCGAATCTGCAAATGCTTTAGACAAAGTATTAATTAATATTGCATTGTTCCTGAAAATCAGATAAAATATCAGCGAGAAACACAGCGGTCAGCAGGTTATGGTTAGCTGAAAGGAACTCCGGGAGCATTTTGGAGGTGCTAGTCTTGGGAATATTGGACTCGCTCTCATTTTCCTGATTTAATCACACAGTAGAAAATCACATGTCAATCAGCAAACAATACAGTTGGCAGTTCCCCGCTAGTGCAGTTGCAATACGCTGGGAGGATAATAAAATGTGGTTAATAAAATACAGTTCAGAGACGAGCACAATTATCATTCAAAAGACAAAATTCTCCACTCTTTACTGACTGTTATTTATAAAGAGACAAACTGTAAGACTGTGTTTCAATTATCCCTCCATGCCAATGAGATAGGAAATAAATGAGACTTTATCCTAGCGATGCAGAGTAACAGCATCATCCATCCCACTGAAATTACTGCTGCAAAAGATGAGCCAGACGCTGAACGGCACGAGACTCTGGCAGGGGACCTAACCTGGATTTCAGGAAACAGCAGGGTGAGGTGTTCCTGGCCATTCCTCTGTAACTACTACATGCGTCTAGGATGTTTTGGCTCTCATTCTCCCAGATTTAGCTGGGTTGAGGGCAGTAAGGTGTGAAGTTCTGCTTTACCCAGGTTAAATAATATCAATCTTGACCCATTCAATGAAACAACATCGGTATGTTCATTCTAGGAAGCACAGTAGATCACAGGATACACACCTAATTAGCTAGTCCTAAATATGTGTTTGATTCTAAGCCTAGAAATGGTTTACATTGTTAAGAATCAAAGAATCATAGAACTGCCTGGGTTGGAAGGGACCTTTCAGATCATCGCGTCCAACCATCAACCTAACTCTGACAAAACCCTCACTAACCCACGTCCCTCAGCACCACGTCTGCCCGGCTTTTAAATCCCTCCAGGGATGGTGACTCAACCACTGCCCTGGGCAGCCTCTTCCAATGCTTAATAACCCTTTCGGTGTAAAAATTTTTCCTACTATCCAATCCAAACCTCCCCTGGCGCAACTCAAGGCCCTTTCCTCTTGTCCCATCGCCTGTTCCTTGGGAGAAGAGCCCGATCCCCCGCGGCTACCCCCTCCTTTCAGGGAGCTGTAGAGAGCGAGAAGGAGTCCCCTCAGCCTCCTCTTCTCCCGGCTGAAAACCACCAGCTCCCTCAGCCGCTCCTCAAACCCTTTTCTTCCCACCTGCGGTTAATAGTCTGAGTGATTAACACTTAGCAGGCTGTTGAACAAAGGAAACCAAAAACTTCCGTAGAGTATCCAGAAATTTTGCCCTCTTCCCTTGCCTCAAATCCAGTACTCCGTTTTGTTTTCCCTTGTTTTTGTTGTTTCCCCAGGCTGCAAGTTAAAGCCCCGGGTCAGGCACTCACAGAATTTCAATCAGACCCGGGACAGGAGGGATTTGGGAATTCAGTTCATAAGGTAGCAGATGCTTTCAGCTAAAGGTCTGGGCAAGCTGGAACAGATGCCAGTTTGTTCACCGAGCTGGCACAAAGCTCGCGTTAGGCAAATGTTCCCACCTTCACAGACAGTCACACTAAGTGAAATCCCATCCCACTGAAGCCTGTGGGAATTTTGCCATGGACTTCTGTGAAGTCATGTTTCTTCTCCGTGGCACGCTGGTGCTTAATCACGGGCTCTCTTCTGCATAAAGAGTTCACTCAATCCATTAGCTTTCTATAGACTTTTTATTTAATAGAGCAAATGCAGCCAAATATTTATGATGATGTTGCAATGGTAATTGCATAGACTGCTCCTCTGTGACTTAGGAGGAGTCTGCCAAAATATCATTATTGTTAATTAATCAAGTCTGTTTTGAGCCAACTTCTGCTCCCACTGAAATCAATCGCATACATTTCAATAAATTCAGGTTCTTGAGAATTTGGCCTCCTTTAAGGCCAAATTCTGTATTTCTTTTGTTTGCTAACCTCTCTATTTCTTTTGTTTCATTAAGCAAGGTTGCCTTTCCAGCAATTCCTAAGATTTCTGCTTTCTTTTAGCAAGTTTCATCACATCTGCTGCAAAAGTCTAAGGCTAAATTCAGTAAAGCCGGAGGGGTTACTTTTCTGTATCAGATCTAAGGGGTTTCCATAATGGACCAGCCAGAATAGAGTTTTATTTCACCCATTTTGAACTTGCTAAGGAGACGTGCAGACATCGAAAAGGGTGGAAGATGCTGCACGCTTGGGCACCACTCATTGAAAGTGTTAGGTTCCTGAATTTGGGTAGACTTCGAGGTACAGATACCAACGCTTTACTCCTTGGAGGCTTTTGAGCTATTACTGACTGTTGGCCAAATGCTCCCCGTGTCACTACCAAAGAATTTTATTTAAGTCTTGCGAGTGCCACACTGTACCTCGTTCATAGGCAACCAGAGCATCTCCAGTCTCAAAATTCTGCCAACACAGCTCTTCTTCACACATATTACAACAGTACAAACAGAACAGGAGACAAATGAGGAAATCATAGATTTGTTTGAAAACGTTTTGACTACAAACATTGAACACCCTAGTTTAGGACACAGTTGTTAGGAGGATGTTAGGAAACCTTGGAGGACGCTGTGTTTTGTGTTCCTGGGTTGTTTTCTGGCATGAGGTAGCATCTGGTCAGGCCACGCACAAGCTCTCACGGCAGCTGATCAGGAATAGATCCAAGAAAAGCTGCACAAATCCTGTTTCTAGGTACGAATATGTTAAAATTGAAACCCGGAGGAGATCGTTGCCCACCCTTTGTGCGCTGTCTCCTCAGGGTAGAATTCACCCTTGATGCAGACAGGCTACGCAGCGGTAAAGACAAGTCCGAGGACTGACTTGGAAGAGTAAAGCCCGGAGCACTTCTGCTGGTCTTTAGTGGTGAATTTAATGTCCAGCAAGTAATCAGGATCTTACGAACTGCCATGTCAGTAAGTCAGTACACTGCCCAAACCTGCCGCAGCTAAAATGTGTACCACGGGGAAAGGCGAAAGGAGCAGCAGCAGTCTGTTATGGAAATCCTGTTACGGTGGGGAAAACAAGTCTTTTCCTAAGCTCTTGAGGTTTGAACGCCAATTGATTGTTTTGTTTATTTGGGGAAAAAAAACCCAAACAAACAAACCAGCATGATTAGAATACAGAATGTTTATTTCTCAAAATGCTTGCTTCCTTTCCCTCAATCCCCCGAAATGGCCTTGGTGATCTTTTCTGATGAGGCACAAAACTATCCTCTGAAGTCCCGCAATGGGTCATGAATACTTTTTTCTCCTTCCTAGACTAGAAATAGCTACTGCATTCTTCTCATTCTCTTACATGCCACGTCTTAGATGGCTTGCTTGATTATTCATCTGTTGGAGCTCTAGCACTGCAAAAAGTGGGCCATTACCATGTGTGTGCTGCCCTCCCATGTGAGAGTAGAGGAAAGGGAATGGTAGAAAATTCTCAGCTGCATTTGGATGGCACGCCTCAACGGTTTTGTAGACTGGATTTTCCTCTCCTCTTCTACATCTACTGCTAAATCACCAGGTGAAATGATTTAAACCATCCAACCTCGTTTTATTTTAGTTTTTAATACTGGCTATCCATTTTCTGCTTTTAACGTTCTTCTACTTCCCCTAATTCTACTAATAATGTTTTACCTTTTCCTACAAATAGTGATGAAGTTTGCAGGAGCAACCAACATCTTTATTAGCCAGGGGGAGAAATTATGCGTCCTCCATCTAAAGATGCATAGGAAGCAGCCTGTGGGTTAATGTTTTAATCAAAGATGGGTGAGATCACCTTGTCCTAAGCTACCATCACTTGGTTCATGGAAAGGAGGCACTGGCCTTTGCAAGATACCTATTTCATTTATCAGAGCTAGAGAAATTGGATTTATTTGCACTTTGGACTTACCCTGACCTTGCTAAAAATAAAATATTCTCCTGTGCAAAGTCAGTTTTAAAGAAGCACCTAATTTTTGGTGATGTGTAGAAGAATCCCAGCAGCAATTTTAATTGCAGGCAAGTTAGATGTGAAACCCTGCACTTGACTGGAATTAAGCAGAAGGCGTAAACTGCAGTGTTTCCTCAATATATTTTTTAAAAGCAGTGTTCAAATGGTGATGGAAAAAGACTTGAACAGACCTCATGAAAATAGCTGGGAAGCTTTCCATTGACTATCGTATGCTGAGAATCAAAGACTATGTCTTAAAAATGATTATTGACTGTACCAGATCTGCTTCTAAAACCCTGCAGTGATGATTGTTTAGAGCTCTACAGTAACTGGAGCATTGCTATTGCAATTGTTACGGTGGTTATGCAGTTATTTTCATTATAGTATAATCCAGAGCCACCAAGTTAAATCAGGGTCCGTTGCTAGGTCTTAAAAGAAAAACACAAGAATCCTGCCCAAGAGTTTGTCTCTAAAAGAGCTTTTCAGTCTCGGCAATCCACATTATCAGTATGGCACAGATATCTAGAGGAAGGTGAGTAGAAGATGGCTATTTCCAAAGGTTTCTCTAAGATGCAGTCTCAATAAGCCTGCGTTTTACAGTATTTGCTTATTCCAAGTACTTTAAACCTTGCACACTGGTTAAGTTTAAGAATAACAATTGTCTTGGGTCCACTGGCTCTTTGCCTGCAGAAATAAGGACAATAAGGATGTATGAGCACACAAAGATCCGACAGCTATCGTGTGCTTTGGTAGAAGCGGGTTAAGGGTGCTGCAACGGTTCTCATCCTACTGCTGTCCCGGCCCCAGGCAACGCTGCATTAGACAATGATATTCTCAGACGGGACAGAGGGGTTATTTTTCTGTAACAGATGGAAAAAGGAGGGGGTTTTAGAAAACCAAGAATTTTAGCCCTCCACGGACAAGGCAGGAGATTTGAGGACTAAAAGATATCAAGCTGAATAAACGTAAAGCATGTTGATACAAGAAGATACTTTGCTTCATGTTGATGGAAGAAACAGGCTGTGGTTTAGTACACTGACACTGATTTATTCCTTACCTCATTTCATTGACACGTATATAATTACAGAAATTGCTCTTGCAGGCAGAGGAGAGATTTCTCACTGTCAGGGCTGAACAGATTGGCTCAATCACTGTCAACGAAATTGTTTCGTTAATGCAATGATGCGAAAATTTTTCACAACCTCCTGCTAACTCAATAGCTATGAGTTAGGACCAGGAGTGCTGTTAAGTGGGCAGCCTGTGCTTCCCTCACACAATTCTGTCACCCTCTAGTGACTGAAATCTTTGAGACGGTATAAACTAACAGCTCAATCCTTTACTGCAGACAAAACCTTGTTCTTTAAATTAAAACATCCAAGGTTAAATCCCCAATACAAAAAAAACCTGCTGCACAGACTCATAGGAAATGTTACATGTATTAAAAGAACAGCGGACCTCTTCCAGCATTAAGTAAATAGTGCGGTTGTCAGGTGCCTTGTCCTCACAATTCCCAAGGGATTCAAGTGTCCTATTGCTCAAATTACCCGGAATTGAACAGGGAAATCTATCACAGGGACAAAATTCTACATTGGTAGATGGACACGTCGCTTTAACGTGTCCTTGGTGTGCTTTTCTCAGTCCTCTGCATACATAACAAGGACAAATCCTTTAATCGCCATGCTCTGCCTTTGTCCAGCTATATAACACACCTCGAGCACTGAGCGAGCTGCTTGTGGGGGACAAGTGGGTCTATGTAGCTCCCTGATCCCTTTTTCAACAGCCATGTACAGGTTTTGATTTTTAGGAATGTAGCTGCTTTGCAATTATATATTCATAACCCATTCCTTGAATAAGTCAGCCCTGACAATTGGCCGGTCACAATCCATTTACTGCAGCCATCGCTTTAAGGCCTCGCTATTCCTATCACGTGCTTCAGCTCAGAGATCTTCACGGATTGTTTCTGTTGCCTGGATGACCCACGTCCTCATGATGACAAGAGCACAATGTAGAAATACATTCTATATTTAACAGCCTCTCTTTCTTTTTCCTTTTTACCGTCTTTATTGGCAAAACACTTTGGTGCGAATATGTTTGGAAAGCAAACAAAAGCTACTACCCATGCCATCCAGCATACCGGCATTTTTCTCTGTCAGTTGTTACTAATGCATTAATTTTCTTTAGCATTCATGTTGCTAAGCATCCATGTCACAACTAGGCTCCCCAAAACAGCACGCACCTAGGTACCACAGGTTGAAACAGAGGTGGTAAGGATATACAGGGGGAAAAAAAAAAAATCACTAAAACTAATAAGGCAAATAGAGTGGGGGGATACATTTGGAACCTGGGGGTACGTACTTGCAAAAGAGAGGGGTCATCAGGGGCGTTTAATGCCTTGTGATGAGCAGGAATTAGGCACCCCGCATGCCAAGGTGCTCGGCAAAATCCCCGAGATGCTGATCTACATCTTTAGAAGCTTCCATCTCTCTATTGCCAGTGAATTGTCTAAACACAAACTGGACTTTGAGCACACAGCGCACCTCGTTGCCCTCCTTGGGAAGATCTGCTTTCCACTCTCTCTCCTGCCTGCCATCCCCTCCCCTTGGGGACAAAATGCTCTTCCCACAGCAATGCCACTCCAGCTACGTGGTGCCTCTACTGTGAAGTGGATGTGAATATTTAAAACAGAGCTGTTCGCAAAATCAGGTTTATAGTGTGGCTGTACAATCGGATGAATCAAGGCAACCTAAAGAGCTTTATGGAAATGGCAATAATCATGCAAGTGGGAACAGGGGAATCTCTGAAAATTTATTTGCCGCAGAAGGAAAAGAAACGTGCAGCCAGAGTCCTACAGTCTTAGAGGTGCTTTGCACCCATTAAGTTGAGCTCTTTTGAAATAAACGTCCTCTTATATTTATAAAGCGCCTCTCATCCAGAGAACAGAAAGTGCAAGGAATTACTATTAAATCTTATATGTCAACGCCAAGGCATTCCTAGATTGTACCGAATTATTTTCACATTTCAGTAATTTATTGAAGAAGCTAATTCTTGAGGATTTTACTGTCAAGCAGCCAGCAGGACTCATAATTAATCCACGGTTCCCTTGATGCCAAAACAGCCAGGGGAATGGGGGTGTTATGTATACTTTGCCTTTTGTTTTATGGTAAATAACGTAGCTCACATCCTTGTAAGCACTTAGATAGATCTGGCCAAGTAATGCAGTATTCTGGAAAGCCAAGGAAAGGTTTGACTACAAAGGCGCCGCAGCTTTGCTCTATCAGAAAAGGGAGCATGAAATTGTTAAAAACCCCTACAAATCACAAAAATAGAAACAGTGAAGTTTGCCCATGGTCTCTTGGCTCCAGTCAGCATCCTGTGATGCCAAAGACTTGTCATCAGAACCACCAAGAGAACATGGGAAGAGCACGCCGCTCCCCTGCTCTTGCTGCTGCTCAAACCCCTGCTGTTTGTGTCACTAACTTCTCCTGGGAATTTCTACAGATAAGAAATGCCTTCATGCTGCTGAGACAGAGCTCGTGGAAGTAAAATAAAATACCTGTTGGTGATACAAAGAGTAGATTTCCTCCACATGAGAAATTACATGACAGTGAGTATTCCCCTTAAGAATCACAGATGACTGTGGTTAAATAATTCAAAAACGGATTAATAAATATTTTCAGTTCTCTGCTGTTCATGGATTCACAGGAACCAGTGCCCGAAAGCACTGGGACCACTGCGAGATAGTTTATTTTCCTTGTTCCCTTTATGCTTTGCTTTTTGTGAGAATATTTGCACAACCCCCAGCTGAAGTGGACTTTGACACCAAAGTTTATTTTTCCAGTTCCATCATTTGTCACTGATGCCTTGATTTAGTTCTTATTCTACAACAGCGTGATTATCAAAACTCTACGGCAGTCAATGAATTTACATCAATGCAACGCCAGCAGAACTGAGCTCAGAACTGTATTCTAAGGACCTCACATAGCAGTTGCTGAAGTCAATGGGAAAAGACGTTTGTTAGCTTTGGCATGTTTCAGGTCAGACTCAAAAAAAGCAAATTAGGCCTGCCTGGAAGGGGCATTGGAGATGGCTAGAGAAGCAATACGCTGCAGTCTGAGGCAGAACAAAATGGGAAATCGGCTTAGAATGGATACGCGACCTTTGTTTGAAGGAGTAGGGAAAAAAGGAGTTGACTTATTTTTCTATCTGTTTGAATGTGCCCCATCTCTCCACGCAGCTCTTCCAATTCTTATATTACAACTTTTTAAGCCACTGTACAATGAAGAGGATCTGGTTCTCATGCTGGCAGTATTAAAGAACCACAAAGTGCATTTGTGTTTACTTAAACTTCTTCCTACTAAAAAAGCCTTAGCATAACACAAACATTTCTTCAATAGCTCTTTCAAATAAAGATCTATTCCATTCTTTCATCTCATTCAGTCCCCAGCAGTAGACTCCTAACTCTATTTCATTAAAGCCGTTCTGCTCAGGGAGTTGAGAGAAACTGAGTGCGAGGAACTCTGAGAACAGTTTATAACTTAAATATATTAATGGGTCATGCTGTGATGGAGATTGTGAAATATTAGAGACTAGAATAGCTCCTGTGATTATCTTTTGTGATGCCTTGAAGTTACTTTTTCATAAACATATGCCTCCTCAAATACTATTGGAATATATTACTGCTGCCTCTCTACTAATGTCTGTAAAGTTTGCATTTTTTGCGGAGAGAAGAGCTTCCATTTTTTTCCTGTGCAACTAGAGGGATTTCTCAACGTTGTTAAATTTCAACCTGGAGATACATGGTTCCATTCTCAAGTTCAGTCTTCCTCCATTTAAGCCCCGACTCTTAAAAGACGACAGAAATCTCTTAGTCTCATGCCAAAGTGCAGAGGTAGAAGAATGAAGTGAGAAAACCAGCTAGGTTTGAACCTTTTAGTGGATTTCTCAAGCCTTCATATGCATCTGGTTGACAATTTCTTCTAAATAACAATACAAATTTCCCTGGCAATTTTCTGTATGAGGCAGTGCGTTTTCCAGACACTGCAGTTCCCAAAGATCAACAGGAAAAAATGTGAATTAATTGGTTCTATTATGGTTTTGAAATGGGCTTCCTACATCTCTCTAGAATAGGACAAGCTGTAGGATGTCTCGGAGAAGATGATTAAAGCATCTTCATGTTTTTACATTCAGCCTTGCCAAATAATTTGTAGAAGAAACGTTGCATATGCCCTGGGAGGGATGGAACAGTTAGTTTACATATTCTTAAAGAGCTGTGTAGAGATACAGATGGAAATGGTTAAGTGAGTTACATAGACAGTTTTTCCCACATTTACAGATATTGCTAAAAACGTATAGGAAAAAAAAAGAAAAGAGGGTGTAACTCCTGGTAGTGCAGACTGTCCAGAAGACTGGGCAATACGATGGAAATCTGCGTTAACGTCTCTCTTCTGCTGTCTTGTCTGGTTTAGGTCTTTATCATCTGTTTTTAAAATATCTAATGCAGAGACAGTACATCTCAAATAATGGTATATTGCGAATCTCTATTGGTCACCGTGCTGTCAAGACTGGCTCTCTGTGAGATGTCTTTCACTACTTCATCTCACCACAAGAACAACCATAGCCTCTCTGGCCACACACTGGAAGGGTGAGGACTGCTTATTTTTGCATGGCATGCTCGTGGGACCATGGAAGAGCGTGAAAGCTTTGGATGAGGCTTTGAATATTTAGCACCAAAGGACAACCTACCTAGATTTAAAGAGAACAATACATATTGTAATAAGGGACAGTCAACCTGGAGACAATGCGTCCCATCTGTGTCCCACTCTAATTACAGCAGATGCCTCTTTGCCTCCAAAGAAAACCTCTTTGTTGGTTTTGCGTGCTCTTAAGGCTGACAGTGTTTGTTCTGTGAAAGCTCGGAGGATATGAATCATTTGGCCTCTACAGCTTGTGGCTCCGCTAGTTTGTTAGAATCCAACCCTCGCAGGTCACACTTCTAATCTAGCCCAACCAGCTGTTCGCAGCGTGGCGTTAGCTGATCAATATCGAGCGACCCAGGAGAGCTGTGGGCATTCGGCTCTTTACACACTGGTTGGAAGCGTCTGCTGGTCCCATACGCACCATTGTGAAAGCCCTGCCTATAAATAATATAGACAAGCATTGTTACATCTCGTTAGCAGCGGCGAAATAAATGAACAGCTCCATCTGGGGTTTAGCATCTTCTCATATAATCAGGAGAACTGGGTGGTCCCGCAGTACTCCAGAGGATCCTGGGGAACGACATACTGCAGAAATTAAAATGTGGCACTGGGGGTGGAAGTTGAATTTCCTTCCTGCTTTGCTGCAGAAGGTCTGTGGTTGTACACAAGTTTCTGAGCTATTTCCCCATTTTCAGAAAGCGACCAGTTTCACCACTCAACCACCAGCCTCTCTCATGGCTGTTATTAACGGCTGATAATCCATTCTTATGCTTGCAGCTTCACAAACGTCTTGCACTGCACAGTGTTTACCAGCCTATAACACATCAACACTGATATGTGTACTTGTTCTCAAGTTGGTAAGAGGAATTCATTGCGGGATCAAGGCACGTATTTTTAAATGAGATTAAAATGCAATTTTTAGAACAATATTTTTCAGTGAATGAAAGCAACCTTTTGTTATTTTTGTTTACATTGTATATGAGTGAGTGTACAGCTTGCAAGTAAGGAAATCATCACGAAGAGGGGGTTTTTTTACACTTTAAAATGACCACTAACGTAGAATCATAGTTGCCTAACTGACTTGCTTTAGCTTCAATGTCCACATACACACACCCATGGAGGACAGTTATTCAAGTCCTAAGAATAAAGCAAAAGCTCATCTGCGTGCAAGTAGCCATTAAGTGGAAGAGAATACCATTACATTTTCCAGAAATACTGAAAAAACTTTTGTTAAAGGTCAAATCATTTGCTAAAGACTTCTTTTATGATTAAATTTGAAAGAATTTAAGTATTCACTTTATGATCTTTACTTTCAACCTTTCACTGGGTGCAAATAGTTGCAGTAGGCTGAACAACTTACAACTGCTTCCAGATATACTTACTTTCCAGTTCCTAAGAAATAGTGCAGCACTGTGCGATACTCTACAGTATTGTTGGCATTTAAAAGCGTATTTTTATTTAACTGTATTATTTGGTAAAGCATGTTTTTACTGGAAGTTGAATTTATAACTTACTCACACATACCAGATTTATAGATAGGACTGGAAAATTCACACTCAGATATTGTAAAGATGCTGTGAGAGGCACTAAAAACTTTCTAAATACTTTCCATGAGCAGCAGTCAGAAATAGAAGTGCTGCCTTTATTACAAGCATAGATTGGAACTACTCGTGTGAGTAGGACAGGCTAAGAAATAGCTCATTTTTACTGGATGAACACCACTGGCATGACTTCACCGCTCAGGCTCCGTCCTGTGACACACAGAAGATACACCGGAGACACAAGCTTGGTAAAACATGCAAGTATCTGCCAGTTTTGACTTCAGTTTGAATGGGGCTGGAGGAATTGTATCATCTGCTGTCTCATAAAATATTGAAGCGAAAGTTTAGAAAGCACGGAAGAAAATTCCGGTTGGTTTCCTATAGCATCTCAAGTTTTCTTGCTAGGGAATCAGAATCAAATTGAATGCCAGTCGTTAACAAAATCTATACCCTCTTATCTGATGCTTCAGGCAAGACCATTATATCCAACTAATTAGCCGAAAGAAGATGAGGCCAAAAAACTTCCTTAAGAAGTTGGCGTTGATGTTGCAAACTAACTCAACAGAGTTAGCAAAACAAGACGACACCCAGCTATCCTTTTCAATAATCTTTCTGTTACTGGAAGCTTTTTTGCTAGCAAAATAAACAAGAAGATCAGTGCCTCTTCCTACCCAGATAATGGATATACAAATTTAAAAAATCATTTCACGGTGGATGAACAGCCAACTTATTTGTAGCTGTGCTATCATAAAGACTTTATAAGCTGTGAATCGAAATGGGGAGAGAAACAAATGAAAGTTTGGGCAGCTTCTGCTTCTGTACGCGTTGCTTCTTCCACAGTCTTTTGCATGAATTTGGGAGCACCTTGCAACGAATGTGCAGGTTTCTGTTTCAGTGGCCAATGAATATTTGCCTCAATGAAGGGCAAAGTTAACGCAGTGTGTTTCAGGTCGGTTTCTGACAGGTTTGACCTTTCGGGGGTATAATTCTCTCAGCCTATTTCTTCATGCACCTGCCTTTAAAACTCAGCGAGAGTGATTTTGCTCAGAGTGGGCACTTCGGGTTTCAAAAATATCCTGCCCCTAACTATTTTGCAGACACAACTATAACTAAAGCTCGCCTTAAAGTGGAATTAAATAGTGGATTCTGGCTTGTGCGTCCTTTGACCTCTTCCTTTATAACAATGGGTTTTTCCACAGATAGGAGAATTAGACACTGAAATCCTACTTAACAAGAAACTCTGAGCCAGCTGTTGGCTGTTTATAACCGCCTAGGGAAATATTTTAATCAACATTAAATCTGGTGGTTTTGAAGCCACCTTGTCTTAGCACTGCAATGAATTCACTTCATTGAATGAGTTTAATTATTAAAGCCCAGAGGGAGAACTGTTCAGGGTTTTAAGTAGCCATCCAACAGTAATATCTTTGTTTCCAAACTAATTAGGCAACAAAGGGAAAAATATTATAGACTAAATTCATTTCAATCTGTTATGGTTTGGGGCTGAATACAAACAATCAGCTTTGGGATCCAGGTTTAAGAATCTGAATTGTTATTTATTACTTGTTAGCCTTGGTGACTCTAGACTTTTGTCCCTTATCTAATATCTTCCTTCTTGCTTGGCTGCTTGAGGTTCTTCCCCGAGGTTTATTTTAGACTGGAGTTTGGGAGTAGCAACAAAAATGGGATGATTTATTCTGGAGTGCTAAAACCCAAAAGGGGTATGCCTAATACAAGGTGATTTAAAGCTCATAAGAAGGTGCGATACACTGAGTTAATATTGTCTTCTGGCCTTTGTAAATCAAATACAACCCACCTACAGTCTATTCTGCCAAAATAGGTGGCCTAGTTTAATATATATTATTAATACATATTTTGAGGTTGTCCAACCAGAAACCTTTGATTATTAAACCTTGATAATCTTGAGTTTGTCAAGATGATTTTATGCAGAAAAATACCAGCACTCTCATACGCGAGTGCCACTACCTCTACTGATGCTGAAGGTTATTAGCAGAGGCTGAGAGAGAGATGGGCATTTGGGATAATTGGATGATTGGGACCATGCCATGGCAGGAAGACTGGAAGCAAGGCTATAAAACACAGTGCCTGTGACAGCCTCGGTGAATGAGTGCAGAGGGCTGGAATAGATGCATTTTGGCCATTAGTCCTAACATAGTCACTGTAGCCCTCTACCAGAGCCTTGGGTTTTATGCTGGTAAAAGAAATTAATTTCATCCCTATCTGATAGAAAAAAAAAAAAAAAAAGACCTTAGTGATACAGAAGGCCTTAAGCCTGTCTGTTTTATGAGCTATTTTGTGTGATTTCAGACTTAGTTACATATGTAGCGTAATCTGCCTTCTGGCCATAAAACCATTCGCCTTGATTAGTAGAATTAACTTAGAGAACAGAGGAGCCTGAGGCTTACGATCTAATTACAAGATCACAGATTCATGTCACCTCCTGAAGTCACTCAGGCTGGAAGCAGTCAACCAAAGGCTTCCTTCTCAGGCAACGGAGAGCTGGCTGCTTCCAGGCAGAGACATCCCACCAAATCTGGAGATGGCCTTGTCCCCGGTGCCTGCAGAGGGACTCTTGGGTGGCAGTGCTCCTAATTCAGACAGCTGAGGTTAGAAACATCACCCCAAGGTGCAGAAGTACTTCATGCCTGTACATATGTCCAGGGTGTATATCTATCTACCTATCTATCTATCTACCTACCTATAAAAAACATTTTCTGGCTTATGTGCAGCAATACCAAAGAAGAGCAAAGGAGGATTTCTGTTGTCACAACAGCATCAAGGCAACTCAACTCATTTGTTCTAAACCACAATAGCAAATACCTTGCGTTTAGGTAAGTGTGCACGATAGACTGCCAAGATAAGGCTGATGTGTCATGATTTGTTAGGCTGATATAGGCTGATGACATGGAACAGTGACACATCCGCCAGAAATACTCGTAAAGACGCAGTTGCCTGAAAAACAACGTCATACTTGTGTTGTTAGTGGAAAGTAACTCATTAATATGTATATCATGCACCCTTGAATCAATGCAGAGTACGGCTATTAAGATCTAAATATATTTTAGTGTGAATAGCAGAGGACTGACCCACGCTGCTCTCTCCATTACAGCGATAGTTTAATACCCTATTCTGGTGGTATATTGCCATTTTATGTTGATAGCAGCAGGTATGCGGGTGATGGATTGAACTGAGTGGCCATAACTTTTAGTCTTCTCCAGAACTACTAGTGATAGAGTGGAATGACAGACAAAAGACTCGAGGTGAAAAACTAAAATCAGTGAGTGTCGATTTGTTTTTATCAAAAAGTTTTCCTTGAACTTACTAGCTTCTAGTACTGCTGAGGAAGAAAAATTCTCATCTACAGGAACGGATTGCAAAGGGTGACGGGATGAGAAAATTCAGGAAGAAAATATTCCAGCCCACCACAACCAGGTAGCAGAAAGGCTGAGATCGGATCCGCAGTACCGTGCCATGAAAGGCTTCAAACAGAAAACCTACATTGCCTATTTGGTAATGGTGAGCTTTGAAGCCGTATTTTTCTAGTCCTAGTGACATCTGGACTTTATAACATCATAAGACAAAGAAGGTGGTGATACACCACTTGACACTTTCTTGCCTGGATTATGAGAACTCTGTATTATTTATACATTTCAAGGGATCAGCAAATGTGTTTCCCTTTTATCTGGTTCTGTTACGTAGGCGGTGTAAGGGTGGCCACAGAGGTTTTAAAGACCAATTCAAATTCAGTTTCAACAGCCACAAAACCTCAAACACGAGAGCTGGGACTTGTGAGAGCTTCTCCTCCCCTTAACACCATTTGCTCTCCTGTCCTGGTGGTTCTCTCCCCAGAATCCCACCTCCGTGAGATGGTTTCGGTGTCCTGTAACTGCACCATATCTGCAGTTCTGGCAGCTCCAGGTCACAGAAATATAGCTTTGCCTTTTAGAAGAGGGGACCGGTCAAGTCAGCATTAACCTTTGCAGATGCTGTGCTATTTTTCTTACTCACAGATAAAGATCTAATAACCATTCAAAAAGAAAAAATAAAAATTGATCTGTGGCCTTTGAAGAAGAGACCTGGTGAGACAATTAAGTTAAAATAGAACAAAAATGTTTCCATCTTTCCCATGCTCTAATTGAGGTCATAAGAGATTCCCCAGTCAGGAAACTGTTGTTTTTGCTTTATTATCTTCCCACAGAGCAGAAGAGATAATATAAGCTGTAGGACCTGCAATTTGTTGATAAAAATTAGAGTTCTTCACTTTTTGTCTGTGTATGTGTGTATCTTTGTCTATTGATTATAAAGGCTACTAAAGTAACTAGGTCAGAGATAGGCGCAGCGACTTAGATTAATATACTAATTAGCATTTACCTGCCTGGGAAAGAATAACTAAAGAGTGGCACTTATTACCTTTTGTTGAACCAAGCCTTTTCCCGTGGATTTGCTGACTTAATGTGTTAGCACTTGGAAGTGGCCCGGGAAACCAAATAATTTACAGTTCGCTA
The DNA here is from genome assembly GCA_013396915.1 of Stercorarius parasiticus. Taxonomy (NCBI): domain Eukaryota; kingdom Metazoa; phylum Chordata; class Aves; order Charadriiformes; family Stercorariidae; genus Stercorarius; species Stercorarius parasiticus. Next base: position 1,089,469 of record VWZL01004970.1, on the reverse strand, counting down.
ATAACTTTAAGTACATTCTATAGCGTGTCTGCTTTCTTTTGTCTCCTCCTCAACACCAGCTTTGTTGCGTCATGAGAGATCACATCTCTCCGGAGTAATTTTCAAGCCTGTAGAGCTTTGACATTGGAGGTCCCCAAATCAGTTCTATTCCCGGAGGAAATGGCAGAAGGTCTGTAAGTCTTCTATCAGCCGATTTTAATACTTCGTTCTCTCTGAATAACTGTGCTGGCAACTATTTACTATGAACTTAAAAATGGATGTTGTATTGGATAAACACGCTTAACCAAATTCATTGTTCAGCTCAATGCGACGTTAGCTCTTTTATCCCCTAAAGAGTTCTTTGCTGAAATAGCTTAAAAACCACATACGAAAGGGTTAAAGCACCCACCTAGACATTATCAGTAGCCTCTAAGCGCAAGAACGGACCATTTGCAATAGATTCATTTTTTCCTGGTTCTTGCATTTGAAAAAAAAATTAATCTTCCTTTGTCAACTCTGATCATCACTGCTGCTAAATAAAGTGCTGTCGTCTTCCTTTTTATTGAATCTCGAAAGATATTTTTCTTTCTACAGCAAGTTACTTGAACAGTCCTCTCCTCCTCTGCAGCTGACTCATCTCCAGTAGCATTTATTCATACTACCAGCTATCTCCCTATGTGCTATGGAGTTTTCTGGCAAAAAACAAAGAGAAAGCTGAAACTTCAGCTATATCAGAGCAGATTTCGTAGCAGACAATTTATTTCTCATTCAAAACAAACTCAGTTTTCTAAGGCAGAGAAAATTCCGATTACCACGAGAACCTAGCAGAAAACCTACAGCCTCTTGACAAAACCAGTAACGTTTTCAGGTGCTATTCTGAATGCTTACATTAAATAGAATCTTTTTAGCTCCTGAGAGTTCTCTGCAGTGATTACACCCATCCCTGTGAAATCTAATTGGCTGTACAATATGTAAAGTGGCGCAGTAGTATCTGTGAGTATGTGTCTGGCATTTAATACTTAATTTTCCACTTCTTACTTCAGGTTACTGCCTCCTCATTTCATTTCCTTTTTCGTATCATGGGGCTCTGGTGTTGGCGATGATGATAAAATATCTAATCCAAGAGGCTGCCAAGGGAAATTTTAATCAAAGGCCTTCCCTAGCTGAAAGACTGGCTTTGTTAAGTGATCAATATCTATTGATGGAAAGAGCCTAGAAGAAAAATAGTTCTCTTTGCTTTCACAAAGGAAGAAGTTATTAGAAGTTATTAGGAACGTGGGCCAATTTGCCCCTCCCGTACCTCCTAGGAGTCTGAATCCAACCTTAAATAGATGGATTGGCTGAAATCACCACACAGCCATTTAAAGACCTCTTCTAAGCTCTACCGTTAATTAGAACCAGAATATGAGCAGACTGCTGGTATCTGACACCTTGGGAAAGAAAAATCTGCCATAATTATAATTATGCGCACCACAGAACTTGTTCTCTATCTCAAAGCCGCATTTTTTACTTAGCCATGCAACGCGCTAAAGAAAAAAGGGAGACCAGGCTAAAAGTATCTGTGGAAATCTGCCAGACACACAGGGGTAGAACGGCGAAAAACACTAATTAATATGCTTGTTTGGCAGCGTAACAATTAGGATGCAAAGGAAGCACCGCCAGCAAATAGGAATCTGGAATCCGATCACGACAGAATAGGAAAGGGAGGGATGCTGAGAGCAGGAATGGGCTACAGAGGACCTTACTGCAGCTTAGTGTGAGAGGATTCATAAGGGATGTCCCTTTGGTCCTCCAAAAAGTGATGTTTTGCAACTTAATTAGGTGGGGGCAGGTTCCTAACCCCCACCCCCTTCAAGGATGCCCATTCCAGAAATCCTGTCATTGAGGAAAATACAAAAATCACTGGGGTTGTTTTCCATCAATATCAGTTCAAGCCCTTTTCTGAAAGAAGGCCCAGTTGATCAGTTAATGCATTTCAGAGCACGTAGGAAATCAGTAATGGAGACCTTTAGCGGGCATTGCTCTCTTCTGCGCCTCCCCGAGTACCCCGTCCTGTTTGGTTTTTAGTGGATCAGGGAAAATATAACAGCAAGATTCATACAAATTTCAAGTATGTACAGTTTCTCCACCGTATTTCTGATGTCATACGCAGTTACACACATTACACATAGAATTAAACACTTTCCCCCTTTCCGAAAGTATTTTTATCCATTCTCCAGCAACATAAATAATTCAGCATATCTTTCCTGCCCTCCTCTTAAAAATACTGACAATTCATGCTAACGCAGCATGGTTTTGTTATTTTGAGAGCTCGGGCTCGGTCTGCCTTATTGAATGGCCATTTCCCAAACCTCATCGAGGAAGCTTTTTCTTCCCAAGGGAAAATTGTATAAAAAAAGGGGCTTTTTTGGCCTTACAGTAAAACCTCCCCTCACCAGGGGTCTAGAACCGATAATACAGCACCGTGCACAGAAACGTGGTCAGCGCCATGTGCACGCGGCGCTCAGAGCACCTAGAATGCCAGGGAAAAATCAGATCAGTCCCAGGAAGATTTAAAGACCTGAGACATGACCCAGCCAGACCTTCCCTTGAGAGCTCAGATAAATATTACTCGGGTCTGAAGCTTTTTGTTGGACCCCGCTCTAGCAGCACAATCCAATATCCTTCTGTTTCTAATACTTCGGGGGATGGCAGGAACGCTTTCACTGAGCGGCAGGTTGACACGCTAGCCAAGTTATTGTACAGAGAACAAAAGCCCAGTACTGCTGAAGCTGCATTTGTGTACTTTGCCAACAAATTAACTAAAGGAAGGATCCTTAGATATAACGTACCTGCTACACAAATTTGCTACAAATCACACCGTAGGCAGAAAAGCTTCAGGTTTTCACAACCCTATTCCCCTTAAGAAAAACTTCTAAAAACGTGAATTTGAGCCAGAGAAACAAGCAAGTGATGAGTAGTGCTGCTTTAGAAATTGATTGTTTTTATTTTAGTTTTTTTTTTTGTAAATTTCGTCTTTCTTTGCAATAAAGCCTGATGCTTTCCCCCCAGCATTTTCAAGACTGGATTTTCACATTTGCTCAAAAAACAAAAGCTCTCCTCCTTGCCTTGGGGCAGGCTGGAAGGATGCGGCTGGAGGCAGAGCTGGTCAGCAGTCGCTGATAGGAGTCTGGGGTGTGAGCATGGGATTTGCGAGCACTGCTGCTGCTTGGCGAGGAGGTTTGCTTTTGAAAAATACTCAGAAAAATGGAATTCACCCAGGGTTAAACCACAAGCTTTTCAAAACTCTTCTAGTTGCCAACTAAACCGTCCTTGCTGACCCTGTGCCCTATTATCCTTTCTCACTGTCCCACAATTAATAAAAACCAAAGCACTCCCTGCTCCATCCAAGGTGGGAGTCCGCAGGGTAAATGAAAGTCAGGCCAGTAATGTATGTCTCAGCTAAACTCTGAAACCAGTTATTTTCCCTTAGGTCTAAAAATAGATAATGGCAGTTGACTGCATTTTGCTTTGACTCTCCACCCTCCCCGTTTTGCCTCCAAAACCCCATTTTGCCTCCAAGGCATCGATCACCCAATGTGTGAGCCAGTCCTAAGCTGGTAGGAATTACCCTGGTTTCACAAGCGATCTCGTTGCTTGCTTTCTGGGGATTCTGGCCAAATTCAGCCCAGGCAGGAGGTCTTGATAAGCATCTTGATCATAGGCTTTCCCGACCTTGACGTTTTGAATCATGGGTGGACTCCAAGGCAGATGAGTCAATGTCGGGAAATATCTTTGAATGTAGAACAAAAAATCGGGATACCTCTACACCACCGCTTTTCTGGTAAGCCAGGCTGATCCGAGTTTACTGCTGTGTCTGGCTCCTAACCAACAAAACCATAATTCCCAAATATACCAGTGCCCAGAGAGCATCTTTAAAGTAGCAATAAATTCATGAAAATGGACACATGGCTTTTCTCTCTTATATGCCTCATGGATATCATTTAATCCATTTCCTGCAGTGCAACCTGCATTACTAAACCTGAGGAATTAAAAATAAATGAATGGATCCAGCCCCCGCTTGACTGCAGAGCGTTAAGAATTTTGCTCGTCTCCCTGCTTTGATTGTTTTTCACCTAAAGAGGTATTTACTCTAATATCCAAACACTGTTCCAAAGCGGGCAAGGAACATCCTTACAGATGAAATGCAACCTTCTAGAGCACCAGGGAAGGAGGTAGACTTCCTAAGAAGGAGATTTGCAGTCAGACACACTACCTTGTTGTGGCAGGCTGCATGCCCAGGATGGCTAACGTCCTAGTTGAGAATAAAGAGAAATGTCCTATTTTAGATGGTGAGACTTGGACTCCCTCTGGGAGTCGTTGAACCCCCACCTCTTGTGATGCTTTTCAAACGTCAGCAAAATAGAGAATAAACCGGAGGGAATGATGCTGCGAGCAGAGCTGGGAGATGGTGTTGGTGTTCTCCCTCTGTGCTTTTTGTGAACAAACCAGCAGCTGTAATGTTTTTGATGATGTAGCCATCAGGATTGCTCTTTGGGCAAAAGGACCAATTGCCATTTTCAGCGGGAATTCGATGGTTTGCAGCCGGTCGGGAATGCCTGGGGGGTCAGACACCTCCCTGCTGCCCACAGCCAGACACCACGGTCACCTGGTCACACAAATGCCGCACGAGAGAATTCAGGAACCACCTAACGAATTTTTTTCAAGACAGACTTATCCTCATTTGTATCAAATAATAAAAACCAAAGTGAATCTGTAAACCTGAAAGAGCTTTCATTGGTATTTCCACGCACACACACCCCCCGCCTCACCTTTAACAGATTAGAAGTATTGTAATTATTTCTCCTTTTCCGTTTTGTTCTTTTCTTAATGGAGTTACAGTGAAATTTTATCTAACTGCAAACAATCAGCTTTTTTTAATATTAAAGCCTTGGAATGGCCCGCCAGCTAAACGCAAGAGAACCTAACTTTGTTTAAAGCAAAGAGGTTCCCAACACTTCGCTTTGCATACACCAAGTCAGCTTACTAAAAATACAGACATTTCGGAATTACAGTTCCTTTATCCCTTGCTCCTGCTCTCTGCACCGTAAGCCATTTCCAAACCTCAGCCTGCGCGAGCTTCGAGAAACAGCCTGTCTCACCTCCTGAGCGCGGACTGCCAGATCCAGGCAGCAACCGCTCCTCTGTGGCAGGAGCTATAAAAGCGGCTGCTGGGGTGTGGGGATGAAGGCGGCAACAAGAAATGGATGATATAAATAAAAATAACCAAGTAGTTCAGAGTATTACATTGTCAGCTTTATTACGATAAGAACGCCACACCGATACTTGGTCTAGTGTAAGAATAGCCCTAAAGAAAGATAATTTTATCTCCATTTTACAAGCTAAGTAAAGAACTTACTGAAAATAGAGAGCTTTGCTCTCCCCACCCCCAGCCCTGTACCTAAACCGTAAACCTTTTTTCTTCCTATGCTGCTATACTATTTTTCATCTTGATGTCTAATAAATGCCATGTTTGTTGAAATATGTTATAGCATATGGGGAGAAATAAATACAAGTACATATCCAAAGAATAAGTCTGGCAGCAAGTGTCCCTTGTCCCTTGGCACTGAATTTAAAGACGCGACGTTTGACTGTGACAGGGTCATCAGTCTGCCGGGACCAGCTGCCGTAAGTCTTGCCGAGAACCCAAGGCAGTTTTATAGATGGTCGCAGACATGTGGCACCAACAAGAAAGAAAAAGCCATGAGGGTAGAGCAGAAGGTTATTTGGGATGGCTGGGATCAATTCCATGCTCCCAGAAGGCATTATTTAATCTCTGTCTCAGGTTCCCCCCTCCCCAGTAAAATAACACCCTCCTATTTCACAGGGGCTGTTTCGCTTAATATTCAGGAGGGTTTCTAATATTGCAACGTTGGAGCTGCCTCCAGTGTTTTGATGACATTTTACTTCCCTGTAAGGCACCGCGCAGCTGAATGACGGGTGTGACACTTACTCTTTCAAAACGTGAGCTAGAATGAAGGCAGCTGTGGATGGCTATGTATTGCAGCATCAATTCCCTGTATCTTTTAACCCCTTAAATTGGACCGCTGCTCATAAGCCGGTGGCTTCCAAGACTCTATTCCAGATGGCCATTTCTTTAAAGGAGAACAACAATGAATCATCAAGAGTATCTGAGTACAAATACGCGAGCAGTGAGTGGCCGGTAATTATGCGATGAAGTTAACTCCTGTCCTGGCGCTAGAGCACAACTGGAAGGTCACAGATCCAACAACAGGACATGCTTTGCTGGGCTAAAGGAGCCGATTTCTGTGTTTTGTTAAAACAGTGACGTAGCAGACATGCCCTCAGTGCGGCGTATTACAGAAATCTCAGGGAGTAAAGAGAAATGTGAAGAGTGATGCTTTGGTAGCAAGTGTAGGTACCGCCTTTGAGCTTCAATGGAGAGAACAGTAGGAGATATTTGGTCTTACCAGTGTGTGAAATTTGGACGTCTCATAAGCCATAGAAATGTGCTCAAATGCCAGAGCCGGCTGTCCAAAAAGACCAAATTTCAAGAGTTTAGAGGAATCAGTTGTGGAGGAAAATAAGCACTTGATATCAGCTGAAACATTTCCTCTATTATCCTGGAAAGTTTTGGGTTTTTTTTAAACCATATTAACTACTTCAGCATTTCAAATAAATTCTGCATCCAAGTAGTTTGAAATAACCAGGTTTTCGTCCATTTTGAAACGATATTCTATTCATTTTGCCAACATTATTCTCATTTTAATGTGCCAAACCTGGCAATTTCCATAGAAAACGTCCTTTCTAGCACAAACGTTTGGGTCCGTGCTGTCTGTACTTTAACCTCACAGCTCGATCCATTCCCTCCTTCCCAGATGACCAGTACAGACTTGGTCTGCCCTTAAGAGCCCAATACTACTGGTGTATTGAGTGCCAGTAAACAGGAAAAGTTTTACAGCATGAAAATAGGAATCCACTGTTTGCTCAATGAGAGAAGGCATAAAAGCTTGGGAACCATTTGAACACTGACCTAAAGTGAAAGCTGTGGCTCTTGGTTGAAAGCATCCATTTAGCTTGCAGGGGCCAAAAAGTAAAAGCTACAGCAGAAGCGCTTTGGTTTGCCTTGTATAGAAGTAAAAAGAGGATGTTTCCCAATGTGGCTGGATTTCTTGCTGGCACAGAAATGGAGGGGCTGGCAAAAAAAAGCAACTCAAATCAGGTCCATCTGCTTAGAATTAGCTTCTGAGTTTATGCAATCCGCTGTGCAGCAGTAATGCACAAAAGAAGAATGAGAGCAGGGGAGTGGGAATTACAGCTGATCCCAACATTCTCAGCTCAATGAAATTTTGCAAGTGAGTTCTCCTGCAGTGATGTGCTAGTTTTAACAGTTTTTGTCAAGCAGAAGCTTTTCTCCAGAGCTTTTTGGTTGTTTGCTATTCCCGAGCAAGCTGATGGACCTGCGTTAAAGGGGAAGAGTAAGGACAGATCAAGTGAAAACCCTCGTGTTTTGTAAGCCTGAAGCAGACAGACTGATGTCATTCTTTTCTGGAGCGAGATTTTTGCTTCTGTTCTAATATGGGATGAAAAGGAAATATGAAAGTTCAGTGGTTGTAACAAAGTGGATTTATCCTCCCCCACTTGGCTCTAATAAGGTTATTTTTGGACGGAGGTCAGGAAGGGGATTACATATGCCCACAGGTCCATTTGAAACCTTTAAAGAGAGAATTCCTGCTTCTTCTGCTATTCGTTAGGGACTGCCAGGTCCCAACACAGAGCCTTCAATAATTCAGAACATACTTTTTGGACAAAAAAAGCTGCTGGAAGTTAGCACAGGTAGCCGATAGCTTTCCTCCTGCGCGAGAGGTCACTGCACAAATGGCCATTAAGTTACTGAGGTTTCTCTGATACTGACTCACTGAAGTGTTAACTGGCTCTAGCAAGAGCCTTTCTGCCTGAATCTCCCTTGGTGTAACATATGGATGCTGCACATCTTTCCAGTTCATTGACCCGTTCCTATCCTAAGGGCGTCCTGCTTCCCCTGCTTGTCTGTGAAGTGTCTTAAAATACACCTCATACAGGTTTGGAACTGGCATCACGCAAAAAAAACCCTTGTGTTTGCTGCCTAGTGTTCAATTTTATTTATTTATTTTTTTTCTTTAAAAGACCATGCATCACTCCAGACACTCAATTTCTGAGAGAACTGCTGCAGTTCTGGCCAGTTCTGATGACTCGAGAGTTTTGTGTTCTGGTGTGCTGGAGAGAGTGGGAGGAAAAAATTGCAAGGAACAACAATTCACTTCTGGGTTCTCCATCACCGAAATGTTTGTAGCTCAGTTCACTAAAACAGTCTCCCACATCATGCTGAACAAAAGGAGGAAAAATCCAGTTGTACAGCTCTTTTCATTTAAAAGAAAATGTAGTTTTCACAACTAATTTTTAAGGTGCGTTTTTACTGTGGCAGAATAAGAACCTCCTGCAGGAAGCAATCAACCTCAGCTGATACGAGCAAAGGAGCACTGCCCCAGCCTCGAGAGGTGGATTATTTAACGTGATTCTTTATGTATTCCAAGGTAATACTACTTGGTTAGTGTTAACACTGGGAAATCAGCGTGGTCGTCTTTTATTATCCTGAGTATTGGTTTTGTAAGGAAGTTCATCTGCAGAAAAGCATATGGTGAGGTATTACTGATTCTTTACCTGATTAGCCGAATTAATGAACAGACGTATTATTTTTTTTTTCCATTTAACTGCTCCTCCTCTCTCACCTTCATCTCTTTGCTAATATGAGTCACTGTTTGAGCCCCAGCATGCTGTGAAGATAAGGTTCAACAACAGTGTGCCCCCAGATACTGGGAAGTCTATTATTATTATTCTCCCGAGCAAACCAGGCTCAAGTATTAGGCATTAGGCAAGAGGGACATTCCCCCCCCGCCCCCAGAGTCTGCTAAACTAACAGCCAAATAAGCAACAAAAGGAGCAACACTCCCTATACATGCTCACAAAGCCACACACCTACTTTCTAAACTCAAATCTCTCCTGGATCGTTGTTCTTTGCATGGGATTTTCCTGTCTATGAGACAAGAACTGAAATTAGTCAGCAGTTAGTCTCTTCCTCTAGGTGCTTAGGACCGTGAAGCACTTGTCTCTATTGCCTAGAAACAGAGTTCGGCACCTAAAAATAAGCGATGCGACTACTTCCTCCACTTCCCCACACCATATTAAATTTAGGACAAAGTTTCATTGCAAAATCCAGCACTCGAGACTGGTTTCTCTGACGCTGAGTCCCAGGAATTCTGTGTATTGTTTGTGCATGGAAAATGTTGGAGGGGAAAATCGTTTTGGTTTGGGTCCATTCTTCGGTATATAAAGAACATCGTGCCCCATCTTTCTGCCAAAAAGCAGCGTGCACCGGCTCTCTGACGCCAGCCAGCCTGGGAAAATCTGTGCGCGTTCACTGGGGCCTGGGTTCAAGGTAAGAGAGCAGCCCGAGATATTCACATCTTCACACACTTGAGTTCTGAAGCTTTAGGGAACGAGGATTTTCTAACACATGGATATGATCAGGAACATGTCTGCCTTTGAACTGGTCCTCCCTAGTGACCAATGTAGATTAGGGCAACTGCTGCAACTGAACAAGTACAAAAACCATCAATATTTTGGTCGTCTTTCCAAGAGTGATCAGGAGCAGTTCCCTAAGCCAAAGCCCAGTCCTGTGTGAACACCAAGAACCCCGTGTCAGCTCAGAAAGAACCGCAGAACATCTCTACGCATCACTTTGCCACAGGCCAGAACCAGTTCCACACCCTGCACTAAAACTCAGAGACCACTTTATTAAAAAGAAAAAATAATAAAAACCTAAGGGCTATGAAAAATTCAATATGTCAGGGAAAGAGGGTAAAAGATATAACGGAATTGCTAGTGTCTTACGTCTCTGAAATAAGATGGCAATTATTAGGTGATAACAACCACGTAACGCTAAAAAACAGTGGTTTTGGTAACGATAACTTTTTGACTATGCAGGCAACGTGTCAGCTGAAGAACTAAGAACATAATCCAGAAGCCAACTCCTGACCCTGCATTGCCAGGCATCTGAATGCGATTATACAGCATCACTGCGGGAGCAGCACTGCTCCTTCCACATCATTTCCATGACACCAGTAGGCACAAGCGCACAAAGCAAATCAGATCCTATTCTGCCGCCCTAACCACAAAACACTCCGTACCTCTAGATAACAACCCGTCCATACAAGTGGAATAGTCTCTGATTCCTTTCACATTCTTAATTGGTGTTTAATATGTAGCCAGATTATTCCCTGGAAAGCAACAGCAAGAAAAATACACATTTTCTTGTAGTTAAACTCTTTGTTTCTTAGAAAACCTACTGCTTGCAGTTATACTTGGGTCTGGAGAACAATGAACAGCACAAGACATCATTTCTTCTCTGTAAAAGGGCTTTACAGTGCAATAAACAACCCATTTCTTTTTATTCTGCTTTCACCAAAATACTTTGTCATTTCCCATTTAAGTTATTTAGTAATTTCCACTACAGTGAACGATGCCAGAAATAAATATCTCCTCTTTTGAACTTTAATTCTTCAGTATAGAAAAAATAGTTGGGGGACTTTTGTCATAGCCAGCTTTACGAACCTGTACTCCAGGAGGCTCAAACAGCGTGTAACAAATTATAGGAGCAAGTTCTTTAATTCCTGCTCCATCACCTCCTTCATGTAAGAATATTCCTTGCGTGAACATAGAAGAGCTTCTGAGACTAATTCAATAATTTGTCCTGTGTATTTCTAACTCACTTTCTAACCCATATGGTGTTAAAAACAGATGTAGAGAACCTTGCAAATCATGCATTTGGGTTCATATTTTGTTACACGATTGCTGATCATGTTTCATCTAGATATTCTCACTAAAAGCTCAAACTTGTGCTAAATGAGCCTAGGACAATTTTACTTCTATCCTCCCACATTAAAATGAACATTGAATTGTAGAAAGAAAAAAAAGTATTTTTAGAATATAAATATTTTCTTTTATGGGCTTTCACTTTTTCTTCCCCATTGTTGACCCAGGAGTATTTTAACAAACAGCAAGCAAAGCTGGGCTTGAGCAAAAGTTCAGCCGCATCTACAGCTAGAGTTTTTTGCTCTCTGCAGTGTGAAGATGGAGAATTTCTATCTGGGCACAAGAGGTTTGATTTGAACTCACTTTTAGAGAAGTGGGGGAAGTCTAATAGAAAATAAGACTTCTGGACACAAAGTGCTCCTTTGTCCTGTAACTGTTTTGAGAGTTCTCTCTTTTAAAGGGCCCAAGGCACAGGAACGGCCTCCATGCTTTGCCATCAGGGAGGGTTGCAGATTCATGGAAGGGGATTCGCGGATTCAGGATGCTTTTGATCTTCCAGTGAGCAGGGGCAGCCACCTCCCAGCTGGTGTTCCACCACCAGAGTCACCTCCATGCTGGTGTTCCACCACCACAGCCGTCTGTGGCTGCCCTCAAAGTTAGGCCAAGTCCTCATTCCTCACCTCCAGGGGGTGGAGCGCAATAAATCTCACAGTCCATCTTTCCTTCCCCTACAGGCTTAGGCCATGTGATAGCAAAGGCATTTCTACTTCGCATACAAGTCTTCCAGGGACAGGCTCTGAGCACAAATAAAACGTACAGTACTGATGAATTAAAGTCCTTAACATGTAAAAACATTTTGCTTTGCAAATCTAATTACCATTCTTGCCTGTTGGTGCTTTAAGTAGAGTTTTAAAATGTCAGGCAGTTGGGAGGGTTTGTTTGGGTCTTTGGGCTTTGTGTTGTTTCTTTGTTTTCCATGAGATGCTAATTTGTGGTAATTGTGTTATGCAGTCATTAAGAGCCTGGCTCAGAGGAAGGGAATTACTGGTGTGCGTATTTTAATAATAACAATTAGAGAGCCAGTAAAAAAAAGACAGACAGGAGAAAGAACATATTACTAAAACGCTCACGTACTTAGGAAGAAAGCTGCAGCTCGTTGCTTTAAGGGACTAAAAACCCATCTAGTATCTCTCAAACACCTATTTATCGGCATGCCATCGAGATATAAACCGTATACATTTCTACAGACAGAATTAATTTGAAGCAATTAATGGAAATAAGAGAAGAAACGGGCAGTGATTTTTTTTGTTGTAGTACTAGGCGCATGGAAGCTGTTAACTCCTTCTGTGATTTGAGGTTCTTAAGAGAAAGACCCATCAGGAGAGAAAAAATAAAGCACGGTTCTCTGTTGTTGGCGTTACAGCAATACCTGGATATCTTAATTCGGAACACAGCGCGCTCTGTTCTGTTCAGGTCTGAACGAAAAGGCAGCTCCCACCCCACGGTGCTTAAGACACAACGCAGCAGACGGGCAAGGAGCAAGGGGTGCATCAGGAGCAGGGATTGAGCTTGGCACAGGCAAAAGACGACGTGGCACACCATCTGCCCGGCCAACGCCATCGGCTGAGGAGGAAGGCTGGCAGGGCAACAGGTTGGCTTGGAAAAGGTTAAAGTAGTGGCTACAGTGATCTTGCATAGGTATGACACTTGATTGCCTGATCGTCTGTAGACGTGGGGACTTACGCTACAAATGTCTCTTCCTCTGGAACATCCTGTGCTGGCCACTGTATGACAGGCTCCTAAATTAGATGGAGCACTGATTTGTTCTTGTATGGTACTTTCTATCCCTAAGAGAAAGGGACCAGTAACCTCAGCAGACAGGTTTCTGGAGCTCCAGCTGTTGATTTTGAATTCAGGGGGCTTCGGATCTCATCTCTGCCCATGCCAGTGCTGCCGTTGGAAAGCTGCTCCCTGTAACGCACTGCCAAAACCACTCGCTGCTGCCACATTCCTTTTAAAGCTGCTGACTTCTGCCGTCATCAGCTTGGGCCCCTTCCATTTCAAGGGGATCTCAGACAAGATGCGGTGGTAGCAAATACTGGGTAAACATATGCCTATGGAAACACCAACACATCACTACCATAGTATATCCTTTCCCATTCTTTCCCTAAACAATTTTCTCTAACAAACAGCTGCTGCACGGACACGGCAGTGGGTGACACAAGCTTTGCATTTGCTGTCCCAAAGTACCACAGGCTCCTTGTAGATGAGAGGTTTCATATATCAAATGTAACTCATCGTTGTGCTCTGAGCTGCTCAGAAGGTTACTTGGACCAAAGCTGCTGTTCGAGCACAATAAGGGAGGTGGAGGCTTAGCAGAGATGACAGAATTGTGTACAACATCAAAAAAGAGGAATGTAGCATGGCCATGCAAGATACCTTGGACAATCAGCCATCACTCACAGCAAAACAAGGGGACAAATAAAGCTCACAGTGATTTCCAGCCCCCCCTGGAATAAGAGAACATTTCTGAATAAAGACAGAATTTCTTCCCCAGGATTTTTCAGAGCCACGCTTCTCTAAAGTAGTCAAGGAATTTGCTGCACAGCATGCTTTGGATGGAAAAGAAAGCTTGCAGGCCTGTAGTGAATGCTGAGGCACAAGACCAGACCTAAATCTAGCTCAGATCCGGGAAAGATAAAGCAGCACGCTGGTTTTATTTCTGTCGCGGTGATGTTATACGGATTGCAATCAGGACTGTTGTACAACGAGCTGGATGTACCACACTGGGTGTGCAGAGCCCTGGCCCCAAGGAGAGTCCTGTCTTGCCAGGCAAAAGTCCGAAGGAGAAAGGGAGATGAAGTGAGATGCTTTGGGGAGAAAAATTAAGTCAGTGGCATGAAGGCGGGTGTTTTAGTGTGTTGGATCTCGTTGCTTCTAATGTGTGGGCAGGCAGCAGGTAAAAACTGAATGAAGTATTTAAACAAGACCGTTCAAGATAGGTATGTTTTAGACACACCTTCAAATCCCCCAAACTATTTCATATATTACAGATTAACGTCAAGCTAAAGCAGAGAAAAGCAGCATAAACTCTCACTAGAGGGAAGCAGCAGTAACATCACAGGAAATGACCCAGCCCGGCCCAGGAGGTAAACAAGAAAGAAGAAGGAGGGACCAAAACTGAAGTAGGCACTCATCTCTGGATAGATTTGTTTCAGCAGTAGGTAAAAATCAATCTTCCCGAGGCTACAAAATAGCCCTTGTCCTCTGTATGTGGTTAGACTTTATCAAATCACCCAGGTAATAAATCAAACCAGGAAATTCTTCATGAGTTACATCGAAATAAACCTTTAACAGCCTCTCTATGTAATTAGGCAGCCTTCAGACCCACAGCTGCGCACAAAATCCAGTGGCCCAAATCTTCATCTGTTGTGAATTAAGAAGGTACCTTTAGCTTTAATGAAGATGTCTTGATTTATGCGAAAGCACGGATCTTGTTTACCGAGCATTAGCCTATGCTTAAGTGATTTTGGAACATGGTGAAAAAGTCCCTGTGAATCCCAAGATAGAAAATTTTAGGCACTTCTAAAACCTGGACTTTTCACTGTTAAAGGGAGTATGAAATCAACAGGCAGATCTATCTCGTTTGAAAATTGCAGCCCTATTTGCCCAACACTTCTTTTAACTCACACTTTGAATGCTCACTTTGAGTTCTCCCAATGGCTCAGGTAATTTTCATCTTTACTTCATTTATCTTGTACATGTAAGATCCTTCCATCAATATGTCACCCCTAGATCTAGACATCTTTGTGTTTGCAAATGAGGCTGTTCAGGTGAAGCAAGCAGCAGTACTGAATACTTACTGCTCACTTCCAAGTCTCAGAGCACAGGTAGCAGTGTCCTCCAAGGTCCCTATTCTCAATGCACTCTGATTGTCTTCAATGCATAAGCAGCTGCAGCCCAACAGCAAACATGCTGGTTGATTTTCTCCTCTTTTTTTTTTTCTTTTTAAATACTCAGAAGTTTGTGATTTACCTTCAACTCAGCTGTGCTATAAGCTTCAGGCTGTCCAAATCTTAGAAGACAGAGGAATGAGTCTACTTCCAGCTTCAAGTTTAATAGACAACATTTAATCTCTCTTGCCTTTGGGTGGGTTTTCTTTCTTACCCAAGCAGAAGCTAAACCCTTACTAAACCCTGAGGGATGACTTCTCAAAGCAGTACTTTCCACTGCTTGCTGAATAGGTGAATAACTGTAATCACGTCAAAGCCTACAGCACCTCAGAGAACTTATTCTGCTCCTGGTCCCAGACACAAGTTGCCTACGTGGTCCGGCTCTGAGCTAAGCAGACAAACAACGGTACTTTATTAAATGGCATCAGACGCACAATCGATGGGATGCTGGGCCTTTGTATGACATACTTGTAAAGAAAAGACAATGCTGGCCAAAAGCCAGGATTTAAGGCTCTGATTTTAACAAAGCCAGCTGATAAGAAACGGCCAGAGGCTTAGAAAGGGCTGAAGCAGCTGCGCATTGCCTCCCCTGGGGACCCTCTCATGCTAATGAGTATCATTTACAAGGCAGAAAGCACAGGATCTTGTTTGTGTCGAGTGCAATCTAGACAGAGTAGATACAACCCCTGCTCCAGAAGGATTACAGTTCATGCGAGGAGAAGGGAGAGAGAAACATTATTTCCTCTACTTCACAGGTAGAGAAGGTACACTTGGAAATAGACTTGCCAAAGATCACCAAAGAAGGTTGCAGGAGAAACAAGGACCAGGTCCAGGACTCTTGTTCCTTCCACTGCCTGAACTCTGCCTTTCTCTGCAGATCTTAATTGTAGAAAACCACGTTGGGCGGGACCCTATAGGTTATTTGATCCTCTCTCAGTAGAGAATGAAAGCTAAGTAAAGCACCGTGATGGATCTCTGCCTAATCCGTTCCTAAAAGCTTCCAGGGACGGATATTCATAACCTCTACAGGGAGTCTTTCACCTGTCTTTGGAGACGCAAAGTTTGAAATTAACCAGCTCCCCCTTTCCCAGCTCCACAGGTCACGTTTTCCAGACCTGTATCATTCCCACTCCTTTCTCCTGAACTTCCTGATTAGTCCAAGACTTAAATTGGACACGTACAACTCCAGCATGTCTTGCCAGAGTACAAAGTACTGCATATAGGTACAAAGATTGCTTCATAAAACTTCAATGTGACAGTACTCCTGCCCTGTCCATCTCTCCCCAAGAGCACACTGTACTTTGTTCAGTGACCCTTCTGACCTTGGACTGTTAGTGGTCTCCGGGTGTAGGAGTTCTTCACTGCAATGCTTTAATTTTTCTCTGAGGATTTTAGGAAAGAAAAACCTACTGTCTGGCACTTCTTGCTGCTTCCCTCCACTTCAGAAAGATGTCCTCTAACAAGGGTATTACTCATAGATGAACTGATACTTTGAGTACAGCATTAATGACTGCAGCTGTGAATATAAATTTATTTCCATTGTGCATTTAAGAGCTTGGAATAAGCCACCAGTATGAAGAGGTCATATGTACAGGTAGAAACAAACCCCTGCGTGGGGTTCATCTCTCTTCCCTCCCCTGAGTCATTTACTCATTTGCCAATTGATCAATTGAAATAGAGTTGCCTCATCCTAAGATAGGCATCTCAAGTCGGTCTGCTGAATCATGGTCTCGAAGGGTCTTCAGTAAGTCAAGCTTTGCTTTATTCATTTAGACTTCACTCTCTCCCAACATCCCTTGTTACCCGGGGAAGGACGGCGGTGCAGCCTGACGCTCACAGCTGCGCAGGGGCTCGGTCTTAGCTCAAGACTTCTCGGCAGCCTTCAAAAACAAATGTTACATCTACAGAGCAAGCAGCACGGGCGCCAAGAAAACAATGGAGGAATGGCAGCTGAGCATTTACAAATCTCCTCTCGGTTTTGCAGTTTGCAAGGTTCTCCAAATCACTTTGAATTTCAACCCCCCTCCCCTTGCAAAGTTGTTGGAACAGCGATTAAGGCTGCTGAGAAGCCCAGCTCTGCGTTCGGCCCTCTCCGGGGGCAACCTGAGCATCACTTTTAAACTTGCCTCAGTTCAGGAAACACGTGAATCCAACAAACGAACTTTCCCCTCTCAAAGTTACTGCCCAGGAGCAGGAGGTGGAAGCCTATGGAGAAATGGCAGCTGAGCACTTACAAATTGCCTCTTGTTTTTGCAGTTTGCCAGGTTCTCAAAATTACTTTGAATTCCTCCCCTCGCCCCCGGCCCCTTGGAAAGTTGTTGGAACGGGAGGTGGAGAGACTGTCCTGCAAGAGCAGGCACATGGTTCATCTGCTTCCCTGTGGCTATAGGAATTGCTTTCCTTTGGCTGTAAAATCCCACTCTCTGTTCCGCTCCTTTCCTTTCACTTCAGGACACCATTTTTATATTCGTCTGTTCATCATCACTGACAGAAAGCACTTTAAAAAAACAAAAAGCAAGTAAAAGAGCTATGCAAAAGAGCAACCTCACCTCAACAGCGCATTCTGCTCAAGGCATTTCATACTCAACCCCCCCATCTCCAGTGAGCTGTGCTGCCTGCCCCAGTAATTTATCCCAGCATGAAGATTGCATGGTCAGTGTATCTGTCTCTCCTTGTTATTTTCTTCATGCTCAGTTTGCCTGGCAGGCAATTCTCTTTTCACATCACAAGGATTACTTGTTAGCCTGTAAACAGGGGCTTGTTAGCTGGCTTCCACTTTCTGATCTCTGCAGGAGCTGGTAGTTCGCATGGGCAAAAAAAAAAAAGAAAGATATTTTAAACACCATTTGTCATCAGATTAAGTGCTCTTTCTTTCTGAGCAATACGGGAATGGCAGGGGATTACGGTAATGGCAAGGATACCGCCTGCTACATCAGCAGAGCAGTAAAGTTACTGCTGCTCCTTGACAGTGTGGAGCTGAGCACTGCAACTGGGGAGGGATCCCTCCAGGGATGCTGGGGCCAAGCCCCTCACAAGCCTTGGGACACAGGGAATCAGCGCAACCGGGAGCCCTCAAACTACTATTGGGGAAATAAAGGGAGAAAAGCAATGGATTTTCAGGCACAGAGTCCCATCCCTGCATGAAGAGAGGAGCCTGCTGTGCTGTGAATCTCCTTTCCAGATGCTCAGAGCTGTGCTGCCTTCTAGAGACTGACGAGGTGAGTGTGGGTCGGGGCAGGCACAAGGGTCCAGGGTATGCTCTCCCCAAAACCTCTCTCCACGGGTTGAGTATTATCTGGTTGGGTTTGAGCATGAATATCTGTCAGTCCTTCCTGCTGCATCTCCTTGACTTACTGGGAAGTTTTGCTTCATGTGCTTTAAAAAAAAAAAAAGAATCAAGTCTGATCATTTCTTAATTTTCTAGTCCACCATCAACCCCATAATGACCACAGTCATAATGGTTAGAGGTGCTTGATGCTACAGTTACTTTTCATTGATGTGCTTGGTGAAAACTGTCCTTTTCTTTCTTGGAATTATACCTCAACTAGTTGCCTCTTGTAGGAAAGAAAATACAAAGATCGAATTCCATTTTGGTGCACGGAAGGCAAATTCCCACAGTGCAATACCTTTTCATCTCCCCTCCCCCCTCCTCCCTGCTTGTCAACTGGGAATTTGGGGGGCTCAGAGTTTTTAATGCCTTTGCCTACAGGAAAATTCAGTTTTGAGGTTCAGCTCTGCGACAGTTGTTGCTGCTCAGTGTTTGCGTAAAGTGTGGTCTGAGGGACTCATCTGAGACCCAATTTAGGACACTTACAGACTCTTACCTTATCTCAGATTTAACAGGAGTAGTCTCAGTGGTGCTTTTTCACATCTGATCAATAGTTTGGGTGGGAACACTATATCCACATCTAGGTGCCATGAAAGGCTTTCCAGCCCACACTTGGAGCTTTCCCCTTCGTGCCCCCTGGGTCTCAGTTCCCAGGCTTATCCTCACTTTTCCATCTGATGTACCTTTTCTCCATATTTAGTCAGCTAAGGCTGAGCTTGGCTTCCAGATACTCTGAAACGTTTTGTCACTCAGTAGGAAACCTGTTCCTTGCAACATCATCTGCTTGGCAGGAATTGCTTTTTCCTATAGATTTCTAAAATGGGCAGTTTAGCTGGGCTAACGAGCAGTTCAGTGGGTAAAGGACTCACTTCATAAAGAAATCTTAGACTAAATTCTGGACTTCCAAATCTACTTCACAGTTTGTGGTCCTGAATTGTCTCCCACAGGTTTCTGTCTCTCCTAGAGCTGGTCTCCGCGGGTGAAGTGATAATTAGGATTGATTGCTATCCCTAAAGGCGAACCAACGGCTGCTAAGAACGTGGTCAGAAAAATTCAGGCAACAAAATCCACGTTGGTCTCTTAGTTGCTGTTAAACAATACTGGGCTGAAAAAAGGTTGGTTCCACTGGCTGGAGCCAGCCTGAGGAAGGCTCCCTAAAATAGCCTCCTGCTCTATTCTTATATGGGAACCACAGCAGTAAGTGAACGTTGCTTTTGGAATCACATTGTTTGTGTCTTTGTCTCCTTCAGGGGGGTGACGATCTGCAAAGAGCACAACAGCGTACATCGTTGACACAGCAAACTTCACTTTCCCCTTCAGAACAAGCCAGAAGCCGACTTAAATGAACTTTAATTTGCAGTCCAGGAGCTCAAGTGACAACAGCTCCACAGCATGGAGAAGCTGTGATTGACACTTCAGACCCTGAAGATGGGTAGTGGCAAGTATCTCAAATGACACTGTTGAGCGGACACAGCAGCAGCCTCCACTTTGTCAGGTTTCTAAGTCAGTTGTAAGGCAGAATCAGGACTAACACAACATAATTAAAAACATCAGTGATTTCCTCTTGGGGGAAACCTAAAATTGGAATACTTATGTTACCTAAATATTGAATTTTCCCAAAAAGGCCGAAATGGTTTTAACCTGCAATTCCAAAATTTCTCAACATGTATTCCTGGAAAGTAGGACAAATAGCCTCTGCTTTGTGTAGCCTCACTTCTGCATCCCAAGAAAAAATGCAAAAGGAGTTAAATTTGGCTTGGAAATAGCAGCTATTAACTGTGCTATACTGGTAAAAACTTGGGGAGAAAGGTAGATTTTCTAATATGTTTCTGGATCCTTCTCATTGTTCCTGGTGCTGCACTTCTAAGACGTTCTTAAAAACGCTTTCCCCCAGCAAAGCCAGGCAAATGTGGCCTGTAAGACCTTCTGAGGATTGATCTCATCACTCTTTCTACCTGAAAAGGGAGTGAAGTACAACAGCCTCACATGAACAGTATCAGACCCTCACCATGGCTTTCCTTCCTGGAAACTCCTCTGACTGCTCCAACTGCACCCACTCTGTGGGGCCTGTGAACATTTCAAAGGCCATTTTACTAGGTGTTATTCTAGGGGGGCTGATAGTTTTTGGGGTTTTGGGTAATATTCTGGTTATCCTCTCCGTAGCCTGCCACAGACATCTTCAGAGTGTTACCCACTACTATATAATTAACCTGGCTGTAGCCGACCTCCTCTTGACTTCCACTGTCCTGCCCTTCTCAGCCACTATGGAGATTTTGGGCTACTGGGCCTTTGGGAGAATCTTCTGCAACATCTGGGCAGCTGTTGATGTCCTTTGCTGCACTGCTTCCATTATGAGCCTCTGCATCATCTCGATAGACAGATACATCGGGGTGAGTTACCCACTGAGATACCCAAGCATAGTGACAGAGAAGAGAGGTCTCCTGGCACTCCTGTGCGTGTGGGCATTGTCTCTGGTGATATCCATTGGACCTCTTTTTGGCTGGAAGGAACCAGCACCAGAAGATGAGACCATCTGTCAAATCACCGAGGAACCTGGCTACGTGTTGTTCTCCGCTCTAGGCTCCTTCTACCTCCCCCTGACTATTATCTTGGTGATGTACTGCCGAGTCTACGTAGTGGCCAAAAGAGAAAACAAAGGTCTGACCTCTGGTCTGAAGACAGAGAGATCTCGTTCCGAAGCAGTGACCCTACGGATCCATCGCAAAAACACTCCTGAAGCGAGCGGCTCAGCATCCAACCCCAAGAGCAAGCATCATTTCTCAGTGCGTCTCCTCAAGTTCTCCAGGGAAAAGAAAGCTGCCAAGACCCTGGGAATAGTTGTGGGATGCTTCGTTCTGTGCTGGCTTCCATTTTTTGTAGTAATGCCTCTTGGTAAGTAAAGCAAAACCCTCTACCTTTTACAGCACCTTCCCCGGAGGGAGGGCTGTGTTTGTGCCTGTGTCCAATAATGTTGATCAGAAAATCTCCGAGGGAATAATTTTCTATTGGAAAGCTGTCAAAACCCAAAACATTCACTGTCAGAAAGCAGTGAATGTAAAAAATGAGAGTCTCAAATGAAACAAACCATCTCTGGTTCAGAGAGAAGCATAAAATTCTGAAAATAATGGAAAGGATTTAGCATTCTTTTTCCATGCAGAAAATACTCTTTCAGAACTAGGACTGATATTTCTGACCAGCTCTGCCATAGGAACAATATCTTTAAGGGGGTGTGTTTTTACATCTAAGTTTGCAACCAGTCCTTCAGGCGATATGTGAATGTAAATAAATACGTAAAAGGTCAAGCTATAAATGCGTTCAGGGTCAAAGCGACTGTTCACAGACTTGTGGCCAGACCTCCTGGAGCGCTCAGCACCTAATACTGCCCACTGTAAGGAAAAAAAAAATCAGCTTCCTATCAGGAAATTCAAACTATGAGATACCATACTCCAAATGAAATTAATGTAATTTTTAATTTATCATATGACCAGTCAGAAGACAGCAGTGAGGATCCTTCAAACTAATTTTATACTTCTCTGGCTTGCATCTGTTGTGGAAACCCACTGAGCCCACTGGCCAAACACTGGCTTCAACCATCACGCTGAATATGAATATTTATTCCCCGGTTGTAATTCTAAAGGGGAGGAAAGTCGGGGATTTGTTCTGCTTTACTATCATTGAAATATAAAGTGGTAATTAGAATTTTAATTAAACCTTGCTCCGTCACCTTTGATGTGATTTCAGGATTTAAAAGCAGAATACTAATTCCACACCTATATCTGAGTGCAACGTATGTGGCACATCACACTGAAGTTTGCTTTTCAGCAGCTGTACTAAATATTAGTTTTTGAACCTTAAATCTGCGAGTTGCTCAATTTCAGTAGCTTTTCTTATGGAAAGGGCTTATGCTGTACAGGAAAAATAAAGTAAGATTGTGCGGAAGTTTCAGCTAGTAACAGAACAATGCGTGCAATTAAGGAAAAGAAAAGCCAGCCCTACCTAAGCATGAGAAGAAAGATTTGAGGGTTTTCTTTTTAATTTTTTTTTTATAAAGCCCATAAAAAGCTGTTCTTTTTCAATTAACCTCTACGGGATTTACTAAGATTACCAGGTTGTTTCATGAAAACTTGGCGCTAACGTTGCCATGTGAAAAACCCAAAACTAGAGAATCTTTTCTGTTGGTCACTACCGGGAAGTGCTGGAGTACGAGATGTAGATGTTTCATAAGGAAGAGTCCTGGAAGACCTGGCTCATGCTATCCAGGGTGTCAGCACGTTGGAATGCTAGTTGCCAAGATGTCTGAAACATACCCAAAAAGGGTTTGCGAGAACACATTAAACACACTTTTCATGTGTAAACACGGTTGCCCATACAGAGCTGTTGTCAATTAATTTGCTTTGGGTTTAAGAAATTTTCTGGATTCAAGAGTGGCTTTGCATCTTGCTTTGATCCCTTATAAGGCAACTTTCTTGAGGTTGGTTTCCCTGTCTTTGTGGGGTTACTTTGTTATTTTTAAAGCATATAAGTCTTTCAAAACCTATTTGCTACT
Organism: Stercorarius parasiticus; assembly: GCA_013396915.1. Lineage (NCBI taxonomy): Eukaryota > Metazoa > Chordata > Aves > Charadriiformes > Stercorariidae > Stercorarius > Stercorarius parasiticus. The sequence goes on along the minus strand of VWZL01004970.1, from coordinate 1,066,812 downwards.
TTTGTTTAAAGACAAAAAACACTACTAGACAGACAAAATGCACAAAATAACACGTCTTCAAAAATACCAAGGAAACACATCTGAGGCAGACTGTCCCACCAGCCTGAGACTGTGCCAGAGACTCACCCAGAGGCGATTGCATATGGCACTCGACACCTATACCACGCAGAACCCTTCCTAAAAGATGGTAACCATTTCCAGATCTATTGTGCAGACAGGTGAAAGCAGGCAGGGGGAGGAGAAGCGATTTGGCCAGGATCACGCAGCAGATTAGTGACAGAGGTCAGACTTTTCAGATACGCAGAATACTCCATTGCCAAAACCATTGGCAGTTGAGGAGTCCCCAACACAGCTGGCTGGGCAACAACAGCTTTGTTGTGCAGAAGACCAGCTCTGCAGCTTTGCGGCCACGGGACAGACCTATCAATGGTCCCATCAGCCATCAGCTGCTGCAGGTCACTGCAGTCATTTGCAGAAGTCAGAGCCTTTCAAAAGCAGGCCACCCTCCGTGAAGGTTGTCCATGAGACAGGCATTCTTAAACTGTGCTACACAAAGCACTTCAGACAACTGGCAGGTGCTTACCACTCTATACAGCAGAAGTTCCCAAAACATCAGTTTATTTTACTGTGATCTACAGCATCTTCGAGATCCCCCCATCTATTAACATCAACTCGACCAACCAAGAACCGCTTTAAAACAAGGAACACCAGGCTTGTTAAAGTGTTTAACAAATGAGGGTAGAAACTTTCGAAGTGCAGGTATAGGAAAGGGCAAGAGCGATAGAAGGATATCACAAGAGGGGAATAAAGGCATGGTATCCGTATCAGCAGATGCTGCTGAAAATAACTGGAAAAACAACTTGAGTGTCCCTGCCACAAGACAATATCTTAATTGAAATCAGCATGTAAAGCTGCCAGTTGCAATCTGTGCAAGTAATGTCTTTCTTAACTTCTTAGATGGCTGGAGTTTCATGCCAGGCAAAGGGTCTGTGCAAAGGCTTTCGGTCCAAGAGTACAATACACCTTCCTCTCATTTGGCTTTGAGGTGTGTGGAATAAGCCAAGGAATCATCCTGTGGCACGAAAAGAACCGAGGTTACAATTTGTTCTTTCTCTGCATGCAGGAGTGCAAACCCATCCTTCACAACACTTGTGTAAAATAAGAGTGCCAAACCAGCCGATTTCCCCTGGAAGACGTCAGGCTTCCTTTTCTGAATGCACTTTTTCTCCCTCTCTAGAGGTGACCAGTGGATCCACTTTTAGCCTCAAAGCTTTCCTGTAAAAGCTTCTTTGAACTCAACATATCTTCACATATTGTTTAACAACACCTTCCAAGTCACAGCTCAAGTGCGATCCAACTAGATCTGCAGTGTTTGTGTTCCCCTAATTAAATCTCGGTTCCCCTGCAGACACGCAGCTTTCCTAGTGCAATGAGAGGTCCTTTTCCAGGATAGTTTGGGGAAGGCTCAGACCAACTGCAGCAAACGGCACCTAAACAGGAGTTTAAACAGAGCCAGCAGGAGCTGTGAGGTCCTTTGACTATGTCCGTTACAACACCTGTCCAACACCTGCTCTTAGTGAGCTCAAACTCCATCTCTGCTCCACAGCAGTGGAAGCCTGACAGCGTAAAGTGCTTTTTATTCTGCAGACCTTCCTTTCAACTGGTATTACACAAAATAAACTGTAAACCCATCGCTGAATTAACTTTATTGGGGGAATTCTGCACAGACTCTTCCTATAAATGCCATTGCCTAAGAGCAAACATGTCCAACTTTTGCTCTAGTAATAGGTTGTGAAGAAAGACTGATGTCCATGTACATCTACAGCTCTCTGCAATTGCTTCCCAAGCAGAAGATTTTCAGATACGTCCACCAAACTTTCCTCATTCTACACTAAGCATCCACCTTTCTATAAGGGTGCAAGGGATATAATCAACAGAAGGAAATGTTTGTCTTCTGAACAGATTCCTTGCCTGTTTCAGAGCTCTAAATACTTTCACTGACTGCCACTTGATTAGTACAGGCTCCAAGCAGACTATGAGAGCATCCTGCCCCATCCAGGCAGTATGTTATTCAGCCCTTCAGAGAAGGTAGCTGTTTCCCTGTCCACTTTAGGGCTATGGCTCTCACATATCATCTTCTACACCTGTTGCATCATTTTCTTAATTTCTTATTTCTCTTCTGCAACACTTAATCACCATATTTGCAACTGCTTGCCACCTATGAGCGACTTGAGCTTCCCCATTTAACATGCCCTCATGTTAATTTACATAGCGAGCATAGCTTTAAAAACCTTTTAGAGCTGACCTTACACTTCGGTTACCCCATGCTTGGCTCCTTTCTCAAAACGTGACTGCTCTGAAGCACTCCATTTGAATAGCTAGGAGGAGCGCAAGCCGAGGATTACAGCCCATGCACTCCTCACATGAACAAGAATACACCGCTTTACTGAAGGGAATTAAGATCTATGATCTACCTAGGAGGACTAGCAGGTGACAGAGCTGCATTTTTGTATTCTACATTAGCCGAAGCCTTCTTATCACCAAGCTTCTATTTTCCTATAAGCTATAAATTGAAACCATACTTCTCTTCCCAGAGTTCTTTAAGATCGTTTGACATGTTGCCAAATTTCTTTAAGATCTTGGGGCAAAACAAATGCCCTAAATTAAGCAATGTTGCTTTTCAAATTGGAGCAACCATATTCTCTTAGGCAATAGAAAATAGGGGCGACTTGAAGCGGAACTGGAAACCTGAGAACAGGCTCCTAGAGGGACCTGAATGTCAAGGAGCAGCAAGAGCAGGGCAGCTCCATGAGGGAGGACAACCCAGGAGCAGAGGGTGACAACAGGGCAGGTAGGAGCCATGCCCTCCCCAAAAGCACGTACTCACCATACTTGAGCAGAAGCAGGCAGAGGTGGCATCTATAACAGGTTCAGCTGACAGTCCAGTAATCACCCAACAAACACAAAAAAACAAAACTGAGCCAGGAAAGAACAAGCCTGAGCTTGCCTACATCACTCAAAGAGGGCTGAGGAGAGGAACCTCACCTTATATGCAGCTCCGAGGCCAATGGGCAGAGGGTCTGTGAGTAGAGGCCACAGATGAGGCTCATCTGGCCAATTAAGGCTTGTTGGGCTTTGGCACTCCACAATAACAGCACGTTTTCTTCCGTTTCTGTTTTTCCTTTTCCTCTTGCAATTGCTAGAAAGGGCTATGGACAGATATAGAAAGAAATACTCAGAGCTAGAAGAGTCCAGAAATTCAGTGCATGCCCATAGTGATGTAACTTCATGCTCAACATCACACCAAAGCGGTGTCAGCTGACAGAGCAGACCTTTTCCCGGAGCTGGAAGACACTTATGGGTTGCTCTGGGAATTTTGCAAAAGGTTCATTTTCAACAACATAGATGACAATGATTGGAGATTGTTTTGAGGTGAAACATGCACAGAACTGACAGAAAAAAGAAAAAGAGCTGGGATATTACAAAAAAGTTGGGATTGATGGTTCATCTTAACAAACCCTTAGCAGCAAACAAACTCACAGAGCTTTGTTGTCCACTTTCTGTGGCAAGCTAGCTTAAACCTATCTGGTCATAGATGTTGAGTTCAGAAGCAGAAAGAAATAAAAAGGGAAAGTCTGAGCCAGGATGTCACAGGGGAAAACACAACCGAGACTACTAAGCTGGGCAAGGGAGAGGAAAGCTTTTAGCGTTTGTCAATCATTCTCATGATGAAGAGAGCAGAAAAGAAGATACGCTGGAGGGTATTTATATTTGTAGTAGAGTAGTAAATTAGTCTTGTGAGCTGACACAAACACTGTCAAGGGAATCCTCTAATCCTGTCTATGTGCCTGTCTGCAGCTGGTTTCTAATTACTATTTTGTGGTTGTTTTTTTTAAATGGAGTCAAAGAGAATGACTCCCTACTTTCACTAGAGGTAAACCAGAAAAATAAAATGCATTTTTCTGTCTCTGCCGTTGATGCAATATCTCAGGAGGTCACAAGGCGAGGAACATGCACCAATGTCTGGAGGTGGGTGCACGCATCCCTGTGTTTTCCTGTGAGGTTTGCATTTTTTGTGTACATGATCACTTGTTATATGTTTTAATAACGTGACCGATTTAACTACGGCACCTTGCTTGAGCGCCAGAGGCTTGAGTTCATAGCCAGTCCACTCAGCTGTAAATGGGAAACTTATTTTTGGAAGTCAAAGGTGGCTGGATATGACAGAAAAGCTGCAGTTGTTTGTATGTTATCAGATACAGAATTTACCTTAATCATGCCACTAAGGCATGATTGACTTGTCCTCCTCTATGTTGCAATGCTGGGACAACACAAAGCGCTTTTTGTGTGTGTTGGGGTACAGTATTTCCCAAAAGGCTGTGCTTCAAGGACCCATCTGATTTTTGGTACCAGTGAAAAACGTAGCAGATGTAGCTTAGAGTCATAGACTGTGTTGGGTTGGAAGGGACCTCTAAAGGCCATCTAGTCCAACCCCCCCGCGGTCAGCAGGGACATCTTCAACTAGATCAGGTTGCTCAGAGCCTCATCCAGCCCGGCCTTGAATGTCTCCAGGGATGGGGCCTCCACCACCTCTCTGGGCAACCTGGGCCAGGGGCTCACCACCCTCAGTGGAAAGAGCTTCTTCCTAATGTCTAATCTAAACCTGCCCTGCTCTAGTTTAAACCATTGCCCCTCGTCCTATGGCTCCATGGCCTTGCAAACAGCCCCTCCCCAGCTTTCCTGGAGCCCCTTGAGGGCCTGGAAGGGGCTCTAAGGTCTCCCCGGAGCCTTCTTTTCTCCAGGCTGAACCCCGCCAACTCTCTCAGCCTGTCCTCCCAGCAGAGGGGCTCCAGCCCTCCCAGCATCTCCGGGGCCTCCTCTGGCCCCGCTCCAACAGGTTCATGTCCTTCTTGTGCTCTTGCTCTTTTCGAAATCATCTGAGTCTTGACTCAACGTGTTCTCCTTCCAGAACATGTTCAGATCAACTCTCACGGTTTCTGGATAAGCCATCCTGCATCCTGCCCACTTACTGTCAAAGTAACGGGGCTTCGGACCACGTTCCTTTGTCAACGTGAACCAGAATATGACAGGGTCGGGTGAGGGAAGCAAAGCCGGGGTCTCTGCTTCACCCATGTCTTATCACAGCAGGAGTTCAAATACCTGCTGCTGTCCTGGAGGTTATACTCTGCAATTCACTCTATTCCCTACCTACAGACTCCTGCCGACAGCAGTGTTTTAACGAGCAAAATCCGAGTAACACAGAGGATCCACCAGTGTGAGATACTGAGAGCAATTTAAACATGGGTTTTCGGGTCTTTTTGGGGCACAAAAAGGCAGCGCTTGTGATTCATCTGTCCCCCATAGTTTACGCAGCAGTATGATGGGAACTGCCAGGGTGTGAGATGGAGCAGCGAGCTGGGATCCCTCGGGAACAGCTCCACTGTGGGGGCTGAACAGAAAGTCACCAATTTCCTGCAGAATTGAGACAATTTTGATTGATGATACTGAAGGAATGGGTTGTATTGTCTTATTCTGTGAAGGCAGTGTTAAAGGGAAGGTGATTACACGACGGGAGGGTAAGTTTGCTGAGGAGGAAAATAAGGAAGAGAAAGCAAAAGTTTTCCTGGGAAGCAGAACTGTGTAGAATTGCACCAGCCTTCCAGGGAATCACTATCCTGGCACTTCCCCATACAGAAGGTAAATTGCTTAACTCCTTTTCATGAATCACCTCTTTTCTTCTTTAGAATTGGATAGATAGTGTCATGGCAGTAAATACAAGCACGGGATCCTCCTGTCTCTCCTACTGCTTCACTTGGAGGGCAGAGGGTAAGGCAAACAGCCCACGCACTCCCTCGTCATCGTCATGGCTGGGTTGTCCAGATATTCAGAGAAACGAGGATCTGAACCCCCTTTCTTTTCATTGTTCAGCTGATAATAATATAATAGAATAAAATTAATAAAAGCTGTGACAATCGAACCCTCAATATAGTTTTCATATCAGAAAACGCTGAACTCCAGCCATGGAGGAAATATTCACGCTAGATTCCCCACACTAGCATTTCAGTGCATTCCCTCAGCGATAAAAAGAAAAAAAGAAATTCAGGGGAAAAAACCCCAAAATGAAGGCCCAGCTCATTCTCTGGAGCACAGGTCAGGGAGAAGAAAGGTGTTTACGGTCCGTGAGTCACGGAGCACAAACGTGAGTGTCTGTTAAGCCATTGAATGGGGAGAAAGTAAGCCATGAAGATAAACAGCCAAGAAATTTCCTTGGCAAGTTGGGGTTTTTGTGTTAATCACAAAGGGTATTTTTCATAAACACAGACTGGCAAGGCTTTGTTGGTCCAGGCTGATAACTCAGCTGCACTGAAGCCCATGGAAAAGATCCCACTGACATCCCTGTGGCCAACATTTCTCCACCGTTACCGAGTCCTGAAACGTTGTGTCCCACTGACTCATAGAACAGCAAAGCAGCGGAAGGAACTGGTGATATTAATAGCCATTTACACTGAAAACGAGAGAGAGAAAGTGGAATCAGTTGTGCTGTTTCGTGATTCACATCTACGGCCCTCCTGCATGCACTACCTGTCGGAGAAGGCTTCTCCTTGTCTTCAAAATGTTCCTGCTTTGTGTAGTCACCACTGTCAGGTCCCTGGAGCAAATGAACCAAGAATGTAATTTTTCCCTCGCTCTCAAGCTTCACATCACAATTTAGGATTTGTTAGTGATTGAAAGGCAATGAGTGATTCTCCCACCCCACCCAGCAAATGTCAGGATTTGTTTTCAATTTGGATACATAAGGGAGAGATACTCAGCTCCTGCTGAAGATAATTATTCCTGTATTGCTAACCCCAAGGATTCCAAAATCACGACCAACAACCACCGAATGACAAACTCCTGAGGCATGCTGAGATAGACTCATCTTCTCAAACTATTCTCTGAACCACCCGCTTGGGTTCTTTTAATTTTTAAAGGAAAGCTAAGATTTTGTTGTAAGTCCATGACTCTGAGAGCAAGGGCTTCGGGACGAATATCAAATATCTTAAAAATGTGAGCAACAAGATCCAGAATCATTCCACCGCAGTAACGGCATGGGAGCTGGAATTTCAACGACAATGAAATTGATTTGTAAAACAATGTGATTATTTGGGTTTACACGGGTAACAAAACCTCAGTTTACCTTCCCATGGTTTTTTATCAGCTTTCTAAATCTGCAACAGCCCACAGTGAATCTGGAAATAGTTGCTTGCTGGGATGTTTGCTCTTTGCCAGAAATATCATCCATCGTAAGCGGGTACAATATGAAACAGAGCATAAATTAGGCCTGAAAAAATCCACATTATCAGCGCACCGTTCCCAGACTGACCCATTCCCGTTGCTTGTCCCTCCCACCCCTCACCTGTGTCCAAACACCCGCGCCCTCCTGATGCCCCAGAGATCTGGGTTCGGCCCCTTATGAAGAGAAACAAACTCTCGCTCCTCCTTCTACATCTGTTTATTATGGGTGAGGGAAATCTAGGCACAAAGTCACCCTCATTTTCCACCTGAATCAGCCACAAAATTCCAGGCCCTGGGACAGGTACAGCTGTAAAGGTGCAAGACTTGCCAGATGCAGGCTCTTACCCTTCCTCATCTCTGTGAACCTCTGTTCTGCATTTGTCATGTTAATTTGATTGGACAAAACCCAGAAGTGTTTCCTACCGTTCAAGGGTTCTTTGGTCCCATGTTTTGTTCCCACAGAAAATACTTTCCATAAGGGAGCAGCAGGATGAGACGTGCTGGGAGAGTATATATGCACAGAGCGCAGCTGTTGCGTGTCCACGGCAGAACGTATATATATAAATATACTTTCCAGAGTGTGGTTTGTGTCTTGACCCCAGATACAGTATAGAATGCCAGCCTTATGGAATAAAGTTCAGTGCTAACATGGAGCTTGGGAACTCACGATGCAACGCATTTATCAGTGTTCGTAGAGCAGGCCGCCTCCGGAGAGACCTAGGCTGCCCCTGGTACAGAGTTAATCCGTGTGGGGCCATCAGTGCTCCTCCGTGCTTCATCCTCTGGGTCTTTAGGGCAATTGCTCTGGAATGGCTGCTGCCCTCTGGTTTGACCCCTGTAGGGCAGATCCCAGGACCTGAGTTTTAAGTTTTGCCTCCCACTATCCCTGTTTCCAGTTCGCTGGGGTTCCAGAGGCGTATTTCCTATACGTCAGAGGCAAGAGGTGCCAGGATTTTTGTTTGATTTCTCTGCAAGGTTTAACGTAGGTACTTCTCCTGGTTCCCTAGGACACTTCAAGCTCTGATAACGTAACGCTAAAAAATAGCATTTGGCTTCCCTGCTCACAAGGTGCACAGGCACTGCTGTCATCTTCTGGGTGGGATCTGTAACATACAAGACAAAAGGGGGGAAAATGTAGTGAACCTAAACAGAGCTGCAAGATTCAGTAGCGGAGATGGATTTTAACACCGCTATGGGTCCAGGGGTCATAAAAATGCGTGGGATCTTATTCCCATGGTGCTGACAGAGACGATACAGAGTGAACAAACAACACAAATTCCTGTAGTCTGGTAGCTTCTCAGTCCCTCTGTGCTGTCCATCAGTGAAACGACGCACGACATCAGTACTGGGTTTTAAACAACCTATAATCAAGCAGCTCTGCGACTTCTGACAAATTACATCTTTGTGACTGAATTGGCACTTACTCACCAGGAGGTACACGGAAAACTTCTCTCTCAGATCTGAAGAAACTTCGAGTTGACAAACAGGAAAATAAACGACGAGGGAAGGGAATGCAATCCTGACATTTTCAGGGGTGAGTGATGAAATGCTTGATGGCAAAGGATCTCAGGAGGCTAATAGTACATTTTGTTTTATTTAGTTTTCATACAACAAGCAATTGAATTGTGCTATCGACACTTGAGAGCCCTCAACCTTTTGAAAACAAAGCAGGAATTCAAGCAGCATTTAGTCAGTCCACAATTCAAAGGCGGTAAAAGATCCATTGGAGTTTTCTTTACTGTTCTTCCAGCACAGACTGCAGGGTGACAATGGAAGGTGAGGCCTCTAAACTGTAATCAGTTTTGCCACTGTTTACAGTTTCATTCCTGGCAGTGTATCCGGGAAGACAATAAGGCATGTAAATAGGATAGAGAATAAGTTTTATGAAAGAAAACTTTTCACTTCTCAGCTGCTGCTCACTATCCAGTTCTATTAGAGGATACCTGGATGGCAGCACTTCATTAACCTCTGATTACACCTGGCCTAGAGTGAGAGAACTGGGAAAGCTTGCACGGGAGAATTAAGTGCTATAATAATAATAATTCCATTTTCTCAGTCCTGGCTGATAGTAGGCAAGTGTCCAAACCCCAGCTGACACTAACTGGCAGCCGCCAAATGGTCAAGGATCGAGTGGGCACAGACGCTGAACTGCTCACCCCAGCTCCACATGGTTTCTCTGTACCACATTTAAACTCACGGTTAATTACGGTCATTGTTTAAGAGAAAAAAAAAAAACAAAACAAAAACACAAAGCCGAAGTTTTATTTCTACTCTGAACTCAGCCGACCTGAGCTGCCAGCCGCTGCCTGGTCCCGGTGTTTCAGCCCACTGAACACTTTATCACCAGAATCAGCAGCACTGTTTGAAACTGACTCCCGCTTGCTACCAGATATATCAACCACTGGTATTAATCATGACAACAACATCATTGAATACTAAAGGCCTGGAAGAAAATAATACCTTCTTAGTATTCTGTGGGGAGGGACGTGGTTCCCCAAGGGCTTGGGGAATATGACATTTGTCCCCTTTTGCCAGATATGCAGGTAGCCAAGAGAAAAGACTAGGGCAAGTTTCTGAACTACGGAGGTAACCAGGCGGCTGCAACAGAAGGGCATTGCTTTCTGTGGCCTTTGAATAGGACATCACGCTTCTACAGAGGCACTAAGCCAACGCTGGCAATGTCAATAGTTCCTCACAGCAGTCTGCAACACACAGAGGGATTTTGCTCATTAGACAGAGAAGGTGCAGGAGGTGAAATATTTTTTTGCATCCTACACAGTAATTCAGTGGCTCGAGGTTTAGACAGGCTGATCTTGATTCATCTTGCTCTGGAAGTTGAATAAGCTGTCAGCATAAGTAAGAAAAAGGTCCAAATTGTTTCTACCTTGGTTTTACATCTAGCTCTCTTACTTACTGGGTCCATTGACGATCAATTCCAGCCTCAGCCCTTTCCAGGTGCTACTAACAAGGTTTCTTCCTGTTGGTGTTTGTCCTGTTTCATTCACAGGACAATACACAGTTTTAACGAAGCCCGCAGGCAGAGCTTTAGCTGGTCTAAATATAAACATGGTCTAAACATTGCCCAGAGAAGCTGTGGCTGCCCCATCCCTGGAGGGGTTCAAGGCCAGGTTGGCCGGGGCTTGGAGCAACCTGGGCTGGCGGGAGGTGTCCCTGCCCAGGGCAGGGGGTGGCACTGGGTGGGCTTTAAGGTCCCTTCCAACCCAGACCATTCCATGATTCCACGATTCTATATGAAACATCACTGACCAGCACAACCAAACGCACAGCAGAGCAAAGCCGCTGTCCTCAAGCCCAGGTTGTATCCACCACTGGAAAGAAAGGGTTAAAGACAGTGTGTGCTGGGGTCTACAGATAGCAAAAATTGTGTGCTTTTAAAACTACTTCGCTTTCTTTTCACTGCGTGTTGTTCCAAGGCAACAAGTCTCTACACCGATGAACCAAAAAAGGTTACATTAATAAATTAGCATGCAGATCCCCACCCCAAAAAAAGAGCAAGAGACAGACTCTGACACTGGCTAGTTTCTATTTTTAACAGACTTTGGCAAGGCACTAGCATTCCATTTAGAGTGAGCCAGAAGTTGCAGCAAACAGGAATTGTTATTGTTTACCCATTTTTACACTCGGCCTCGCACAGCTGATTTCCTAAACCGAGATCTGTTTCACCTTTTGCCTGAACACAAAATGGGAAAGCGGTAGAGATGCCGCAATTAAATGAGGAAATAAAGAAAAAATTGGGCGTGATTTGAGCATTTAGAAGCCTTTCATTATTTTTCAGCTCCCAACGACTTCAGCCAGAACGTTCTTTGAGAATGTTATTTAGTTGTTTTTTCACTAAAGGAAAGCGGCGTTAATTTGCTGAGAAAAATTCTGGGCTGTGGATATGCCTGCTCACTCATGCTGAACTGTAAAAAAAAAAAAAGAGTTTGCTTTCTTTAGCACAACATTTTTGGTCTTAAAAACTGGTCGTATTGAAACTGATAGTGAAACTGCTCTACCTAGCTAGCCTGGAGCAACGCAGGAGCGATCACCAGCGAGACTGGTGCTTGGTGGCCGGGTTGTAACTGGGATTGGAATCAGAGGTTCAAGGTACAAGGAGCGAGCTCCTGCAGCATGTTCTGCACTGCCTTTGGGTGTCGCTTCTCTGCTGCTCCACCACACAGCAGCGGGACTGGGTCTCGGGGGACCTCCCCCAGGTCAGGGATAACTGGAGGGCTGCTCACCTCCTCCTTCTTCCCCACCGGCAGCGTGTCCTCGTGGCCCACCAGAGGAGCTGGTGCCACAGCAAGAAGACCTCACTTCGCGTTTCACAGCGGAGACCATGTTCAGCAAGAAGGAGCAAGTCATTAATCACCCTGCACTATTTGTGTCCCTGGTTCAGGCAATATTTTGATACGTTCTCACACAGGCAAAAAACACCCTGAGAATTCCTCTTGGGCTCTTGCTGCTTGAAAGCATTTGCCGCGCCTGCTGTAAGCTTTGTTTGGCAAAGGTGGGGAGCAAAGGATTCAAACCGAAGTTCAGAAGCTCTCAGAATTAAATTAGAACACCCTCTAATTGCATTATTAGCTTCTCCTTAGTCAGGGGAGGTCCAACGAACGGATCGATCCCCACAAAGCTGAGGAGCTGCTCACAGACGTAGTTGAACTGCAGAGGATGACAAATGTATTGATGCCTAATTCTTCCACAGTATTTCTTTCAACATGCACATGCTTACAATTTTTCCAGGGGCAAGCAGGAAGACAAGCATTTGTCAGTGCTAAAAGTTCTGTTTATTATAAACTTGACTATAAAGTCCAAAACAAGCCAATTATGTTTTCTGGGAAACTATTTTTCTTCCTGTGCCCAAACTAATTACTGACGTTTGTAGGACAGAACGTCTTCCTTTTTTTTTTTCTTTTCTTTCTTTTAAAGGAGGCAAGTAAGAAACAGCCTTTTCCCTTGACAGCATATGGCAAATATTTTTCTCTGGTTCTAGATTCATTTTGCAAAGCTGGTTTTAGAAGAGCTGTTATCACTTATTCCCACCCCAGCACCACACCGAGTTTAGTTTTCTGGTTCATTCACATTCAGACGATATTGTTTTTATCTCCAAGCAAAGAGAAGTACCAAATAAGAGAATTACAGGATCTTATTCCAACGGCCACTTTCCAGCGTAATTCAAGAAAAGCAACAAATTTCTAAACAATTCTCCGTAAGCCCCAGTGTTGACTCTTTGATGTCTTAAATATGTCTGTGTAGCTTTATAATAACACCTCTCCGTGAGCAAATCTCTTAAGCATTTACTGACACCTTGTTCAAATTGTTTAAAGTTAAAAACTTGCTTGTACAAGTTGGGAAGGAGCTCGAGTTGTACTTAAACAAAAAACAAAGGGAGGGTTTGGCATTAGGAGAAAGGTTCCCAAGATTTTAAATGAGCAGATAACTCGTAGGTAAGTCCTGTGTTAGCATATATCACTATCTATTTTTTAAAAAGTAATGCTGTTTACTTTTCAATTTGCACGGCCACTTGCAGTTGACTGTTGTGCCAAGGCGGTGAGGACTAATGAATGCACAATTTAGGGCTCTGTCACTGATACGCTGAATAAGCTTCATTAAGATTTCAAATTTTTTGAATATTATCCTGCCTTCTGTAGAATAAAAAGTCCCATAGTACTTTCCTTACCTAAGGAGCCATCCAAGTTCTTGCTCTTTGAATCGTCTGTGGGAGGTAACCTTGCAAGTATATATCAGTATATATATCATGGCTGCCCATGAAACCCTCTCTAGTGTTCATTGACGTAAGAAGGAACCTTTCCTTTAAGTTCTCTGAATTTTAAGTGCATTCTATGAGACAGAGAAATGTGGATAGTTAGATTTTCTAAAGGTTTCAAGGGAAAATGCGCACTCAATACTTACCATTTTTAAGACTTTTAGCTGGAATGCAGCCAACTCAATAATCCTACTTACTCTGACTTCTCAAATGGTGTGATTTTCTTGCCATTCGAGACTCCTTCTGATGACCTCCTAGATATGACTGTTATTTGGCTAACTGATCTTGAATTAGAAGTCCCTGAGGAAGCAATTTTCCTCTATCACTTCATACCAGGCCTCTTGCTTGTCTCTCGGTCTGTAAATGGGAATACAACGCTTGTATAATAAAGTAGATGTCTTGAATTGATCTCTGACAGAAGGTGCACGTAATTTTACAACTTCTGAAAGACTTTTCCCTGCAGGAATTGGGCTTTGAGTCATAGATTTTCCAAGAAAGAACAGAATCTTATTTATTTTTTCCAGTGTTTAAGTTTCTTTGGTTACCTGCAATTTCTCACTGCCTCTGCCTTAACACTCTGTATATTTTCCATTTTAGGTTCTTTCTTTCCTGCAATCAAACCCCCGGACACACTTTTTAAAATAACATTTTGGCTTGGATATTTAAACAGCTGCATCAACCCCATAATCTATCCGTGCTCAAGTCAAGAGTTTAAGAAAGCGTTCCAAAACGTCCTGAGAGCGCAGTGCCTCCCAAGGAAGCAAGCGGCAAAGAAGCAATCCCCAAGTTTCAACCTCAACCATCCCACTAGCCAAAGCATGGAGAGCGGCAAAGGTGTGGTCCGTATCCCCGTCGGCTCAGGAGAAACCTTCTATAAGATTTCCAAGTCAGATGGGGTCTGCGAATGGAAGATATTCTCTGCGGTGCAAAGCATGCCTGCAAAAAATGCTGTTTCTAAAGACTGTACTGCTGCCAAAGTGAAAAGTAAAGGTTTCCTCCAGGAATGCTGCTGTGCGGGCACTTCACGGAACCTTGTCCATGAAAACTGTAAAGTGCCAACCATTAAAATACACACCATCTCCCTCAGTGAAAACGGGGAGGACGTCTAAGGGACGGGAGCAGCACAGGCTGGCAAATGCGTGGCTCTGCTCATGGGACGTTGCTCTTATTGGGAAGTAGAAGTAGATGCTACAACAGTTGAAGGGATCTGGGTGAAACAAATAGCATACTGTAAAACAGGGTGAAAGCCTTTGAGACGTGGTGTCTTTGAGCGTTGCTGGCCTGAACAAAACCCCTTAAAGGCAGTGAATGGCTTCCGTGGATGGTGAGCACCCTACGGTCTTCCGAGAGACTGGCCTCTGCGAGTCATTTGCCTGGCATTCAAAGGCTTTATTTTTCACTGTATTCCCCTGTTTCAAAGTTCCTGGTGCTCTGATATAAGTGCAATGGAGGACAAAGAGCAATCTCTAAAGACCCCATGCTGATTTCAGCGTGGATACTTTCAGACAGCACCACATTTAGACCCATTTTGTGATTCTGCCCTCCCCGTCCCCAAAGCTAAACCTCGATTCAACAGCCAGAGCTGAGGCTGGGAGGCTCAGGTCTTGGGACAGTGTTTACAGATCTCCGCTTACTTTTCACGACAGGACTGTGGACAAGAATGTTTTTCCTACCACATTTTGCCTCTTTTGTTCGTGTCCAGGTCCTGGCTTGGTGAGGTCCTGCACACCTTGAGGAGAACAGGCAGCTCTTTGGATTTGCATCTTCAGCTGGGCATCCTCGTTCCTGGGCTGCCCCAAGTGGGGATTTGGTCTTCTGCAGTGCCCACAAGGCTGCTTGTCCTCAACCTGTCTGGAAAAGCGGTCACTTCAGCTCGCAAGGCACAGCAAAAACACAATCCTGGCTCTTGCCTTGCTTAGAGTCACTCTAAATCTCCCCTTGTGTTGTGGATTTCGGTAAACTCCGTGGCCAAGGGAAATATGATGCCAGTGGCTGCACTCCACCCCGCTCCAGAGACCAACCCGAACTTTTCTTTTTTGTACAACCAACCTCCCAAATCTCCAAACAAAACCAAATGAAAATGTGCATGCATCCTAGGCTCGTTTGGAAGCTCTCTGCGTTTTGATGCAGGTCTAATAAAATTCAAAGCTCGGTAAGTCATCGTCAGATAAGGCTCAAAGACATCACTTTCACTCATCCATTTGTTTTCCTTGCTCTGAGTCCAGTAGGGACCTGCTTAAAGACTCAGTAATTCCTTGCTCAGGTGCTTGCTTGGCAGATCAGTGCCACAGTCACTGGAAAAGCTGCAGACATTTTGCTGTCTCCCTGCCGTCTTATGCCACATTCCTCTTCTGACTCCTTCAATACCAAGCGCTCTAAGCTTTCCGTGAGATCCTGGGTACCCTGGAGCCAGGAACTTTACCCTGGTTCTGAGCAGTGGGAGTTAAGCACATTAAACGACTTAAGGAGATACATCCCCATGAGAAAGGGCCATCCTTTGGGAATTTGGGAGAAAAGCATGTGGAAGCATGTTATATTTTAATATAGCTAATCCAAATAAATAAATAAATGAGATGTTCAGCATCTGGAATAAATAGTGGGAGGAATTCTCTGCACAATATTAGAAATAAGCAGCTCTTGACATAACTCCTCCTGAGCCTGCCAAGTAAGAATGCGGCTTCTTGAAACAACACATAAGCCTTTACTCATGTCTCAATGTCAGCTCCTGTGCCGAATATCTACTGGCTTGAAAAGGGAAAGGGCTTAAGATAAAGTTAGCATTTATAGGATATGGCCTTGAAAGGACACCTTGATATTATTGATGAGGAATCATTGTTTATTCATCTCTCATTCAGTATTAAGTCCCCAGTGTAAAGAGAATTTCAGTCTTCTGCGCCTTTTATTTATGCATGAATGAGATTTCTTTCCTCCTGCGAACACATATTTGCAGCCAGAACATTATTGGACAATTTGCAAAAGTAAAATCTCATCCTTGGAGTTCTTGTTTTGCACGGTCCTGGAAGGAGAAAGCAACCTCAGAGTGTAAATGGGTGGCCAGGATGCTAACCAAAGCACTGCCACTCTAAATAAATGTTGAGCTCAAAGTGAAAGAGTAGAAGGACCTAAGATTGTGTTTTGCATAGACAATTCACAGAGGCAGAACAAGCCAGCTAATTTTCCCCCTACATTTGGCCCCTTTCTCAGTGTATTAAAATTATTGCGTAACATCAGCACACCCAGGAAATCTATTACAAAGTGCCCATTTACAGATCTTGCTAGTCTTGCAGGACCACAAGGAAAACCTGTACAAGCAAGAATCGTGTCTTCGGGCAGATTCACCAGTGTTTACTCAGACAACGCCAGCCTGATGGAGCTGTGTCAGAGAACAAGAAAGGTGTAAAAGACCTAGTAAAGTTGGCACCTTTTTTTCTGCTGTCGTAACCAAGAAGACTTCCGGTCCCCGTATGCGATGGTAAATTTTCCTTGCAGGGCTTGCTGACTCAGATATATATGTCCTGTAGCTGTTTTCAGCTGATAATACGTCACATCAGGCAGAGGACTTGCTTCTCCCAGCCTTCTAATAAATGAGGGTGCAGTGATAGGAAAAAATGAAGGCAACAGTTCTCAACTCAGCCTGCAGTGGTCCTGAAGACTTTGAGAAGACACTTGAATTCGGAAGACCATCAAGCTTTTATTGTGTTTGGCGGGCCAGTGAATGGCACTGGCTACCTCTTATACTTGGAAAATGAAATATCGAGCTTAGCTGATTAGCTGAAGCAAATAGTTACTTGTTCTCCCACATGAATGCTGCATAAGAAAGATACAGAATGTCCCAAACAGGTTAAAATTAGAGAAGAATTCAAATCATATCCCTGGACCCAAACCTTTATTTATTTCCAAAAGCACATGCTCGCAGACAGCAAATCTGTAGCATTATCCCATTTTTATTTTAAATAAGAAATCCACCTCACGCTTAAAACTTTTCGTAGGGTTTTTCAATATACTCTAGAATTTGAAACCAGAAGTGTTGAAATACCATGAAAAAAAAATATTCTCATGGTACTTCAAGCCAAGACCAGAAGCAGAAAAGCTGGAAATCTCATAAGAAAGTCACGTGAGGCTCGTGGCCGAGGTTTTCAGTCTCACGGGGTTCAAATACGTGGGACGTTTATTTGAAGAAAACCTGAACTCTGAAACATCTTGAAAAACACCCATTAAATTGAGCGAGACTAACAAGATTTAAAATCTTCACTGCACCCACTTGCTGCCCAACCCTATCCATACACTTATTTTATAACTTGAACCAATAAGGTCATTTGTGCCATCTCCCCTTTGGAGCTGGGAGATTTACAAAGGGTCTCTCCAGCAATTTTAGATTTGTTGAGGTTTCACGGTGTCAGGCAAAGGGTTGTTGTGGAGCTACACATAGGCTGACGTGAATGGATTAGTCATTTCATTCCAGAGCAATTCTGAAGTTGCAATATAATCTGAATCTGTAAGACGAAGATAAGTAAGTCAGCATGCTGGTGGCAGTGCCTGGATAGTCACCTTTGTGTCGCAGCACTCCCGCCAGTGAGACACACAGGTTAGAATAATCAAGTCCTGGTCTCATCTTCATCCTTTTTTCCCTGTCGTCAAACAGATGCTAAAGGACCTCTCTGTCCAGTGACTCTGAAAAGCACTGAAACCTCAGCGTCAGGCGAGCCGAGTCCCAGCCACACCTCTGCTGCTCTCACGTTTGCCAGCGAAAACAAACACACAATTTGTTTGGTTCACTCGGAGAATTTCTGCATGAAAACTGCCCTGTTCCCTTGTTGCAAGCAGGGTCATAGGCACTTGTCATCTTGATAGACGTTTGGACTGACAAGTCTCAAAACCATAGAAGGAGTTCTAGGGGGAAAAAAAAAAGAAAAAAAAAAAGGAAAAGAAAAAGGAAAAAGGGGGAGTGCAGATTTAAGCAGGCCATATTTTTCTGTTATTTAAAGTGAACTTATCACTGGTAAAAGAGCTACAGCCACAGAGGCTAAATGTATCTGTCTATCTAAAAAGCACTAGCAGTACACGAGATTTCCCAGTGGCTTACCATCTATCACCACACGTAAAATCATTCTACAGTCGGGATTCCATCATGTGAAATGCTGTAGGAGCTCAGAACAGAGAGCAGAAGGTGGCCAGATGGGAAGTAAGAACACGGTGGAGTGCCGTGATTTTTCCCCTCAAAGCCACCTCCAGTGGACCACGCTGACCTGCCAGCTGATGTGTCCTGAATGACACCTTTGAGGGACACCTCAAAGTTTGGGTATGACATCCCACCGTCCCACTCTTAACTCTTCTCAGCTGAGAGAGACAGCCAAGATTTCCATCTTAAGCAGAGCAGATAGTCTCTGCTGCAAAGAGTTGAGAGCTGCCAGCATCGTAGAGATGACTTTTAATTTACACCGGTTGAGGCTAAACAGACCACCAATCTCTCTTCCTCACAGGGCAGGGAAAGTTCAGTATTCCAGTTTCCACTGTCAATGTTCATTGAGATTTACTGTCTTATGTTTTTAAGGCTTCATGTACTCTGTAAGATTATTCAAATCCCAAATACTTAAGATTCTGCCCATTATCCAAATAAATGTCTCCCCTTTTTTTTTTTTTTTTTTTTGAATATTGCTCTGCCAAATCCAAGGATAAATTATGTACTGTGTAAAAGAATATTTTCCTTTGTCAGGCTTTAATGTCTTGAAAAATCCATGGCATTGAAAAGAGGAACGATTAAGGTAGGAGTATTTCTTGCCTTTCTACTCATCAGAGTCTGCAAATGGATTTCACAAAGCTTCTTCAGTCTTACTTGCAAAATTTCCCTGCCTGACTTTTTCAATTTTCTGAAGGGTAGCAGTTACAGACTGGAGTATAGTAGACCGACTGAAGCTGGTTAGAAGAGATCTTACTGTTTTACCGAAGTGGGAATTGCTTAGTTCTAGGCATGCCTGTTGGCCTCATGTTAACTGATGCTCATGTTTGAATGGGTTTCTATCAGGAGCTCCATTTTAAGATAAAGCTACTGAGGTGCAGAGTGATTCGCTCAAGGAAGATTTCAGCTGTCCCATGTTGAATCCGCGCTTGGTAATTAACTCCGTATCCTACTCAGAGACACCTTTATCCTCTTTCCCATCTTAATGTTGTTTGGATAAGCAAGATTATGCTGACAACCGACTCCATAGGACAGGCTGCTGACACCAATTATTTCTGGAGGATTGCTTCTGACAACAGAGCCAAGGAGAAAAGCCGGTGGGTCTTCACAACGTTGCCCTAAGCTCAAGGCATGTTTGGGACCTGCACGACGCAGTGTCATCGTTTGCCAGAAGGAAAAGGTATCTAATAGCTCACAGGAGAGACGTTGTCATGAGGCAGCTTCGTCTGCCTGCTCTCTACCTGCTCCTGCATTCCTCATCCCTGCTCCCGTCCCCTTCTGCCCGGAGCCTTTGAGTCTCACCGTGTCAGCCTTTAAATTGTTTCCCAAGAAGCCCAAGAGCCAACCAGTGCTTTCTATTAATAAATCTGTCCAATATTTATTCTATTTCTTGCCTAATTATAATGAGACTCACAAGGAGAAGGTTAGACTGTCTGGCCAGACTGATCCTGTCTTTTCCTATCAGTGCACATAAGTAAACTAAACCTTCTCCACCTGTAAAAGGGAGCTAATCCATAAGCATAATCAACTACTTTTTGAAGGTATTCCCCAGCAGATTGTTTAATACATGACAGTATTATGAAAATCCAAGGTGCTACGGAGGTAGCTTGTGGTGCATTAAAATAAAGATCTCCCACCCAGCTTGATAAATGTAATTGAATCACTTATTTCCCAGGAGGAGATTAAGCATTTGTATTAGGAAATCGAGTAAAATGTCATGCCTTCTACGCAGAGCGTGCTGCGTATTTCTCATACTGACAGCGAAGGAGAAAAACAGCAAGCGTGAGCTAAGGGGAAACGAATTTCTGAAGAGGAGAGCTATGTATTGCAAGCAACAACCACATAAGAAATAAAGTTTTTTGTTTTTTTTTAGTTCCACAACACATTCAAAGGTCTGGTTAATGCAGATCACAGTCTGTTATACTGAGCTCAAAGCCAGGCTGAGAAATATCCTCTCCTTTATCATCACGATAACTTTAAGATCTTTTTCAGAGTCAAAAACGTCCAAGTGTTAATACTGAAAAGCAAAAATTATTTTCCAGTACTCATTGTCTCAGACCGAATGGCAAGACCTTCTTCCATCGATCCAAATTTCTTCTATGATCTGCAAAAACTCAGTCCTTGAAGACCATCTCTTGAAGTAAGAAAACACAAATCTAGCCAGCATTTCAGCCGGTTTCCACTTCAAAAGCAATTCCACTTGGCTAATGGTCACAGCATCATTGTCTTGTGATACAAAACCTTGGCTGAATATCGCTGAGCGCTCAGTTCTACTTACTGGCGTTACGACTGTGGGAATCGTGTGCAAACTGGTTTGGGCTTTTTTTGCTTTGTCGGTCTTCAGTTGCAAAACGGTTTTATTTTTTTCTTCTGTCTGCTGCAGCATTTTGCCTGCATGTTGTACAAGTCTGGCTGCCAGTGGTTTTTAAAGATGTGTCTTGAGGTGGGCACTGCGTCTTCTGAACATGATATTCCCATGTAATTGAATTTTCTACATGCTGTTTTTAAAGGCCCATTGTTAACCTTGCGACATGTCCGAACAGTCATGCTGGTCATTTTCTTGAACAAAACTGAATGTAAATGAAATATTGCTAGGTGAACAAATAAATTATTGGGGGGAATGTGCACTTTGTGACATGTGAGCTACAAGTCTGTTTGCCTGGTTGCTTTTTTTCCCCCTAAAGTACTCATAAAAATGTGACTTCTCCCTTTCAACAAACATTTCAGGCAGAGGATCAGATAGAGATTCCTACCAATAGTGCTGATCTCGGTGGGTTTTAGTGGGAGTGAGGTACAAGGACAATAAAGGAATCAAGCTTGGATTTCTCCTATAAAAAGTTACAGCTAAATTCTTAAATTTTGAAAGGAGATTGAAAATTTTGTTTGGGCCTCAGATCCTTACCACGTGCATTCGGTTTGCTTACAGTAAAACATCGTGTCTCAGATGAAATCCAGCCCATTTTGCTATATTCCTTATAAACAGACACTAAGAGAACAATTCCCTGTCAACCCAAGAATGTAAATCCTCTTCGGGAAAGAGAGTGCTGAATTCATACTTTCCATGATTTATAAAGGGAGAGAAGAGACACGGAGAAGGAAAGACAGATTCCCAAACCAGCTGATGCGCGAGGAACCTAGAGAGCCCTGGCTGTAGCTGAGACTGGTGAAACCCTTGAAAACTTCATCCTAGGTCTCCGGGAAACTCTGGAGAAAAACTGTAATTGAAAAAAAAAAACAACAACAAAAGAGTTGCCCTCCTGCTTCTTTTACAGGTCTGTTCTTCCCGTGGCTTACGAAGTCCTGGATTATTTTGTATTGCAGTAGAGCCTGGGACCTTCAGCTAAGGACCAAGATTTGGTCCTTCAGTGGTACAGACCTTGCCCTAAAGAATAACCTTCTAAACCTACAGACGGGCAGGAAAAATGTTGCAATTATAAGTAATAATTTAGAGCCTCAGAATGCCTTTTGTGATCACTACATTTACTGCCAGACAGAAGAAGTAGAGTTACTTTTAATCAATGGTAGGAAAATAGTGCAGAAAATGTGCATTTTTGCTTGGTTTTATGAAATAAATCCTGTTAAGATTACGTAGGACGATGCCAGTCTGACTTAGTAAAGTGACTACAGGTCCTTCCCCTCTTACAGGACACACTCCCTTGAAGTGAACCTGCCAGGTGAGGCGAGGAAGGAGTTACCTTTGCTGACATATTGGATGAGAATTTTATTTTCCTAACCGGGTCACGGTTGTCTGACCTTAGGCAAGTCAACGCATTTCCACCGTGTCTAAACTCCCCTCTGCGCAATGGGTGTGATGTATCCCAACCGTCCCCGGAATGCCGAGCCGCATAAAATACCATCAATGATTTCGAAAAGCTGACGTATGACAGGAAAAAAAATAAAACCTGCTGGTGCGTTTGTTTCGTTTCATTGCAGATACAGGAATTTGGCAAATTCTGCCTGTGCTTTTTTGGGGATAAACTTCCTACCCCTTTGCAGGTCCTCAGGTGTCTTTGCTGGTTTCTCAGCAGCTTCTGTCCGCTTAGTTTCATCAATAAATGGGCCCTTTTGCATCCTTTTTTTATTTGCATCCTTTTTTTAATGGCCAAAGTAGGACAGAGCTCCTGCTGCTCTGCTAATGGCACAGAGAAGAGCCACAAGGTGCTACCTCTGCCTGTCTTAAATGTGACGGCAAAAGGTACAGTTTTCACGCACACCCTGACCATGGGCCACCATAGCTAAATATTTCACTGCCAAGTTCTGCTCGGGGCCACTTCTGAGGCTATGAGGGATTATTTCTCTGTCTTGAGCCATCCGGGTGAAATGACACACGTAGGAGGCTCCAGGAGGTCCTTGATTTCCCCCCAGATTACTTAATCTCCATTTTCCCTACTGCTGTTCCACGCATTAATTTCAAGAAAAGTGTCTGTGCTCAGCATTACAAATAAGGTTTAAACAAATAACAGAAAACAAGTCTCGGTTTTATATGTGATCCACCAACAAATCCCAGAGTTGCTCTGGATTTTCTTGCCTTTACAAGGTACGGTGTTATAGATGCCACAGTAGTTAAAATACCCTAAATACAATTCATGCAGCACACTTCAGTCAATTATCTCCAAGGGCTTTTAGAAACACTTCTTAATTAAGCTTTTCCAATACAGAAACTCCATTATACATATCCCCTTAAAGGTTTCCAACCTGTTTCATAAACTTTAACTTAATGTAGCTTTAAATTAACTAGGTGAAAAGGTAAAGTCACCCTCCACTCTGGTGTGAAAGGAAGCATCTGGTTTAGTATCCACATTAACATCACTCTCAAGCTTTGATAAGGAAACAGCCATTTCCTTCACCAGTGAGAACTTCAAGAGAAATGCAAGTGGCAGAACGTTACTGCCTAAACATGACTTTGGCCAAAGCAACACAGTCAACACAACTGCCTTTTTCTGTCTGAATGCAATATTTAATAGCCCATGGACGGGTGATGCTAATGGGACCGCTTCATCTCCCTGAGAAATTCTGCTAATGCTCTCAAGAACTATTGGGCTTGGCTTTTTTTTCCATAAAGATTCAGGCCCCTCAAGAAATTCTATGACAGTTTTAATCATGGTCCCCTACAGGAGAAAAATCTTAGCGCTGCGGCTTTTGTTTTGGTAATCGAGCTGCAGGCAAAGGTCAAAGCAGTCAGGAGC
Source organism: Stercorarius parasiticus (assembly GCA_013396915.1). Classification (NCBI taxonomy): domain Eukaryota; kingdom Metazoa; phylum Chordata; class Aves; order Charadriiformes; family Stercorariidae; genus Stercorarius; species Stercorarius parasiticus. The sequence goes on along the minus strand of VWZL01004970.1, from coordinate 1,043,405 downwards.
TTTATTGAGGTTCAGACACTTTCACAACGAAAAGCGACACTGTGCTGGCAATTACAGGAGAAGTGAGAGCCAGAAAACATGCAGTTTTTCTTCCAGCTTGTTATTGGCCTAACGCTATCGTAATTCTTACAACAAACTTCTGCTGGTCATTCAGTGGTCAGTGAGCCCGACAGATAGTTGTTTATACCCACTAGATCACATAATGCAATTACCAGATGCTGATCTTTATCAGAAAAGCAGCAGAATTGACTGAACGACTTTGGGGAAATGGCGCTTTTCTCCTCAAAAACTTAAGGCCTTTCTCCAGAGTCGGCCTGGGCGTGCAGTTGATGTTATCTTCTGCATGAAGCAAACAGGTTCGGAGCAGGTATATGGAGAGACTACCAGTGATCTGTCACTGCTGGCTTAGTTTATCACTGCAATGGGACAGATTCCCAGATATAATTAGAAGTGGTCCCGTTAATATAATAGTTTATCTCACAAAGCAAGGAGAACCTGCACAAAATGAGTCAGAGAGATGGGTAATAAACTCTGCATAATTATTTCTAAGAGTTTAACTGAGATCGCGGCTTGGATGTGTACACAACAGAAGAGATGTAACAAATCAGGAGTGGGATAGGATTTCAGCTGAGGATCGTACCCACACACGCTTCCACACCAGAGCACATCTTTCAGCTTTTACAGTTTGTCATAACTGAAGTGTCCTGTTTTGTTTTCAAGCAAAAACAGCGCATGATGGATAGAAGCTTTCTGGGTATGTTTTCTTTTTCTTTCGCATTTTCTTCCTGACATATTTTGGCAGAAAAGAGGAAAAAAAATAAAAATAAACAAAACACACAGACAAAAATTAATGCCTCCCATACTCCCGTACCCAAAAAAATGAAGAGCTGATCCTGTTTCCCCTCAACCCAATTAAAAATATATATTGAAGCAGATCCAGAATTCCTTACCCATATTGAGCAGTCTTGTCACCAAGGGAGCCCGGGCAGGGCAGCTCGCCGGCGGGTTACCTTTGGCTCCTGGACCTTCAGCAGAAGCGTGCCTGGTTAACGCTAACCCAGTCTCACCGCAGTGATTACCAGCTGTTAGCGTCACAGGCTGAAAGTTGTTCATTTGCTCTCTGGAGGCAAAGGAGTAGCAACGCTAGTTGTTAGAAGGATGAGCAAGAAATGCTTGCAGATCCAAGAGTGCTGAGAGACTCAAACCGGCGGTCTTCACCCCCAGCAATATGAGGGGAAAAAGCTCTTTTGTATAATACTGATTACTTATCTGTTATTTATCAGTATAAACTCACCCCTTTCTTCATATGGGGTGTAACATCTAATCAAAGCCCTGAGACCTCGGCAACACTTAGCTTCTGGGACTTCTGGCAACACTGGGACACCACCATGTAATTAGATGACATGCCAAGTAATTAAATTAGCTTAAGCAAATGATTCTCCAGACGTAGCTGTTTTATTCATGGCATGGGGACAGTTCTTTTCCAATGGGGACAGTCTTTTTTCAGTTGAGCCCAATGACAGGACAAGAGGTAACGGGCACAAACTTGACCCTGGGAAGTTGCATCTCCACACGAGGAGGAACTTCTTTCCTGGGAGGGTGGCAGAGCCCTGGCACAGGCTGCCCAGAGAGGTGGGGGAGTCTCCGTCTCTGGAGACATCCCAACCCCGCCTGGACGCGTTCCTGTGCCACCTGCTCTGGGTGACCCTGCTCTGGCCGGGGGTTGGACCCGGTGATCTCCAGAGGGCCCTTCCCACCCCAGCCATTCTGTGATTCTCCACTCAGATGATGCGCAACACAGAAATAAAGGCCTGTAATGTTACTGGTAGTGGCAGGACAGCATTTAAGTTCCCTTCGCATGGTAATGATGGGATAACGGTTAAGTTCCCATTCACAGGTATGCTGACTACAGGGAGCACACCTCCTTTTCAGCCTGGATTTCCAGGCTGCACCTCCAGAGAGAAGAAAACCACACCATTCCATTTCAGTGGCATAGTGGACAGACTGAAATCAACTCCGTATCCCATTATCATATATGTGCTTCTGCGTATTGGTGTTAATACCTATACACATGCAGATCCTGTCTAACCTTAGCCCAGAGCACCCTATTCAATGTCTGTAGGCATTTTCAGAGTTGAGCCCGATTGAAAATGCTGGGGGAAGAAACACAGTCTGCAAGGAGTAGAAATCTATCAGCTGATCTAAAGATTTATTTTAGAAACTTGAGCTCTGCATGCGATTTATTTTCAAATAGAAAATCCTGCCCTGAACTTGTTGACCAGGGGTAAGTGCACATACCTGATTTTGCAGATTCCAACCTTGTTTCTTCACACCTTCACGTATCTATTGCAAAGCAAAGGGAAGACAGTGTCAGAGGCTTCATTAAATAGCTCATTTGTTGCTTATTTCCTCACTATGGGCAGCCAAACACTCCTGTTAGCACATGGCTCTGCATTTTTCCCTCCCTCCCCCAACACACACCCGATTTTCCTTTCAGCGGCTGATGGCTACCGATGGAGCTGGCCAAGGCTATGGAAAAATGGGCTTTTTGCAGCTGCATCCCGCTTCTTTACTGAGCGCCAAGCCCTCTACCAACTAATGCTGAGGAGACAGCAGTTACACATTGCATTTTTCTTCCTCGGTTACACATGCTTAAGCTCAGAGCAAACAAGGTTTGCCAGGAGAGCATCTAGGGCAGGTTCAGCTGTATATAACATACAGAGCATTGGTCCCAACGCATATGGTGGAAAGGGGAGGTGACAGCTGGGCAGTAAAAACCCGTGTTGATGAATGCTGAGCCCAGCTTCTGTCCAGTTTTCATGTTTAACCTACCCAGGAACGTTAATTTAGAGGAGTGAAGTGTAGATGAACACAGCAACACGTTCTCTGGCTAGCCCAATATTTCTCCCCTCCTCTAATGTCTCAAATACTCAAGTTTTTAACCACAACAGATCAGTTCCTCGGGGGTGAACTGGAGAAATTCCTCTTGCACTCCATGAAACCCACAGCAGTATTTCAGCCCACCTGAGGCTCTGGTTACACTAGAGTTTTTTGTTTCACTGGTTGGGGTTTTTTTACCATTAAATCGTCTTTTTTATTAACATTCACAATCGCATTGTGTTGTTGGGTGGTGACGCAAAGCTGAAGAGCTGCTGCCCGTTCCTTTACTGGTCTTTTTTTTCTCCTTATAGCTGCTGAGACGGAGGCAGCTGGCAGCAAACGAAGCCTTCATGACAAGTTAGCTTTTCTCTAACGCTACCTAAGTCGTGAGGCTTCTTTATCATCAAGCTGCTGCTGGAAATCGCACCGGGATACTTTGAGATGAAGCATTTACCATTTATTAGTGAATCAAGTAACAGTATCGATGTTTATTGGCCCCGTGCCTCTTAAAGCAAATATCCCCTCTGTTGGCAGCTCCCATGATTTATCCTTGAGAGAGCCCGTGCTATCTGAACTCCGTCTCAGGGACTCCAAAATGCTACTTCAGGTTCAGGAATGTTCTGCCTTTCCCTTGAGAGTCATAAAAATCTCAAACTAATGGTGCTATATCCGGAGATGCGGTGGAGGAGGGGGCATGACCAGGGAGTCTTAGCTTTTAAAGGCATTTCTTTCCTTGAGCACTTGTAGAAGGGAGGACAAACCAAATCTGGTGGTTCCAGGCAGTATTGTTAAACCCAGGGCTCACTGATTACCCCCCCCCCCCAACAGCTAAAGACACCAAACCCCTACTAACATTTTATTTATTCATCTTCAATCCTAAGAATTAGAGAAAATCAGCTCTTTTGGAAAAGGGAAGAACCTCTTTCAGTGGCTTTTCCAGTTAGAGGGCACCTGGACCAGCAATGTCCCATCCCTGAACTCCAAAGGGCTAACGCAAAGGTGACCTCACAGACAGCTGCTTCCCCTTCCGAAAAACGGTATTCCTGAAAGAGAGCTTCTGGCACACGGGGAGGGGACAGCTGCCACTATAAAGAGCAACCTTTTTCCCGAAACACACATCAAACCTTCAGCTTTTTGCTTGTATTCAAGCTTTTAAGTCCTCACACCCATCGTGGAGTTTTTAACGCATTGTGGATTTATACAGAGACCAGCCTTTTCATCGCATACGATGTTACCCAGTGTGTTAACTGAAGAAATAAGGCTTTTTCGAAAATCCTGAGAGAGAGATCCATTTCAGAAATGGATGGGGTTTAACTTTGGGTATTATTATTATTATTATTATTATTATTATTATTATTATTCCTGTTCCATTTGCCTCGCACTTCTCTACACTCTTAGAAAACTGGCTCTGTTTTTCAATTTCTATATTTCTCATATAGAATCTGCTCGGAGCATAAACACAGTGAAAAAGATGCCTTCAGTATGGATATTTTTTGTACTTAATTCAGTCCCTACTGCATGGTGGCCTGTGCTGAGACAGTTGCATTTAATCCCCAGACTCCGTGTTCCTGCCCGCCTTGCCGTCACTCCAGACTCCAAGTTATTACTTACCTTCCAGAAAGGCATTTTGCTGCTACCAAATATCCCAAAACGTGGAGGCAACAAACTAAAATTACTGTTTGCTTTAACTTGCTGCTGCTGACATGAAGGAAAAAGAATATTTAGAACAGGTTCAGTAAAACAAGCAGCTGGTCTGGTCTCAGGACGTTAAAGCAGAATAGGATTTGCAGGAAAATTTCAAATAAGCAGCCCGGAAGGAATTTCCTTGCAAGGTTAGCAGAGAACTCATGTCAGACATTTCAAATGGGATAAATTCTTGTCCCCCCCCAAAAAAGCCTATTTATTCCCATCTACTGTCTGAATAGTTATATGAGAATTTATAAAGTGCGTGGCAAATCTGAAAAGCCAAAAACGTGCCAATGCAAAGAAAAAGGAACAAGTATTTATTTATGAGCACTGAATCCAGACCCAAAAATTGCCGCCTCCTTTTGCCAAAAGAATAGGTTCCACGTGGTTGTTAGCGAGCTATTTTAAGGCACTTTTATGCCTTTCACCATGTTGTTATATCCAAAGAACATTTGATTGGGAATTCAGTTGTCTAATTCTGAATGCATGACACATACCCAAAAAGAGGCAGTTAAATTAAATTACAAGGCTTGGTTGGGTGGTTGTTTCATTTGTAACATGCCTGGAGTGTCTGCTGGCTTCACCAGGAAATATCTGAACATAAATCTCATCTCAAGCTATATTTACATATGGATCTGGGCATATTGAAAGGCCCCAGAGAACCCATAAGAATCATATGCCCCTTCCTGGTGCTCCAAAGGGACCATGCTTAAATAGTCCAGAACCCAGCGTTCACATCACTGGGGACATTTGTTTTGCTGGAAGCTATGTATAAAAATATAATTCAGTATCTATGGAAGCAGGTGGCAAACAGCAAATTGGCCAGTAACCACCTGCTGCATCCACAGGAGCTGATTTGGGCATGTTCTGTGCAGCCTTGCCATCTTGTGGTCTGCTCGGGGCTGCAAGTTTGACAGCGAAGTTGGGGTGAGAAGAGGATCTGATGGCACAGCTGGCAAGAGAAGGCAACGCTACACTAACCCATGAATGTGGGGAAAAAGTCAGGGGAGACAGGGAATTGCCCCCAGTCTGTTTGCCTGCCAATTTGCGTCAGTATATATGAATATATATATATATTAAAGAAAAATATATATATATATGTATGTCTGCACTGGGACAACTGATTTACTCTGGCAGTTCAGAGCTATGACCTTGGCTGCCAGGTTTAATTTCTAATCCCACTAGCACCAATGGCAACATACAGGGAGGAAAATCTACCTTCCTACCGCTTGAGGCATGTGTAGGCTAATCTAGGCATCCATAGGCTCATCCTGCATTGGTATATGCGATGGGTGACTCTCCAAAGGTCGCCAGTGGCCTGGGGAGACAGAATCATAGAATCAGAGAATTGCCTGGGTTGAAAGGGACCTTTCAGATCATCGAGTCCAACCATCAACCTAACTCTGACAAAAACCATCACTAA
>VWZL01004970.1:1017700-1037396 GCA_013396915.1 Stercorarius parasiticus | reverse complement strand
TGAACACCCCCAGCTCCCTCAGCCACTCCTCAGAGGACTCCTGCTCCAGATCCCTCCCCAGCTCCGTTGCCCTTCTCTGGACATGCTCCAGCACCTCAAGGTCTTTTTTTGTGGTGAGGGGCCCAAAAGTAGACACAGCACTTGAGGTGGGGCCTCACCAGTGCCGAGTACAGGGGAACAATCACTGCCCTAGTCCTGCTGGCCACACTGTCCCTGATACAGGCCAGGATGTTGGTGGCCTTCTTGGCCACCTGGGCACACTGCTGGCTCATATTCAGCTGGCTGTCAGCCAACACCCCCAGGTCCTTTTCTGCCAGGCAGCTCTCCAGCCACTCTTTCCCAAACTTGCAGCATTCATGGGGTTGGCGTGACCCAAGTGCTGGACCCAGCACTTGGCCTTGTTGAACTTCATATCAATGGCCTCGGCGCCATCAATCCAGCCTGTCCAGATCCAGAGCAAGCCAGGCAGACGTCAGCAGGGAGGCAGGTTTGGAGAACTTCAGCCTCAGAAACATCAGCAGAAAATGCTTGCAAATAACTGAGAAGGCCAAGGAAATGTTGAGACTGATGTGGCAAAATTAACCCTTCACATGAAACTTTGTGATCACCGCAGTGAGCTCACAGTGTAGTCGTCTTTCTTACTTTTGTTTTATACAGCCAAGGTTCGCCAGTTCCTTATGGATAAATTTTGCTACTGCAACAGTGCAAACCCATCTCCTAAGGTTTTTTTGGGGAAAAGCAACTCGTCGGTGGGGTTCAGCTGCTGGAAACGGGTTAATGCTGGAGATGTGAGACCCGGGAAAGCAGTACGCAGCCGGAGGAGTCATGCTGCTTTGCCGTTGCTGATCTTCTGCCTTCTCCTCCCATGAACTCAGGGGGCCTCAGAAATGTGTTAGCCTAATTGGTGTCATTAATCTAACTGGAATCATATCATCTTAATTTGTATTGAGGTTAATTTTTGTTTAGGAAAAAAATGGCTAGACCTTTGTTTAATATACCTATGTATGCCTTTTAAACCAGCTATTTTACTCTAAATGATGAATTAGAGGTATAATTTCCTTTCAGGCTTTGAAAATTAACATCTAATTATTTTTAAGCTAAGGAATATTAGCACTTCTTATGAAAGTGAATAACACTCTAACCTAAATTTAGAAGAGAGAACTTCTCAGTAAATGGCAAGGCTGGAATTATTCAAAGACAAAAGAATCAAGCAACAGACAAAAATTAACATTTTCAAAAAATCAGAAGTCATTTTTTAAGACAACCAAAGAAAAAGGAATCTGCCTCTTTCAGATCTGTATTGGTAATACTATCCAGCAGCTTCCAACCCCGCAGCTTGAGAAGAGCTCAGTATAAGCAGGATGATACAGCAATGGGATTTCCATTCTCTTTGGGAACACTAAGATTTCTTTGAAGAAACTGAGACTATTTTTCTCTTTTTGCTTCATTTAGAAAAGTCGGTGTCTGGGAGAAAAATTAGAAAATTGTGTGCATTTTTTTTTTTTATTGGTGAGAGCAAATCACCATCAAGACATTACTAAGCAACGTGATAAATTCTCCATCTCTGAAAGACTTTTAGTAAGTGTAAATGAGTGCCTAAAGAATGTGATAGTTCAGCCTCAAACTCTTGGGCTTGATCTTGGAACAAATCAGGGAATTAACCAAAGAATCATAGTTTAAAAAACAACTTAATATTTAGGAATCTAAGCGTCTTTGACAGCTACAAAACTGCAAATGCTTGTCTTCTTTTGAAGTGCACAAAGGCACAGATCATTTTTCTGGCAGATATTTCATTATTGCAGACTTTCTCTTCTAATGAGAAGAAGCATTTTATTTTTTCTCTTTATTCTTAAGCCGCAGATTGTTACAGAGCGAACTGCATAAATGGGACTGGACGTAGCCTGACAACTCATTACTTATACCTAACGAATTAAATCTCTCTGGAGAAGGAAGGCAGCACAAGAAGGGTACTTTCCTTCTAGGATCTCCTTATGCTTTTAGACGGACACTTGTGTCCTGCTGTCTCTATTGAAGGTTCTCCAGTGAAATGTTCTTGGTCTATATCACGTTGGCTCACTAACTCCCGTGTTCAAGCCAGAAAGGAAGCACTTGCCTTCCTCTCTCTGGGCTTTAGGCTGTTTTGTCTTCCTTTTGGATGTCAAGCTGAAATCATTCTTGCATCCTTCCATCCTGAGTGCTTGTCACTGGGAATACTTTCATGCAACGCAAAGCCAGTGGGTGAATAATTTCTGGCCCAGAGCAAACGCAGATCTATGTCCATGGCATCTGCAGTTCGCCTTATTTCTAAATCAAACTCATAGGGCAGGCCTGATGCCAAGAGGTTTTTCTCAAAATAGGAGTTTCCACTCTCCCCTGATATGGGGTAGCAAACTGCACTTCCAAACTGGGAGACGTGCTAATATTATCTTCTCAGATGTTCCTGAGCTTTCTCCTAAGCTCTTTGGGTGCCCAAATGAAGCGGTTTTAGCGCTAGTGTAAGTTGTGGCAGCCCTGAAGACTGAAATACTCTCAGCATAAAACAGAGGGTGACCAGGGTAACCAACGTGTTTCCGACCGTTTCCCTTTGGTGACCGCCATAGCTCGTTGGCCAGGGGCGTCAGGCAGCGGGGAGGTCGTCTGGGCCCTCAGGAGAACCTCGTTTAAGCAATGGCTTCAACACAGATCTTTGTGTTACAGTTTGGGCACATTCCTCGTTCCTGCTTTCTTGATAAACTGGCAGCGGACTCCACCCCCGGCCTCCTCCTCACCTCTGCTACAGCTTGGAGATGATGACCTTCCCATGGATATGAGGCCTTGGTGGTCCCTGGGGCTTTTTTGAACTGTTTTTGCACCCTGCCGTAGCATCCTCGAGAACCAGGGTGTGAGAAAAAAATGTTTTAAAGACAGTCTCATCTTCCCACGTACGCTTCAGGTCCAATTTTTCAGTGAGCAGTAATGCTGAAGGAGGCAGTTTGTCTTTTCAGCACAGTCACACTGAGGGAAGGGATAATTACAGGAGTTTATCTTTTCACTCCACACCGTATTATTCAAAAGGGCAAGATATTTGCCTAGAAACAGTGCAGTAGGTGGGAGGAAAGACTTCCAGCAAACACTGTGCACCTCAATAGCATCTTTCATCAGAGAACGTGAAAGGGCTTTTATAAACATTATTGGGGAGATATTTTTTTTTTCCAAGTATTTTGCATTGGCCGAAGCTCTTCTCCCGCTGAAGGCACTATACAATTCTTGCTGTCCCTCCCTAGGGCAGCCTGAGGAGCTAGGCAGCTTCCAAGATGCTGTCTAAGTCTTATTAAAGGTTTTTAATGTCCATTTCTTCAGCTGTAAAATTAGAAAATGTGGCTTTGCCCTGAATCATACAATGGGTCAGCAAGGGATTTAGTGTGTCGTACCCAGGAGCTCTTTATATTCACGCTTCTGGAAGATATAGGTTCAGCTGTGCTCAGACAGAAGAGAGAAAATTTAATCCAGTTCTCCTCACGTTCCTCCCCAGCTGCGAATTTTTGGCTGGGGTTATGTCCATCGCTCCCGTCTCCATGTCTTTGTGCAGGGTTACGGGAGATCTGCAGAGAGCATTGGGGCTAGGGACTGGGGATTTTATAGAATTATAGAATCACAGAATGGTTTGGGTTGGAAGGGACCTTAAAGACCATCTAGTTCCAACCCCCCTGCCCTGGGCAGGGACACCTCCCACCAGCCCAGGTTGCTCCAAGCCCCGGCCAACCTGGCCTTGAACCCCTCCAGGGATGGGGCAGCCACAGCTTCTCTGGGCAACCTGGGCCAGGGGCTCACCCCCCTCACAGCAAACAATTTCTTCCGCAGATCTCATCTCAATCTCCCCTCTCGCAGTGGAAAACCCTTCCCCCTCGTCCCATGGCTCCCCTCCCTGCTCCAGAGTCCCTCCCCACCTCTGGGAGGCAAAGTAGGACTTCAAACCTCAGGCTTCGCCAATTCCCGTTGCAGTCAATGAGCTGGTACCACGCCCATAGCCAAGCCCATGCCCACATACTCTAAATTATGCTAAATTATGGCCTAAAACTGTCTTATAGGCACTTACCTTCAAACATGAGTGTTAATGAGCACCGCCAGCCCCATTACAGCCCCAGGCAGACACAGTTTTTCAAAGAAGACTTAAAACTTGCAGGGTTTTGGATTACATCCCCTCTGTCGCTGTGGCTTGTTCATAACATGGGTATTTAAAAAATAAACTTCTTATAAATAAAAAGGACCATTTAACGTCCAAGTGACAAGTTACAGTGAAACTCCAAGTGTATAAATGCCAGGGGCTTTTTTCAGTTTATAAAACCTTGTTTCTAAGTTTATATAAAACATCTTGCTGGCTTTGTTGGGGTTTTTTTAATATTAAAAGAACTCTAGGACCCAGTCCAAAGACCGCCGAAGTGGATGCGAATACTCCCATTGATTTAAGTGAGTTTGGATCAGCCTGTTTTTATTATGGGATGGCTGCAGGGGAGCGGTTTCTCCAGCCCAGGATGGGGGACTCCTGCCCTCTGCTGGCTGTTGCTCACACTAGAAATAAACTATAAGGAAAAACTGCTTTAGAATTGAATTAGGAAAAAACCCTCACCGTGCCGGGAAGGGTGAAGTCCGCAGTCACAGGGAATGACTGTCTGTTAACCCCAGAGCAGCCCCACAAGAGCAAAAAGGGGAAGAACTGATTTTTTTCTATTTTTTCTCCCCTCCGACATTTCCAGATTTTGATCGGTTCAGCCGCGCGGAGCGGGGCTGGAGGAGGATTTTTCAGAGCTGTGCTAATGAGGTCTCCGCTGTTCATCAGATCAGGAGGCGCTGCCCAAGAAAACTCAGCACCATCCGTCCGCAGGCGTTTAACGAAGGCTGATTGCCAGTAAACCACGAAGATGGTTGCCCAAAAGAGCACGAGGCCCCTGTTGGAGCCGAGTTCCTCCGGCTGCAGCCCTGGCGTTTGGGCAGGGATGCTCTGAGGGTTTGCTGGACCCTGTCAGGGCTCAGGAAATCGCTCGGCTCATTGATTTTTTAAAATTTTGCTGAAAGGCAGAGCACTTCGGTCACAAAGGACACGGTCTTTGTTGTTGAAATCAACACAGGACTGCGAGAAGAGAGAGGAAAATGGATCTGAGCTGAAAAAATTTGAGCCCAAGGGGTTTAGGTTTTTTGCTTCTGAGAATCTGATTTATTGCTCTGGCATAAGAATATGCCATCGGCTTTCATCAGGAGAACTTCAAGATGCTTACAAAGGTGGTCAGAATTGTATTTCTATTTTACAGACGGTAAACTGAGGCACGAAGCCAGCCCCCAAACCAGAAACAGATGTAAGCATGGCACCAATTTCAAGCATCTTCAGTGCAGGCATCCCCAGCTGAGTTGGATGAGCAGAGGCTCTTGCCACTCAGCACAGGGAAAGCAGCACTCTCAGGCATGTTGCAGGAGAGAAGCTTTTCCTTGGGGGGAAAAATAGCTTTAAATGATGGTTGAACATGCGGAATCACAAATTGGCGCTAGGGTTGTATTTGAGCTCTAAGTAGCACCTTTGGGGCTGTTTTCCTTATTCTTTCTATTAAGGCAAGAAGGTGCTGGCTAAGTTGTTTGTACAATAACTTGAACGCCAAAATATATTCTTTCCACTCCTACAAACGGAACCTGAAGTGGTCCTATGGGCACGGTAAACCCAGTGCGTGTAAAGCAAGGCACAACAGAGGAACGGTCCCAAGCCAGATGAGGGGCTGCAACTGAAAAGCGTCTCCTGCAAGAGCCACCAGAGCCACCTCTGCCGTGGCACATTGTTTCCCCTCCCGATTTTGTAGCCACAGCCGGGCACGTTTCTAAAAGCACCTACGCTGATGCTAATAATACCTCACCTCCCATCTGGATCCAGTCCTCAGGAAGGCACAATGTTCCCTCTGTATCAACTCCTGCTTCACCTTCCGACCCCCGGGGCTGGCAGGAATGCGTACTCCCTTGCCTGGGTGAGTCATTGCTGTCCACTAAAGCAGGTGATGTTCTGGGCGCTAATGTGGAGATGAGTGAACTCTGGAGGAGGGAAAGTGATGATTTTAGCAGGGAAAAGATCCATAATTATTCATAGGGATGTCTCTCTCTCTCTCTGTCTGCGCTGTCTAACTGAAAAAACAAACTGTTCGGAATTATTTTGAGCTGATTTGTTCTAGCTGAAGTTCCCAGCACAATTGTTTAGCCAGAGCTGGAGGGAAGGAGGGAGGGAGGGAGGGAGGAGATGCTAGAAGCCAAAATCTGATCTCAATTACCAGCCTATGAAGCTCATCCTAACTCTTTCCATGCCAAGGATGATTTGTACCTTCTAACCTCAGGTCCAAATCCGGGCTGGATATGCAGGAACGGTGTGAAAACACTAAGAGTCACAACAGTAAAACTGGGATCAAAGTCTGTTGTGACTCCACAGCAGCTCTGCTAAAATAAAATAGAAAAATTTATACAGATTAAGTAGATCTGAACATATGCCTTTTGGGCCAAAGTTTGTTACAACACAAAATCTTATGCATCTAAGCAGTTGGTCAATTCCACAGATCACACAGTCTATAATCTAGTGATGGTAAAAAAACGCCTTCATGACATCCCAAGGACTGCAGAATGTGATACCAGTGACTGTTACCGGTACTGCATTCACATCAAAAAAAGGGAAGACAAGCCTGCTTGGGGTTGGCCGGCAGGGATGCTTCCTGAAATATTGATTACAGCACTTTGGGGAACCGTGAAGTGATAAATCATGTCCGTCTAGAGTCAAACCCGATCTTTCTCTGAAGGCGCCTGATGGAGGTGGGTGAGGCTTCTCCAGTAAGCTCAGCCCCCCCAGCGTTACCAATCCACGAGCGTGAGAGCATCACGCTGGCAAGGGGCAGGTCAGAACAAAGGTTATGTTTTTAATTAGTTTTAAAGGACAGTTTCCTGCACAGATGTTTTTCTAGTCCCAGTACGCAGCCTCGGCAGGGTGTCTCCTAGAAAACGCTGATGCTCCGTCATCTCTACCTACCCCCTTCACCGAGTGGGAACGAGACCCAGCACTTCCGCAATATCATTCACGCCAACCTGAGTTAGTCCACTGGGAGCCGCGGTTGCCCTGTAGTGGATAAGGCTAAGGCCAAGGCCGTATCCCATGATCTGCAAATTAATAGGGTCGGACCTTGAATGCGTGTGTTGATGCAGGTGTCCCTGAGCTCAAACCCTGCTCCAGACCTGTGCCCGAGCAATAAGATGAGAAGGAAGCCAGCAAAGCAGTCCTCCAGGGACAGCACTCTTGACCCCCGGAGGCTGTGCTCTGCTGGAGGAGGGCAAGGGCAGCGCAACGCTGACAGCGTCCTGCTTTCAAACGCAGGGAATCGGTGTGTGCCGAGAGCAGGCAGATAATTCAATATTTACACAGGATTTCAACAGTAAAAGAATGTTGTTAGGCCTTAAAAGCTTTTGGGGGATGAGATCCAAGGTGGCACAGCAGGGCCATGGAACAGCTCCAAATTCTATTTCTTTGTGGTGAATTTGTCAAAATGAGGTGTTGACTCTGTAAATCGCCCGACAAGCAGATGCTGCCCCATTCATAGTGCCAAAGCTCCCAGTAGCCATCCAACCTCAGGCTGCTGAGTGTGCCTGTGACCTTGTGGCTCAGGAAGGCTCCAGGGGACGGGGCAAAGGAGCCCAGGTCAGGCTGAGGACTCAGCCCGAGACGCTGTACAGCCGCTTTCCCTGTGCTCCGCAACCCAGTGCTGGGCTGGCATCAGCAGATTGACTCGTCTCCTGGTTCTACCACAGGATTCCTGCATAACCTGGTATGACCTTCTTCATNAGGCTCCGGGGAGACCTCAGAGCCCCTTCCAGGCCCTAAAGGAGGCCTACAGGAAAGCTGGGGAGGGGCTGTTTGCAAGGGCATGGAGCCATAGGACGAGGGGCAATGGTTTAAACTAGAGCAGGGCAGGTTTAGATTAGACATTGGGAAGAAGTTCTTTCCACTGAGGATGGTGAGACACTGGCCCAGGTTGCCCAGAGAGGTGGTGGAGGCCCCATCCCTGGAGACATTCAAGGCCAGGCTGGATGAGGCTCTGAGCAACCTGATCTAGTTGAAGATGTCCCTGGTCACTGCAGGGGGGTTGGACTAGATGGTCTTTAGAGGTCCCTTCCAACCCAACACAGTCTATGATTCTATCTCGCTGGGCCCCTGTCCTTCAGCTTAAAATTGGAGACCATCATAGGCAATAGCACACCTTCTTTATCCATCTTTCATATTAATGCTCCGCACAGTCGTGTTTGCCTCAGACAATGCAGAGCCCCAGTTTTGGCTGGATGCTCCTCTACTACCACCATGTCACAGTCATAATAGCATGAATTTATAATAACCAAGTTGTGGTTCTTTTCCTACACATACTGCAGGAGCCTCTTTCTTTATTCCAATTTTTGAAGCGGGAGGCAGTTGCACAAAATCTGCGTTAGAAGATGATGTACGACAGACCTTTGAAATCTGCCATGAAGCCGCTCTTGTTCTTGCAAATGTGTTTACAGACTTAAAGAGACAAAAAAAACTACAGAAGGGTTTTAATCAGCAGCCTAAACCACGGGAAGCAACGCAGCAGTCAGGAAACCCCCTCTCGTTGCCTGGCTCTGCCAGGGAGAAGGTTGGTGGTGTCTGGGGCAAAGCATCTTTCCTTTGTGTTTGCCATTCCTATGGGTACTCCAAGTTCAAGTTCCTCATGGCAGGGACTCTTTCCTAATCTAGACTTCACGATGGGAAAATGGGACAGTGGCTCTCATCCTAAATTGCTGCCATCAGAGCAACTAAACCCAGCGCCCTCCCTCTCTCTCTCTGAGGAGCGGAACAGGTACGTTGCAGCCTCCCTCTTCTCCATCAGCTCGGCTCTTCAGCTGTGTTTGTCCCCTGGCTTTTCTTTCCCCGTCCCTCTCCACTTGAATTTTAATCAGAAGCAGCAGCTGAACAGAAGGTGCCATTTCCATAGCTACGGAAGAGGCATCGACAGCGAGAGGTGATGGAGAGGCTTTTACCCAGATGCAGTCATCATTAACATTCACCATAATAACCTCGCCTGCGAGCACAGCCCTACTATGGCAATAAGGCGCTTGGGCTGTAAATCCTTGGCCAGGCTCGTCTTTCATCGCAGAGAACAATACCTTTTGGGGTCACATTTCTAATCTGCCAATTAATCATTTTTATACGTGGTAATGTTTACATATAAGCAGAGACCACTTTGAACCACGGACGGCTCCGCCAGTGGTTACCTTGGCTTAGGCACGGGTGCACAATAATTGCCCTTTCTGAGGTTTTATGCGTACACAATTGCACACAGACGTATGCAGCATCTACCATCTGTGTCTTGCTCCTCCCATTGGACTGGTTTGTGCCTCTTGAAACAACACTGCTTAACAAAGGCAGCCTCTCTGTATTTCTGGCTGTCCCACTGAGTTATTTTGGGATGCTGGGTAGGGCCTTCCCCTCCATTGTCACTGTTTAGCTTGTTGTGCTTGTCTTAAACCTTCTGTCTGTCCTTCTCAGAAGCCTAAACCAGAAATATTCCCTCCCTCCAGCATCTTCATAAAACCAACACGTTGTTGAGGGGGATAAAACCACCCTGTCATGCCACGGGGTTTTCTCCATGGAGCGCAACTCGGGCCCATTATGGTTTGTGTTTCATTCCAGGTACAAAACCTAGTCATGGGTGAACCAGGAGGCTGTGTGGCATCTCTGGGGGACATGTGACAAGGGGACCAGCCCTGGCGTTACGTTGGGAGTCTCTCTGCAGCATTGGTTTGTACCTGATACGGTGGAAATCTCCCCAGCAGAGCTCCAGCCTTGTCCATTTAGAGGTTTCTACCCAAGCTTCCCATACGGCAGCACAGGGTGAGGAACCGGATGAATAAAATTGAATTTGAACGTGAGGGAGGGAATGCGGGCAGGAGAAAATAACCCTTTGAGTAATTTATGAGGCACATTTACAGCTGTTATTTATAGATCTCTATGGGGGATTCACATTGTTCTCCACCATCTGACACTATTTGGCAGTTTAGTGGTGCCTGCAAAAAAAATAAATACCCCAAACCCCAAAAAAAACATACCGTCCTCCAATACCACATTTTTGATTAATAATCTTGAAAGCTCAGAGTGTCAGCAAGTCCTCAGAAAGACTGTCCCTGCTCTCCTCTAATAACTTATGGCTTAAAGGTACAAGGGCTTGATTAAAACTCTCATCACAGTAAATCAATGGTAGCTCAGGGAAAAGAGGTCCTTTCCCTCCCCCTTTCCAGAGAAAGTTTACTCGCTTGTGCTTTTCTGGCGGTTGACTTTGCATGCATGCAGAAATACTAAATCAACGCCGTCAGTAAAGCGCTCACTGGGGGTGCTTAGCGCCATCCATGGCAAGCTGAAAGCACACTTTTTTGTGCACATGCCTCCAGCGTTATTTTTGGAGAGATTAATGAATTCAGGTGCAGTAAAAATAGTCCACTGCAAACAAAAAATTCCTCCTTAGCATACTGGAAGGATAAGGAATGTCGTCTGCATGAACACAATCTCAGTGACAACCACCAATGAGGCAAAGCAGTTACAGAATCACAGAATGGCCGGGGTGGGCAGGGACCTCTGGAGATCATCTCGTCCAACCCCTGGCCAGAGCAGGGTCACCCAGAGCAGGTGGCACAGGAACGCGTCCAGGCGGGGTTGGGATGTCTCCAGAGACGGAGACTCCCCCACCTCTCTGGGCAGCCTGTGCCAGGGCTCTGCCACCCTCCCAGGAAAGAAGTTCCTCCTCGTGTGGAGATGCAACTTCCCCGGGTCAAGTTTGTGCCCGTTACCCCTTGTCCTGTCCCTGGGCACCACTGAGAAGAGCCTGGCCCCGTCCTCCTGACACCCCCCCTTGAAGGATTTATCAGCATTGATGAGATCCCCCCTCAGTCGTCTTTTTTCCAGACTGAAGAGACCCAAATCCCTCAGCCTTTTCTCATCAGAGAGGTGTTCCAGTCCCCTCAGCGTCTTGGTAGCCCATTGCTGTGGGTGTTTGGGACAGTGACTGTTTCGAATGACCTTGCCTGTTAGGAGCTGTAAATCCCAGCATTTACCTCGGCTGAGGCAGGAGACGCATCTGGAGATGAGCAGAAGAAACCTTCCAGCCCCAGTTATGTCTCTACGTGGGCACAATATGTGGATCTAATTATAGGAGTGAGGTTCGCAGGAGGCTGGAAAACTAATGCTGGTTCCTCCAAGCCTCCACGCTAGCAGAGTCAGGAAGGGCTCATTTCCGTGCCTACCCTGAAATCCTATGAGAGGGAGAGGTTTTTTCACTGTGTTTCTTAAAATGTAAGGTCTCAGGAGACTTCAAACCCACTGCAAATCCCTAGTCACAGGGGAGCCCCGGTAGACTCGGTAGGGTCCTTCCTGCACTCAGCAGCGCAGCTGCTGCAAATTTGTTAGAGGTAAGGACAAAAGAAAGCAAATATGTGGGATGGTAGTTCATCACAGAATTGGCCCAGAGCCTGGGAAAGCTCAGTCCTATCACCAAACAAGCTTTAGAGAGGGTAGGAGAGCAAAGGGGAGCAAACAACAGGGTTTCCTGGAGAGTTTTGGTCAATCCGCACAGAATTTGGGTCTCAGCCTTGAAATGTCCACTTGGGCTGAGTCCTCGGGGACTTCACATTTCTCTCTGACCACGAGGTGACATGCAATGGCCCAGAAAGGAATGCCGCACTAAATCCCATGATGTGCCTGCTCTTTCAAGTATCACACAAAGCAAGCCGTTCCCGGGAACTAGCTAGCGTTTGGAGCCAGAAGCCCGAGTGTCGCTGACGAGCTGTGACATTTGAATGTCATCTAGTCCCAGTCCAGCCCCCAGCTGCTGTTTGACTTGGCAACAGGCTTCCCCCTCCCTGTCCCAGAAACACATCGCGCCACCGAGGTGACATCCACCTCCAAACCTCTCCCGTGCTCCGTTTGTCTTTGTCCTGGGGGAGGGAAAAGCTCCGAAGAGATGCATAGATAAAACAGGACGTTTTCCTGCTTAGTTGATATCACTAAGGGAGAGAGAAGCAGCGGTTTTTATCACGCTGTGAGTGTAACAAAAATCTTGGAAGAATCTGTAGAAAAAGCCTATGGGGTGTCTCTGATGGGGCTCTTAGAAAATCACTGGTAAAACTACAGCTTTGCTGCAGAATTTTGTGTGTGGATTAAAAAATGCAGTGAAAAAAACCCAGATGATTCCCTATTACATTTACAGCCAATTTGGCTTGGAAAAAAAAAAGAGATTATTTCAGTTGCGTATGAACACCCATCTATCTAATCTAGGACAAAGTAAAATCTGGCAGGTTTTGGTGTTGAAAAGCGTAATAGATATACAGATGCCGAGGCCTGTGTACTTTGTGTTATCTGTTTGTGGAGGAAGTGAGGCGAACAGGGAGAAATAGCCTCAAAAACCGAACAGAAAAGCAGCTTAAACGCGTGTATCTGGTGCCCTCCTGTGGAAAGGAGCCGCTTCGGAGGAAAGGAGCAAACACCCAGTGGTTTTAATGAGCAGAAAGATTTCTGGAGCAGGGATTAATTTTTTGGATTTAGAGTAAGACTACGAATGAGAGAAACTAGACCTCAGTTAGCAATTTAACGTATCATTTTCCAAAAAAAGTACCGTGAGATTTTTCTGGGCTAACAAATGAGATAGTTTTCCATATTCTTTGGGTAGCTGTAATAATCCCACCCCATCCCCGTATCACCTAACCGTTAGTAAACAACAGTTTGTATTGGAACGCTGTACCTTGTCTGCTCCTATTTTAGGGACTGGCAGATGGGGCTGTTGCGCAAATGAAACTGAAATGTGTGTTGAGCTTCAGTAAAGCTTCCGAACACTCGCCTCTGAAATCTGAATGAACCAAAGCAGAAAAAAAAGGGTAGTAATCAGCAAGTTTTGGAACAGAAATTCAGAAAGCAGAACAAGCTATCATCCGACAAAGCTGTCCAGGTAACACTGACTGGGGGTCTTCTTCATTTATCCTCACATTTGCACTACTTTGTGTCTTAGGAACGTTTTGCATGGCAGGCGTTAAATATAAATGCCCTCAGTTGCAGTGTGGGGGTCTGCCTTGCCCACCAAAGCATCAATTTCTTGTCATCCTCTAATTCCAATCCTAACAATTGGTTAAATGTGATCACTCATACTCATAGTTTCCAATGGGAAAATGAGCCATTTAAAACTTTTTTGACCAATAAGCGTTACTGCTTTTTAAACTGCACTTAGGGGGAGCAAATATTGGCCTTGTTTGCAACTTTTAAAAAGGACTGCTGTAAAAAAAAAAGGCTCAACTTTTAAAAAGGACTGAAGCTATAAAAAAAGAAAAAAAAGGGTCTTCGTTTTCTATATGCACTTACATATACCAGCAACAGGAATCCGCACCCATACCCAAAACCTGAAGAATGCGGGCTCCAGGGGCCAGATCTTCCCACAGTTTTAGATGGTGTTACGAACCCTGTAGAGTAACGCACTTTTTCATCAATTTGGGCTTAGCCGGACTGTAACTCAGATGAATAAAATAACAAAGGATGAGTGAGGGGAAGGCACTGCAGCCTCCATCGGCACACACGAGCTGTACGAGCTGATAAATATTGAGGATGATGCTGGCTGCAGATCTGTTGCTGCCGTCGAGCGGTGGGACACGCCGCGTCTCCGCAGCAGGAGGTGGTGGGATGTGGGGTGGAAGACGGCCAGAGCCCCGCGGTGGGGTTTCAGAGAGTGCTACCACCCCAGAGAAGAACCCCACAGAGGACTTGGAGGAATCCTTCCTCTACTGTGGGGAGGCATAACGAAAACTACTGGCAAGAAATGAAAGGTAGGCCAATTCACATCTGGAGCAGGGGAAAAAAATAACCATGACGATGATTAATCCATAGAATAAATAACCGAGGGATTTTCTGCCATTTGAGGCTTCGCAAGTCAGCACTGAAAGGCTCGCTGTAACACATCTGCCAAGCTTTAGTGGTCAATGGCTGAAGAAAACGCTCGTGGAAAGGCCACCACTCCGAAGCGCACAGTGGTAAATCCGCAGTGAGCGTGCCAAGGCTGTAAGTCAATCCCAACTTACCGGAGTGAGCAGAGGGCAACTTCTCTGGCCTGTGTTCTATGGGAGAAAAAGATAGATAATCTCCTCTAATTGTAGAGCAGCCAGTTGTCAAAGTTTGCAGTTTTACAAGAAGAAAGAGGAAGAGGAGGAGCAGCAGCCATGTCCTGCAGATACGAGCCAGTACCTAGCTCTTGGAAAGAGATGGTGCCACAGCTTAGTGCTGAGCAGAATTAGATTTTGTTATTTTCAAGAAAGAAAATTATTTGGTTTTCTCTGAGTGTTTTGTTGTTGTTGTTTTTTAAGGGAAAACTTTTCCTGCTACTGGCAAAAACAACACAGAGAAAAAAATCTGCATATTTTCCAGTTTAGAGGGAAAAGGAGATCTTTTGTACCACTACTTTTTACTATTTTCTTAATGAGAAATGAGTGGAACGACTGATACAATAAACTAAACAATGTTTCACTCTTATTTCCCCTCCCCAGTAGCTTATTACGCACAACGGCAAAGCCAAAAAAATTGTTAATGACAGAAGAGGGGCAGGAAAAGGCAGGGAAAAAACAGAACCAGTTCGGAGGAAGAAAAACCCTGCCATTTCTTCAAATCTACCTTTACCTCTGGTTTTGGACATCATGCTTCTATGGAGAAAAGCCAAAACCTGTTTTTTTAAAAAAATAATGCTTGGGGTTTTTTTCCTGTAACTACATTGATAGATAAAGTTTATGGCTTTCTCTGTATTTTATTACAGGAGGGCGTCTTGTTAGGCTTAAACTAATACACTCAGATGATTCATACCTTTTTAACACTGAAATACTATCCAATATATTAATATAAAAGAGAGGATATATGTGTATGTCATCCTTCTGTCGCAGTAATCATAAGTTCTGGGCGTGATCTACGTTTATTACATCCTATATCATTCGCCAGTTGATCCATGTGCCTCAAGGGAGTTTGTCATTGTGGTTTTTGCACGTCCTGCTGCCACCTAATGGCAGCGAGCTCAACCTTCACCTCTAGTGCTAAAAAAAAAAGGGGAGAAACCCTCTCCTGAAGCTTCCCAAAGCTCTGTAGAGCAAGCAGCTAAGAGTACTAAGTGCTTTAATTTTTAGAGTCGTAAAAATCTCGGGAAATTTAATTAAACTTAATATGAGTTAATAGGATTTTTTTGTCCTGCACAAGCTATCTGGACAGATATAGTGCCTTAGTTAGGGGCGTGATACCGTGTCCCCAGCCCATGGGAGGGCGCCCATGGTGGTAGCCCACATGACAACAGTGGGTTCTTTTGAAGTGCAAAGGACCGAGGTCCACATCACCAAGGAGCCTTGGGGGCCGATGCACTCAGACACCCCCAAATTACTCTGGGGGGAAGGTATTAAGCTGCAGAAACACTGTTTCTAGCCTGCGGGAAATGCAAAATAGCGCAAATTAACTTTGCTGCAAAACTGGTTGGGTTGGAGAGAGGTACATATACATGCTTCTGTGTATAGAATGTACATATAGCTGGATATACAAATAAGTCCTCGGTCACAGAAGCCTTGGCTTTGAAAATCCTGTGCTGGGTCTCGGCCCATGCTGAAGCAGGACAGCTGAGAGCCAAGGACCAGTGACAGTTACTGCTCCCAACACCCTGCCATAAAGAATAGATCAGGCCATGTTGTCCTCAGCTCTGACAGCCCCCCTCTCCTCACCAGCCCACAGCCAGTGTTCCAGGTCACCAAGTCAAATTCATCGTCTACTTTCTTTCTCCTCCTTTTAGCCACTAATTCTGTACCAATGTTAAGCTCAGATGTGTGGCCGCAGACCAGTCAATGGGAGGCCTGCAGAGAACCAAATCAGCGCACACGTAACGAGCCATGAGCTGGGCCTCCTCAAATTACCTGGATTAATGAGTTGACAAAATACAACTATTCTTACACTCTTCTGTAGCAGCAAACCAGCCCTGCGCCACTGACCTGAACACCTTCCTGAGATTTCTCACTGGCTTGGTTGCTCAATACACGTTAGGTTTAGAGCTGGCTGGCTGTTGATCTTCCTGACCTCAAAAACTTCTGTACGCTGCAGTTGGTATCTTTTGGCCTGTTCCAACATGCACCGGGTTCACCGAGTCCCTGGAATTGACTTCCTGGGGAAGAGGTTTCTTTCTTTCCAATTTAGGCGCTGGAGGAAGAAATAATGGTAGAATAAAAACAAATGGGAGGCTCTGCAGATGTGTGTTAACCAAACACCAGTGCTTCAGGCTGAACATATCTTTCACTGGGATATTATTGTTGGGACAAGCTAATAAATCTTATACACAGCTACTCACCAACCCTGTTCTATGGGATTTGATGGCATGTATGCTAATATCTAATTTCAGCTGCCAGTAGCCAAATAACTGCATGTCGTTGGTGACACAGCCAAGATCCCCACATTAACCAGAAGTCATTTTATTAGTGGATGACCATTGCCCCTTCTCAACAGATAGAAAGGAAACCCTCTTAAAACTCCCCACTGGATAGGCGCACCAGGTTTAAAGCTGTGTGGAGAAAGTTAATTGCATTTCACGGCGTGCTTCAACATTTGGTGTGGTTCCGATGAGGAACAAGAGCTAAACATC
This sequence comes from Stercorarius parasiticus, assembly GCA_013396915.1. NCBI lineage: Eukaryota > Metazoa > Chordata > Aves > Charadriiformes > Stercorariidae > Stercorarius > Stercorarius parasiticus. The sequence continues at coordinate 1,020,714 of VWZL01004970.1, read as the reverse complement.
ATTGCAAAGCCAGCTGCAAACTCCAGCCCTGCTGGGCTTTGGGGACAGACCACCGAGAGGGTTACTCTGGTGGATGTAGGGATGCAGCAGCCACGGGCCCGAGCAGCTGACAGCGACGCTGGCTCTTTTGGAACCCTTCCCACCACCCGGTGTGATCCCACTCACAGCATCCCTGCGACAGTAGAACCCAACCACCACCACTGAAAGTTCCGCTGGCATTTTTCCAGCCGGCTCTTAACACTCCCCGTTCAGTTATATCTCTGTGTGGCTTCTATTTACGGCTCTACTTTCTCTCCCCTCCTCCATCGCTGTTAGGAAGGTCCAAGTAGAAACACGTTGGAGGGCTACACCAACAGTTTTAGCTTCTTTTGCTCACATTTCGGCAGTGATCCCTGCAATGCAGAGACAGTTTTCAGACAAGAAGTGTCTGCTTTGCCAAATACTGCTTTTCTGTCAAGGAAATTACACCATGGACCATTGATTCCACCATCACCATCTTCCAAGGAACCACGGGACCTTATCTTCAGTTCTGCTACTGTGCATCGCACTCCTACACATCAGCCTACATTAGCACCGATTTCAGAGCCCAGTCGGCTTTTATCTGTTGAAGGTACGCGGTTGCGTAGAACACGTATCGCCTTGAGACACAGATGCACCTAGTGAAACAACAACATTTTGTCTTTATTAGGAGTTCCCATGGTAATATAACACAGAGTTCTTAAGGAATAAAACACAAGACTTGGGGTCGGGGTGGGGGGTTTTTTGCCATTGAGACAATGGTCAAATATCAGTACTTCTTTTTGTCTACACACATGGTCAGCTTTAGCACTTACAGCTCCTCCACTCATGGTTCACAATCACAAATCCAAGGGTTAAATCCAGCTAGTATTAAATCCTACTTTTTTTTTTTTATTATTTTTAGAGCTTCAAGTCACTGCGGTTAATTAATTAATTAAGTCATCATCTTTTTTTTTTTCTTTAAGCATTTACATATGACATTCATTAAACAGACACAAAGCGGACGAGCTCTCACAGGAAAAAACATGCTTACATAGCCTGCAAAAATCTTTTTTTGTGATTTTTTTTTTCCTTTTGAAGAACAAATTAAAACTAAAAAGTCATCATGAGTCAGTGAAGGAAAAAAAAAAAAGGAAGACTTAAGTGAATACTGAAGAGCCGCAAGTGTTTCGGAGAATTGAAACGGATCTGCAATTCTTTTTTTTTTTTCTCCCCAACTCGTTCAAATTGATTTTAACATACAGGTGAAAGAAAAATATGAAAATAGCTGCAGTATATATTAAGTTCACGGATTACTTAACAAACAAAGTGCAAACTCTTTTATGCAAAACTAAAAGACCCAAGAGTTAAACCCTAAATGCGAAATGCACGGATGAATACGGCAATGGTTTTTCTTAACTTTTGTGTTCAAAGGGGCCTAAAGGAATCAGGTGCTGAAGCTGGGAGCGTTTGGGGACCTACACAGCTTCCAGATCCTTTGCAAATCCCAGCGTTGATATTTAACAACAATAAATTTGGTACTTGTTTCTTGAAAGCCTTCATATATATAGTTTTTTCCTTAAAAGAACCTGTAAACACCGTTTAAGAAAATACTCACAAAGATGGAAAAAACGAGGTCTATGTACGTGGCAAAGTACAAATAGAAGAGAAAGCAGAAGATGCAGCCAAGCGCCAGGGCATACAGAGGGTGGAGGTACCGCTGGGTTAACCGCGGGCAGAAAAGCTCCCTGTGCCCAGAGACAGGCCGAGTCCTGGGGACTGCCGAGCCCTCCAGCTAAGTTACAGTGGGAACCTAACAGATCTATTCTCCATGTCCCGAAAATAATAAGCCTCCAATACCAGGGCTAAAAGACCTTCAATCCCCGAAGTTAAATGTCCAGATCCCACTGCCATTTAGGAGCTGGGGCTCTTAAATTCATTCAAGGACCACCGATGGCCTCTGGTTTCTCAAATCTGAGGCAGCAGGCATCTGAGGAAGGGTGGGGAGCCACCAGCTTTCTCGTGAGTATTTGCACAAAGGCAGATTCTTGATGAAATTCGCAGCCTGGTGAGAGATTCTCAGCTGCTGTTGACCCATCGAGCTGCTCTGAAGCTCCCAGTTAACAACAGCTGGGCATCTGGACTCCAACTGGAACTGCCACAGATGCTCAGGCACACACTCAACTGGCCGGCCTTTCGATGAGAGAGCTAAAGATAAGCTCTCATAAAGTTTTAAATAACCACCCACTGATGCCCAGGAAGGGGGAAGGTGGCTGCTACAGAAATCTTTCAAGCAACATGTTGCTCTTCACCCAGGGCTTATCGATTTCCACCTCCAGGAAGAGAAGACCAACTAACTGCTAACAACTTCTCAAGAGGCTCCATCGGAGCTCCTCAGCCCCTTTGTTTGCACCAGCTCAAGACCTAGTACACTGAAGTGAAGATTATAGCTTATGAACCTGCTCTGCGACCTCCTATTGCAGCTAAATGGCAAGCATTGGCTGGAATGATGTAACCTAGGAATTCCTGAAGTACCAGGGTGGCAGTGGCAGTGACACCGGCGGGAGTCTGTAACTTGAATGAGGTTCGGGAAGGACCGGGAAGAACAGGGAGAACCCCAGTTCTCAGATAAGGCTTCGTAAACACAATGATACAAACATATTAAAAACACACACACACAAACACAAAAAAAAGTTTCCTCAAGGACCTAATTTGCAGCAAAATCCAGAAGGAAAAAAAAAAAAAAAATGAAAAAACAAACACAGAACCAAAGTCCCCAGCGGTTCTAGCTCACCCGGTGGCTGGGTGCGATGCGCTTTGTCAATTCCTAGTGCTGGGTCCCATCCCTCGCTCCTGGCAGCAGCCAGCGACTCAGTGACCTCCCAGGCGGCGGCGGGGAATGGTTACAGACAGGCTGGGATCCGTGTCCCTCCGCGCTTGCCTAGCTACTCTGCTGGAACACAGAACCCTACAGAATATCCAGTTTAAAACCCTTGAACTACTCTTCTGCTTGACGT
>VWZL01004970.1:975357-1017426 GCA_013396915.1 Stercorarius parasiticus | reverse complement strand
CACGTCAGGTCCTGTCCCCCCACCCAGGGCCAGCGGGGGCTGGAGGGGAGCGAGCTGCGGGAGGAGGGAGTTACAGAATCACAGAATGGCCGGGGTGGGCAGGGACCTCTGGAGATCATCTCGTCCAACCCCCGGCCAGAGCAGGGTCACCCAGAGCAGGTGGCACAGGAACGCGGCCAGGCGGGGTTGGGATGTCTCCAGAGATGGAGACTCCCCCACCTCTCTGGGCAGCCTGTGCCAGGGCTCTGCCACCCTCCCAGGAAAGAAGTTCCTCCTCGTGTGGAGATGCAACTTCCCAGGGTCAAGTTTGTGCCCGTTCCCCCTTGTCCTGGCCCTGGGCACCACTGAAAAGAGCCTGGCCCCGTCCTCCTGACACCCCCCCTTGAAGTAGTTATCAGCATTGATAAGATCCCCCCTCAGTCGTCTTTTTCCCAGGCTGAAGAGACCGAAATCCCTCATCCTTTTCTCATGAGAGAGGTGTTCCAATCCCCTCATCATCAGGAGTCGGGAGAGCGCAGCCGCACTCAAACCCATCAAGCCCTCTTGGGCTCCAACGACACACACCAAAACACATCATCTTTGGAGGAAAAGCTCTTAGTGGCCTCCAGTGCCTTAATTCTGCTGAATCACAGAATAGTCGGGGTTGGAAGGGACCTTCGGAGATCATCTAGTCCAACCCCCCTTGTTCTGCACCAATATCTCCACACCGAACACCTGAGCCCCCCAGCCCTGCGCAGATAAGTGTTGGCCACATGGCTTTCCCCTCAGCGAGCCTTTTCATACTTTGCACTTACTGGGAAATATTTCATGCCAAGAAATCAGATCTGCTGCACGCCAGAGCCACAGCTGGTCTCAGCTGGCAAAGCTCTGCTGAAGTTGGTGCCATCTGCCCCCTTCAGACACCCGGCTGAGGACCGAGCCCAGAGCGCCATGGGGTGCTCAGTATTCATGTCACGGCATGAAAATAAAGCAGGACTTTATGATAGCTTCTATACTGATCTTTTACTTCCTAAAGGGATAACCTCCAAGCTAAAAAACACATCACAGCCTCTCTCATTGCCTCCCAATTTCAGCAGAATTAATTCAGAGGATGGGAGTATAAACAAGCCGTGATTTCAAAGCAATTTAGCCCCGTAAAAGTATGTACCAGACAAGCTGAATCCAGACTGGTGCAGGTTCCTCACGGGTGGGGCCTGCTGTTTGGCAGGAGACGTCTTAGCCGACGAGGCTGGCGTGACCGTCTTTGGCGTCACCGACACTTCGCAGACGGGTCCGTCGTAGAGGCCTCGGGGCACACCCCGCAGCTCTGCCAGCTGCAAAACACGGGGGCAGGCAGCCTTCAGGGTCAAAACAGCCTTCCAAAGGAAACTGAACAGCTGGCCAGATGTTGCGAAGCCAAAGACACACACTTCCAAGATTTGTCTTTCCAGCCAGCCCATCCCCTGCACCCCAAGTTCTGCCCTTTAATGATCTCAACCCGACTGCTGTTGTATTAAAGGCTCCTGACAACCCTCAAATGAACCTTGTTACTCATCCCCAAAAAGCAAAACATTGCTGAGGCAGGTCTGCATAAAGAGGAGCCAGGCTACCCCCGCAACGCCGGCTTGGGAGCTTTAGATTGGGTTAAATGCAATTATTCCAGTTGAGATGCTGCGCAATTGGATTTATAGGTCAGACATGTATTTCTGTGGGAGACCAGCACACACCAGAAACCACGGATCTGTTCTCTGCGATGCTACATTATTTGAGGTTGTAATTTTGATAACTTGCAACTTCTTCAAAAGAGCAATTAAGGAAAGATCATTTGCAAAGAATGTGAAAATTACCCACGGTCAGCAGAACTAACACAGCTCCAGTTTTGTCCAGGAGAGGGCAACACTTCGAACATCAAAAGACTTTTCTCCTCAGAAATCTGACTTCATCTAGAAATAAACTTCTAAAATTCTCAGCGACTAAGTTGCAGCTGAGCGCAGCGTCGTCTTCTCTGTCAGTTTTTACCAACTAAAGGCATATCAAAAGGCAGTTTCTGTTTTGAATGGGCGTATTTTACAAAAAACACTTTTCCAACAATTTCAGCCTCTTAAAAATAGAAAATTCTCACTTTTAAGCAGTCAGTAGGCTGTGCCTGTGACTCACCAGTCACCAGACAAGAGCATCTGATCGTATCTGACAGAAGGGAAAGCAGCATAACGTATTTATAACAACAAATTAGAATTCCAAATTGTTGCTGAAAGGTTTGATATATAAATGCTATCAATAAACTTCTCTTGATACTTCTGAGACGGGAGAAGCCGGATGGGTTATTTGCAGATTGACTCGTGTCCCGGACGGTTCCTGGCCGCATGCTCTGCCTAGGTGTCCCAAGACAGAGGAGAACTAAAGAGCGGAAAAATAAAATTTGCAGAAAACCCAAGCTCAAGCCAAAGCATATTCCTGTAATGACTCAAGTGAATAGCAAAAATGAAAGAGGAATGAGATAAATATGGCTCCTGTCCAGCGAACATTTTCGGTTGCAGAAGTGTGTGTCTGCGAGCCAGGGGACAGCATCTGTTTTCCACCCACTTTAACTCAGGGGTTCCAGTGGGAGAAGAAATGCACATCCAACCCTTGAGACTCACCCTGCTCCTTGCTTTGATGCGCTTGTAAACGAAGTCGGGGAAGGGTTTCCTGGGGATATACCGTCCGGATCCCTCGGTGACATGGAGATTCCCATCCTCCAGCACGATCTTCCCCTGGCTGATAACCACCAGGGGAGACCCACGGCACTCCATGCCCTCAAAGATATTGTACTCCAGAGACTAAAAAAACAAACAAAAAGAGAACACGAGTCAAACATTCATCCCAGCAAAGCCTGCTGTGTTTTAATTAGTGATCACCAGTCACGCTAATTGCCAGCATTTCAAGGACAGATGGAAGCAAACTCAACAGCATTTACCTGAGTGTGGTTTAACAGAAAGGCTGGTCTTTATTATCAGTCTAAATTTATCAAGGATTTACTCATGCAAAATTTCCATTGCAACAAGATTCACAAAGAGGAAATACAAATGAGAGTATCTCAAAGCCCACCTGTTTAAATGCATTTAGGCACTTATCTGAACTGCACGGGATTTAGGAGCCCAATAAAGTTTTATCTGAGCTTCATACGAAAAACGATATTTTGAAAAGCTGTATTTCAAACCAGTGTTTTGGTTGATGGGTCAGGGACCAGGACAATCTTGTTTTACTCTAATGGGATTCCTCATCCTCAGTTAACAGGATTGGAAACATTACACCACGGAAAAAAGACAAGTTTTGAAGGAATCCCTGGTAAATGTCCCACCCATCTCGTTCCAGCATGCTCCAACCACGTTATTTGGGGACTGTTACTCTAGTGACCATGTCTGAGACAAACCCAGGTCTTTTTTATGGAGTTAATAATGGAGTTTGCTCTTGAAGTGTGTTATAAGTATGGGTAGGCTTGACTGCAGATTTACAATTAGCCAGAACGGCGGTTAAACCGACACTGAACCACGTCCAGGCTGAAAAAAAGTTGCGGTGGCAAAGGAGGAGGCTTGGTTAGAAGCTTATGAATTAGGCTGGTTCCAAGAACAACACTATCTCCCTCTCCAGCTCCTAATGTTTCCTTGCCAGGCAGTGGCAAGAGCGGTGTGAATTCTTGGAAAATATCCGTATGTTGCTCCAGCATTTAAAAAAGTAACAATCATCTGATGCCACATAATCACTACGTCTCCTTGTGTCGCAGCAACCACTCTGCCTGACTTTCAAAGATGCTTTTGTTCTATACTTGACCAGACTAGGACGCCTTGCCTCTAAAGGCATCACCGGTATCGATTTCTCCTTTAACACAAGGCATACACGCGGTGTGAGACACAAAAAACCCAGCAGGTGTAATGCCAGGTATAACAGGGGATGTAACAAGAGAGGGGAAGAGGTTAGAGCGGGTCTTGTAAGAAAAAAAACCCTGCTATTTCTTACGACAGCCCTTCAAGCTTTAAACAAACCACTCAAAAATGAGAGCCCTTCACCCTCCATAGCCTCAGCGCCCAGTTTGAACATAGAGACGCAGCCTTTCGCAATAGCTGGTCACCGAGCGCTGAGGTGCAGGGGTTTCAGGGGGATCCGCAGTCCTTAGCCTATAAAGCCTTGGTCACCCCATGGCGGATCTGGGTCTCCTTCAGCCTAGCCCAGACCTATGGCAAGATCATGGAGCCAATCCTGATTGTACTGAAATCGTGGAATCAGAGAATTGCCTGGGTTGGAAGGGACCTTTCAGATCATCCAGTCCAACCATCAACCTAACTCTGACAAAAACCATCACTAACCCATATCTTTAAGCACTGCGTCTACTCGTCTTTTAAAAACCCCCAGGGATGGTGCCTCAACCACTTCCCTGGGGAACACTGGACCTACTGGACCACGTCCACAAAAGGTTAAGTCTCTGAGTTTTGTGCTAGGAAATTTAAAGAGTCCAATTCATTTCTTGAAGACCACAGCCGTTAAACGGCAATGACTTTCAAACACTCCATCCAGCAAGCTACTTCCAGCTCTCTGAGCCACCCATAAGCAGAAACACAGGTTCAGACCACTAAATTTGGCACCTAATAGCAGTCTGTCCCTGGGCTTCCTCCTCTAAGTCTTTCCTCTCCAGACCGGAGGTGTGATGAGTCTGGAAGCACCTCTAAGGTGACCAAAGTGACCAGACTTCTGAGTCTGGATGCCTCCGTTAGAAGTCTAAGCACAGGCAGGATGAATCCAGGCCATCTGTGACCAATTCTGACACAGAGTTAAGTCACAGGGAAATGAACTAAACCTTTAAAAAAAGTTTCTTTGTGAACATGCCCAGGGATCCAAGTGTGGAAGAAAATTTTGCTCCTTCAGCTCCAGAGTGAATGAAAGCATTCACGGAAAAAAGAACAAGGAGTTTTTTTCCAGGGAAACATTCCATAGGTTCATCGCCAGCAGTGAAACAAGTCGTCAACAAATGCAAACAGTGGTTGCTTTCTCTGAGACAGTGCTCCAATGTCACAGGGAGACTCCAACCAGCCCTTTGCACTGGGGCTGTCCTGCAGTTTCCCACGGGGTGGGACAGCTTTTTCTCTGCAGGAGCCAGGTATAAGATATGGGACACAAGTGTGGGACACAAGCAACCAGCGCCTCTAACAGTGCCACCACAGAGCCGCAGAAGAAACAAGGGGAAGGTCTGGTTACCCTGGGTGCTGCCTCGTGCCTTGTTGTGCCTACTAACACCGGGGTGATCGCCAGTAAAATCACATCTAAGTATGACTCCATGCACAGGTGCCAGACCAGGACGTGGTGTAAATCCACTCAGACTCAGTGATCTGGATCAGATCTCCAGCGAAGGTGTCCATGAGCTGACCAGCTTCATCAACCCCAACACTCCCGCTGGTAGTGAGCCAGAAGGTCATAAATGACACATTGTGATAAGAGGCCTGTTGATAATTTAGCAGATTTAAAGAGCTTTCTGTGTGTTCAGATCCAAGCATCCAACATTCAGAAAGAGCAAACAACCTCTTTGCTCTGAGGGGAATCTCTGAGTATTCATGTGATTTCAGATTTGGACTCAACCGTCTTTCCCTTCTGCTCACACAATTGAGCTGTACTGGGTTTAAGACCAGGGAGGGGTTGGGGCATTGAGAAAACAAAGCCCTAGAGTTGCCATGAGCTCTAGTTCTTGGCAGCACAGTCTGGCTCTGAAGGAAGAGAGGAGGAAATGAGCAGCAGAGCTCACATCGTAGAAAATAGCCTTACTATGTTGTGAGTCTTGGCGGAGATTGTCTTGACGCTGTCAGGATCCCAGATAACCAGGTCAGCATCCGAGCCCACTGCGATACGTCCCTTCCGCGGGTACAGGTTGAAGATTTTAGCTGCATTTGTGCTGGTCACAGCAACAAACTGGTTCTCATCCATCTTGCCAGTCACCTAGGGAAAGACAAAAGGAGTCACTGCATTAGCCAGGTGGGGACTGCTCCAAAAAGCAAACAGGAGACAGCACTGCAGGTTCCCCATGATCTCCACAGGGGCAAAAAACTCAAGTGGAAGGACGAAAACAAGCATCTGGGGGGAGATAATAACACACTGCTGCAGCTCTTTCAGCTCGGAATGTCTAGTTGTAGCCTAAGCCTATGACACGTGTGACATACCACAGCCTTATCCCAGATGATGGACATCCTCTCTTCAGTCCCGTTGGTTCCTTCAGGGATCAGGGTGAAGTTGTCCTTCCCAACAGCTTTCTGAGCAGTGTTGAAGGTGCAGTGGGCGCTGCCAGTAACTTGGAGGTCTCCACTGGAAAAGACAATGATAAACATTTAAGATATTTTAATTGTCACAGGTTTACTCCTAAAGGTAAAGCAGCCTTTTGCTTGCTGGCCACAACAGCTATCGTTCTTATCACCCGCTTGCCTGATGATGGAGCACATGCTATAGGAACACAAAGAGATCTACTCACCAGGACAGTAGCGAGTTGAGAAAATCAGGAGTGGTTGGGTCAGGACTCAGTGGTGGGGAAGTAACAAAAGCTGCAGCCTTAGCCCAATTCTTGCTCCAGTAATGAGATCCATCGGTACCTAAGCTGGCTGTGATGGGTTCTCCATACACCACAGTGCCTACAGGACAGGAATACAGGCAAATCCACTGTGAGCACCAAGCAAACATGCATCTCCAGCCTGGCTTCCAGGCATAAAGCATCCTTCTGAAATAGGACAAGTTGCGTAAGTTATGCCAGCATCACACGCTGCAGGGCTGCTTGGTATTTCCTCTTCGTTATGGGATCAGAGAGACACAACATGGGACTGAATTCACTGCCCTGCACAAGCAGGTGATCAGACATTGTTCAACTCCTGTTCAATGCTCCTCTGAAACTACATGATCTTACTAAGGGCACTTTTTTCACAAGCAAGCTCTTAATTTTATATGCCTCTCTTGAGATCTCTAAAGAAACACTGAGCATTCTCTGAAAATCGGCCCCTCAGAATAAGTATCCAAACAGCTAAATACCTGAGTTAATAATAAAGATACTGTTACTGATAAGAGCATGGAGCAGCAAAACGTGCACAATGCCCTCAATTACTGAGGTCAGTGCTGATTAATTGTGCTTGAAAGGGTTACTGTAAAGATTCATGGTATTATATCCTGGGCCAAGAACCTTACGAAAGAGGCTGAGGAGAACTGTAAGAACGTGCGGAGATCCAGGTCCAATCCATGGAAGAAAAAGAATGAAAAAAACAGTGCCTGCAATATTTTTATAAGTATGGAGGTATTAAAGACCTAACAAGGTTGGGTTTATCGGAGCAGGCTCTGAGCATAGATCAGATAAGAGAAAACTCCTATAGAGAGTTTCTCCTATAGAGAAAGCCCATCGCAGAGGAAACATCGCTGTTTCTGCTTCACAAACGCAGCTCGGGGAAACTGAGCGATTCCCCCAGGGGTACACAGTAAATCTGTGGCAGAACCAGGAAATTAAATTGGATCTTCCGACCCTCTGTCCAGCGCACTAACCACCAGTGCATCCTTCCTCTTCATTAACATTTTTGGAACCACATGAAGGAACAGCGGGTCCTTAAGGCCACGACGCTTTGCGAGCTGGAACGCAGCAGTAACATCTGCACGCCAAGCAGATGCAAGACGCTGCAACTTCAAAAGCACTGCAGGCCGGTAGCCCCACAGATCTGCTCACCAAACGCAGCCTTCCCTGAAATCTCTGTATCCATCTGGCTTCTGAGCCCAGACACTTCACATGTTTGTATCTGCCTGCAAAAGATGTGGGTACTTAATATACTAACCCTAAATATTTCAGTCAGAAAAGACTGGCAAAGGCAACGGCAGAAGTGGTCAACGGGGTCTTACACACCTCACCATGCAGATTAAAAAAAACATGATCTTTCTTTAACCGTATTGCCTGAGCTACTCTTATGGGCTCTCAGGCTCGCTGGGAGAGAGCGCGTTAGCTGTGGCAGAAGGATGCGTGAACTGGCTTCACGCTGCTTCCAGGACCACACTGAAAGAGGAGGTGTAGGAACAGCCTTTGTCAGAGGGGATCCACCAGCAGAGGAAGAGGCCATCTGACATCACTTGCCACAAATAGGGGAATGAGGCGAAACACACGCTGGCTATTAATGGGAGGCCTGTTGCGGGCCAATACATTGGGAGGATTGTTCTGCAGGGAGCGATGTTTTGAGCTCCTAGATCTGCCAACGACAAGAGTCTGCAGGGAATCTCCTCCATACAAATGCCACGGGGAACATCTGGCTTTAAATAACATTCGTTCTTTTCCATTTAGCAAGTCAATTCTGTTTTGTTTTCGCCTCGGATTGTCTTCAGTTATGTTTCCTCTGTCGCTTGGGAGGGCAAGGCTAGTGTGTGTGGCCCTCCTGGGTTACCCAGTTGGGTAACTGCGCAGCATTTAAATTGAATTATTTAAATAAAGGAGCAGAGAATGGCGTGCCATTTATACCCCAAATTCTCCTTATAAGGAGAAAACACAATCTAAATGAAAACTGTGTATGCTAGTTCACCGAGGAGGCTAAGTGAAGTGAGTTCTGCGGATCATTCAGCTGGGATAATCCCAACACCTTTTCCAGGCAGGGTAACATCCAGCCAAGCCAGGTTGTGTATTATGGCTTCTGCAATACAAGGGTACAGTCCCTCATCCCTCTACTTGCCTATCAGTGGTCACAGGGGACGGCGAGCGTAGCAAGAAGGTGTTTTTATTGATGCTCCACCTCTGTGATGCATTACGTCTCCAGCGCTTTACCTAGAAAAAGGAAGGGATGCTTCCCTGGCTCACAGGATTGAGTTGCACGACGACGTCAAGTTGTTTTCTGGGGTAATGCAACATGCAGCCACTTTCGCATGTCAACACATCTTCTCATTTCAGCGTGATCTCCGCTAATGGAGCTAGGACAGGGTGGTTTATCCCAAACAGCTTCAGCTGCTTCCATGCCACCAACAGAAAGAGATGCCTTGGAAATCAGTCCTCTTCACCAACTCTGAACTCATTTAACAGGAATCATGGGACCAAAATACTTCTGAGCCAATACACAAACACAAATCTGTTTGCTGCGGTAGGAAATTAGCTCTTCTCACACCAAACAGCCAGATGGAAAGTGATGTCATTTGTATATCCATTCAGGCTTATTTAGACTGCATAAAATTAAATCCAACCCTTCTGAGGAAAGAAGGGGGAAAATCATCCCTCCTGCTTACTCACCCACCCAGAGCCACTTTAAATAGACATGAAGGGTTTAGTCACAGAACAAAGCAGGGAGACGGGCGCTCACTGTGCTTTGTAACCCTTGCTTTTGGGGGCAAGACAGCAGGGTCAGGACTCAGGAGAAGCTACTGCATCACTCGGAGCAGCTCAGCTCCCTCACAGACCTTGGCTGGAGAGAGGAGACACAAGGCAGCAGCACCCACCACAGGTCTGAGTCTTGGTTCCTGCAGCATCCTCAGGCAGAGTTATCAGGCAGAGGCAATTGCAATTCCCAGCCTAACCCAGGCTACTGATCCCAATTCCTGTTCGGATGCAAGGCTGTGAGTTACAGCACATGAGGAGTATCTATTTCACAAGCAAGGAGGAGAGTGGATCGCTGGAATCGGTAACCTCTTCGGCTACGCCACCTAAATCCAACAGGGCTCATGAGTCAGAGACCTCCGTCAGGACTCTTGGAATCACTGCTGACCCCAGGAAGCAGCTCAGCAGAAAGCACCAAGGAAAGACCACAGAAGCTGGAAGGAGGACACAGCTTGCAATCTCCAGGGGGATTCATTAAATGGAGACAGCATGGAATTACTCTGCAATAACATGAAGGCACATGGCTCAATAGGATGAGTGTGAAGAGAGAGGCCCTAGGCTGAACAGAAGAAACGTCTCCCAGTGCCGATACCACCACTGAATACTTGTCATGGGAGATGAGACAGAAGCAGTTGCTTGGGACCTTTTAAAAAAGAGCCTGGACAGTAACACTGGAAAAAGTAACCTCTCCTGCAGGGATGAAGCTTATGTTGGCAAGGAGTGGAACTGCATGAGCTAATAGGGTGCTTCCATCCAAGGGAAATAACTTACCCTTTTTCCTGGCTTGAGCAATGACATCAGCGGCACTTTTGCTCATCACCTTGGTGATATAAAGGGGGCAGTTGGTTTGGTTGGCGATGGTTATTGCCCGGTTCACAGCCTCTGCCTCCACCTGAGAACCAAAGTCAGCAGCAAGTTAGTAGCATCCCCCCACGGCAGCACATCCCGTTCACCTTCGGAGGGCCATAGCCTATGCTTTCACGGGAAAACAGGGTACCCAGCACCGAGACGAGAGACTTTCCACCTCTCCAATTCTGAGCCAGAAAAATGTACAGCGTAACCACGATAATTAAAGTGACATCAAGCTGTAGTCTCCTCTCATTACTACCTTTTCTCCCAGGCTGCTTCAAAGTTTCTCAGCAAGCAGACCAAGTCCTAAAACAACACTCCAGGTGCTCAAGGTCAGAATGATTAAGCCCCTTCTTTAACCTAGGCAAAAATAAGCAACTAAGCGTTGACTCAACAGAACTATTCATGTTCCAGCCCACGCAGAAGAGAGATGCTGTAGCCACATACCCTGGTAAGCCACGTTTGCAAACAAGCCTCTTAAATTGCACCCTCCACTACAATATCTGGCTTGGGATCTGACAGAGTGTGAACCACCCCATGAATCAATGACTTTTTCTTGCATGTGTAGAGAGAGAACCTCAGCAAGACCGAGGGTCACTCTGTAACTACAGCCTTAGAATGAACGTCATCACTCTGCAGACTTTTACAGATCACACATCCTAATCAAAGCAGCCCAGATGACAGATTTAACAACAGGCTAATGCTCATACTGCCTACTACCATGGAGAACTCAGCCTGCAACACCACATTTTCCAAGCGAACAGAGGAAACTGAAACTCAGAGCAATCAGCCACCTGAATCCCAAATGCAAGAGGCACCACCAGCACCTCCCGTGGGACTGGTACATGGAATAGAATCGTAGAATCATCTAGGTTGGAAGAGACCTTTAAGATCATAGAAACATAGAATGGTTTGGGTTGGAAGGGACCTTAAAGACCATCTAGTTCCAACCCCCCTGCCCTGGGCAGGGACACCTCCCACCAGCCCAGGTTGCTCCAAGCCCCGGCCAACCTGGCCTTGAACCCCTCCAGGGATGGGGCAGCCACAGCTTCTCTGAGCAACCTGATCATCGAGTCCAACCATTAGTTGGACTAATGGTCCAACTGATGGTGCAACCATTAGTCCAACCATGCTCAGCACTTTTGAAAATCTGCTCCACAGTGATTTATCGCAGGCCAAGTGCTGTGAACTGTCATCAGTCCCGGAATCAGAATGCATCAGCTGCTGGCTCCCAGCACTGTGCCTGAAAGAAGTACCTGAAATAAGGACCCATCAGCTTAGGGAATGGTGTACTCGCCACACTGATGTCCAAGAGCCCAGAAGAGCTCCGCTCACACTGACAGAGCCACCCCCTCTAACACTGCCCTGTTTGCAGATGGACTGCTCAAGAAACACAACACAGCAACAGCCGGCAGTTTTTAAAAGAAATCCAGCCCCCCTGCGCCAGCAGGTTGGTGTCTAGTGCCAAAAGGGTTAAAGCCCTGGCCTGTCACCACGCCAGGACCGTGACCAACCCTCCCCAGGCAGGGGGATGGACAGAAAGGAACATTTTCTGGCCCGGCTGCCCCACGCAAATGCAAAAGGCTGCAAGGAAGGGTATTTATTCCAGGACATTCGACTCGAGTGTGCCACAGCCAGCAGCACTCGCAGGGAAGGTGGGGGCTGAATGGAAGAGCCAAGAAAAGCATCTTTGTCCCTCTTGAGAGACAAGGAGAGAACCCAGATGGGCCAGTGCTTCCACGCAATGGCATCAGTTTGCAAACTGCCCGCGCACAGCTCCGTCCCTGCAGAAATCAAGTTTCCACGCTGTGCCTTAGTTTCCCTACTTGCAAAGCAGGGATAAAACAACGCGCACCTCCAGACTTTTTGACCAAAAAGGCATTTGAGCAACTGCGAAACAGGAGGAGAATATTTTCTGCACAGAAGAGAAACAAGGCTGCTGAATTCATGCCTTGTGCCCAGATGCTATGGTGACAGGCACATAACAATAACCCAACGACTAGTCCAAAGGGGAATGTTTGCAATTACCAGTATGCATTAGAAGCCCTAGCACAGCAATTCTCTTGGAAAAAAAAAAAAACAGACAGACATTTCCTGGAGCACTTGGACTGCTTGTGCTTTCAGCGTTTTTGTGGCTGAAATAAAAACAAAAAATGATGGCTTGCTCCGAAAAGTCATCGCAGAATGATCTGAGCTATGAAGGGGAGAGTTTTGCAGAAAGCGACGGGCGATGCTGACTTGGGATGGTGATGCCCTAATTAAGGCTCCATTTGCTGGCTGGAACAACATGCTGGATACCATCACCTTGGCTCAACCCAGGTTACTGAGGTGAGCAAGCTAAACCCATGAGTCAGCAGCAAAACGTAAGCCTTAATTCATGCCTTCTGCTCAACCTGGGCATTCAAAAGATGCGAACGTTCCAAGTAAGACACAAACGCACATGGCCAGACCCTGAAAGCCTCACTCTGACCTAAGTCTCGCTGAACCGAGTGGGAGTTTTGATTAAATAAATATTTTAAGACTCGTTCAACAAACGAGCTGCTAGTTTGCTGCAGATGGAGGTCTGAATTACGCAGCTCTTCAGTAAGATGACAACCACCATCACGTCCTTAGGGCAGGCCTTGCACTCCGTAAGGGACAGTGTGAAAAGCCAAACCTAGCGTTAACAGCACCCCAGAGAGGTACCAAGAAACATCCGCTCCTACTGAAGTCAACAGGAATTACGGATCCGCTGCCATCCTCAGAATCCGGCCCTTGTCATCAGCCAGCTTAAAGGGAGCTGTATGTTTTTAAAAACACAAAGCGACTCCCGCGTTGGAGAAAAGGCGGGGATGGAACCAGATGACATCGTTTCCTGCTCTGTTTCCTATGACTTTCAAGGAGGAGAATTTTGGACCAAATGCTTCCACCCTGGGCAGCCAGCACAGCTGATTGCAACTGCACGGAGGCTGCCCGGTGACAGAGGCTGTAGTGATCCTCGTTTGAGGCAGCCCTTGTGTCCTCAGGCAGCCCTCCTTGCTAAACTGAGAAAGAACACATTTCGGCAAAGTGCAGGAGACAGATGCAACAAACCAACCAAGCCAGGGAGCCGCACAGTTCACACTTTAAAGCCCCTGCTCCACTAAGGATGAGCTTTGAAGTAGCCAGAAAAAAACCTCACCAGTTTGACGGCCAGATCCTTTAAGGTAAGGAGCAGCCTTCCTTCCTTTGAAGTCAATAAAAGTTTAGGGGTGCTCCACAGATGAGCCCCAAGTGTCATGTCAGCATCTGTTCCTGCTCTCCTGATGCAAGCCAAAAAATATGTTGAAATAAAAATAAAAATGCAAGGGTGGGTGGGTGGAAGGCTCAGTGCAAGTGTTTGCTCACAACTTACAGGAAGCGAAAAAATCCCAGCTCCCGGAGCCAAACGCAAGTTCTGTGAGCGTTCACATACTGCCCAAGTCAAGCATTTTTTCTTCCCCTTCTGCGTGAAGCAACTGAATGATTTATATTCCTACTGAAACGTCTCTGGATGCTGCTTGTCTGAACCAAGGGGAGGAAATAGAGGGGGAGCCTGAGGGGCACGTGTGGATGATCTCACACACCCAGCCTCCAGCTGCCACATCTGGCAGGCAGCAAAGCCCCAGTGTCTTGGAGGAACAAAAAGAACGGCTTGTACGTAACGGACGGACTTCACAAACCCAGAATGCCACAGTGAGATGCCTAGCTTAGGGATACCGAAGGACTGGAAACGAAGAACGCAGTGGGAACGAACCTGAAAAGCAAAGTTTTACGGTTCTTTCTTACTCTTGAGATTTATTTTAAAGTCTGAGAGGGAGCGAGAGGGATTGGGGTGCTTGACTCTAGAGAAATCTAGTGGGAAGTATGGAGGTTAACTATATTAAACTAGGATCTGAGAACCAGCTCCCCTCTCTGGTACATACTTTCTGTGCCTTCAGCAAACCACTTAGTCCCCTGGAGTAAAAATCCACCACCGGTTAAACGTTCACCAAATGATCAAATATTTCGGTAATGGAAGCTCTGCAAGTACCTAAGACAGAATGTCAGGATTTGGGCATATATTAAAAATTTCTGCTGATTCAGAGGAAGTCTTGATAAAACAAGGACTGAGAAAGAAGTGCAAAAAATGGGATCTAGAAAAGCGAGTAGCGGAGTCCTGCCCACATAAACCCAAATTCTGAAGTCTTTACTCATGCAAAACTCGACTGAAAGCGATGGGAAACTGCAGGAACTTCAGGGTCTAGCTCCGTAAAGACCAACATCAATAGAAGATGTAATTCTTGAGGGACTCCATCCTTAAGTGCTGCTGTGCAGCAGCTGGATCAAGGAGTCGGTGACTCAGGTACACTGTGCTCTACCTGTGCTTCAGGTTCAACATTTTCTACACCTCCTAACGTAGGATTCCAGTTTGGGCTATCAAAGGGCTGAACTGGAGATGTGCGAAGTACCAACAGCGCTGTGTCTTCAGTGCTTACGACGGGCTCTGCGGTTCAAAGACATCTCACCTCACTTTAGATAGGTCATGTGTGAGCAGAGCCTTTACAGACTATCTCCAATAATCAACAGAAAGAGATGAGCTTTTCCTGAGTGTGAATCAAATCTTAGGCTGGATGAATTACTCCCTGGAGATGTCCCCTTCTCCAGTACAGGAGAAGGCTCCTCAATTCCTCATAAGAACCCGTAGTAGTTAGTCTCTAGAAGGGACTAGTTACTAGTTTAGTCGCCAGAGGTGTTTTAGCCTCTTCCCTTACGCCATGCAGCAATTATGTTCACAGCCAGGATGAAATCATGTTTCCGGCCACATTCATCCCAATATGAAGTACTTGATGGCAATGCAGGAAAGTTATAAATTGGGAGAATAAATGCAAAGGCAGTAAAGTCCTCACCTCTTCAGGTCTGCTCAACACATGCCCTTCAGGGCCTGTGATCCCCAGTTCCAGGATCCTTTGCTGCTCCTAAGGCAAAGAGAAAAAAAGAGCAGGAAAAAGATTTAAAGCAAGACGTATTTTTTCTTGCAGCAAACACAGCTGTCTGAAAGAGGTACAAGCAAGATCCTAGGCATCTGTGCTAACTAATAATCACTTGGGGCTTTACATAAGGGCCTTACAACCAGAGTCCTGGCCAACTTCCCTTGCTGAGAATAACCAGAGCTCGCAAAACCCTTGCCGATCTGTTCAGAGGTGGTCAGGGAAACCTTTTATTTTGATTTGCTTCAGCCTGGGTTCACAGCCCCTCAACTTTCACTACTCATTTGCCTCTATAAAAGAATCTCCCAGATGTGGCAAAACAGTATCTTATGAAAAAATCATCCTGACACTGCGGGTCACTGGGCTCAAAGACTCAGGTGGGCTCTTCCCCAGTCAGACAACGCAGAAATCCTCTGCAACACGAAGTTTTGCATTGAGACATAATGTATGAAATGAGCTGGAGATCAGATTAAATCCAAACGCATTACTAACGTTTCTTCTTTGTTGTTCTTTAAAGGATGAACAGATCCCAAACATCAGCACCCCAGGCACTGTACGAATCCATTTCCCTTCCCACTCCCCTAGTCTCAGTTACCGCAGAACGTTTTATTGTACGCAGTGACAGTCACACCCAGACACAGTCTTTCACTTATGGGGAGAAAGGCAGAAATGCCCGATATCCACCACAAACTGAAAGTTGCCATGAAAACCTGCTTTATCAGTGACAACAAAGGGGATGAGATTTGATGCACAGCTCTGCTTGCATCCTTGAAACAGCTACGCCATGCTTTTAAAAGTCTTGGTGATTTTCTGTTTGCAAAGAAGGCTTTAGAATTTAAATCCCTCCCAGCATTTTGAAGTTAATAATCCACAGAATAAACATAACATACCTCAGCGATGATGTCACCATTCTCAGCGTGCACTTGAGCTGTCGCACCAATGTCCCGGATTACACTCAGGACTTCGTATATCTGGAAGAGAGAAAACATACAGTACAATATACCCTGAGTATACACTATTATATACCTATTATACAGTATACGCTCCAGACTCCTTCAGTATACAGCATTTTGCAGAATGGAAAGGAGAAAGAGAAGCACTAAGAAATAGAAGATGTGGTTTGCTGGATAGATAGATCTGGATTTGCTGGATAGATAGATAGATCCATTTTCCTGCCTACAAGTAAACTTCCCAATCTGTACAGTCAGACGCTATTGATGTGGCAAAGCAGCACTATTCAAAAGCCAGGTTTGGGTATACTTACCACGCTGGAGGAATAAACAGAAAGTGTACAGGGCTTTATCTGGAGTGATTCTAAAAAGCTCTCAGAGTTGTACCTGTTTCATGCCTTTGTTTACTGGTGCCTGGCATGAAAAAAAACCCTTACATTTGATTTTCATGGAGAACCTGCACCCAGCCCTCTCCCTGCCTGGGACAGCAGCACTGTGATTTCTCACTCCTGCAACCGGCCTGAGAGCGCTCAGGTTGAGTAACCCACAACTGACGCCAGCTCCGTCAACGGTCACTCATTAAAACGCTTACCAGAGTCATTAGAGATAACTGTCATACACCACTGCCTCCTACGCCGTTCCAAATGACTCCCAGGCATTCCTCTCTTCCCACCACATTCAGAAATACAAACTGCCCATCTCAACAATTAAATGTACCCAAACGTACCCACTAGAACAGCAAACAGGAGGGCAATTCCTTTTTAAGGTCCCAGCAATTCTAATGCTAAAGCCAGAAACCCACTTCTGGACCAGGATCGGTTTCAGCGTCTAAACCCATAGGATAGTTACGCCAGAGATCTCACTGTCCTGCCCTGCGCCTGGCCATAAAGGAGCAATTTATAAAACTGCCACTGCTTCCACACCAAAGGAGCTGGAATAAAACCTCAGATCTCTCAAAATGAGGGTTTTGCCATTGCTTTCCCAAGTGAAGCCTTTCAGGGTTTGTTGCTGATGTTTTGTTTTGTTTTTTTTTTTTTTTTTTTTAATTAAAAAAAATAATCTTCAAACCAGACCTTTGGGTACTGTTGCAAATCTTAGGTACTGTTACGCGTACAGAGATTTGAGACCAAAAGAGAATGTGAGATCCAAGTGTATTGAAAATAAGCCTTCACAAGAGATTAATGCACAGCTTGAAGCAGGTGAACATTAAGCCTTCCTACCTGAGAATCGGTTAGCTGGAAGCGATCTTTGAAAGCCATGTAAACCAAGAAGGAGTTCACACCTGGTAGAAAGAGAAGAGAGGAATTAGCTTTGACATACAAATTGCAGGCACAGACAAAGCTACGAAACACACCGTTCCTCGTAAGAGAGGAGACGTCCCCCTCAATCCACCCCCCCCGCAAGCAGTAACGATGGGCAGACAAATAAATTACTTTTATCTGCTGTGAAGTGCGTACGGATGTGTGCGTGCGCACAGGCACACGTGCTCCCAGCACATCCCAGCATCTCCCCAGCCATGTGGCATCTATTAGCAACTGGTGAGAGCAGAGGAGCCCGCGCTCCAGCCGCGGGGACAGCTAAACACCTCGGCTTCCACTTAACATTGAAATAAGAATAATTCTGTGGATTCGGCACTGTAGGAGGCTGAGTAAGAAAATAAGCAAAATGCACCACACACAAAAGCAGAGACTGGGTCTGGCTGGCGGATCCCCCGCTCCCTCCTGCGAGAGCGATGGGAAATGTGCGCCCGTCAGGATGCTCCCCTCCACCACGTTTGTCCTGACCAAGACACGGGGAATGCTCCATCGGCTTCCCCTCTCCTGCCTTCTCCACCAGGAAAAGCTCCTACCCAACACGTGTGGGAAAGCACTCATTAGGATGTAAAAGGTTGGGTTTTTTTAAACTATGAACAGGATGGAAAAATACTCTAGCCTAAGGATGAAACGTCAAGGAAATTAAAGAGGGGAAAAACCTATGAGGTCATTTTATTCAGTTCTTCTCCACGTTTATCAAGCAGTGCTGGATTGTTCCTTCTGGGCCCGATTCTTCCCTTGTTTACAACAGTTTAGCAGCTGAACCTATCACCCACCCACACTAACGAATATCAAAGGACCTCCCTTGAACGAAGGTGCTCCTCTGCAAGGCAGCAGCAAGAGATCAACCTCTCCAAAGTCAATGCCCCTCTACAACAGTGACCGCTCAAACCTCCAGAAGAAGCCAGAATGGGCCAAGTTAACGGCAGGGCCCAGAACAGCTTTATTGAGATGTAAGAGTAAAATATTTCACGAGAGCCAGTCCTAAAAAATAAAGAAGGGAAAGGCTTCTCTGAGCTTTCAGCAACTGAACTTACCATGATCTTTAACCAGAGCTTCCATTTCCTCCTGGACACCTTTATGCCACTCAGTGATATCCACGTGCAGAGAGTAGTCGCAGCAGGATTTGCTGTCTGCCCATTCTCGCCACTGGTCGAAGGCTGTCAGCAAACTGGTCCCAGGCTCAGGAACCACGTGATCGACTGGGAAAGACAACCAAAGCACTGGTAAACGGCTGGTGCAATAGCTTTCCTGGATGTCCAAGAATAAAAGCATGGTTTGCAGAGGCTGCTGCAAAAACAAGACATCCCCTTCGCCTTAAAATGTTTGAGTTTGAAAGACCTCATTTCTAAAGCATCTGAGAATGCAGTCAGGAAGCTGATAATGGAGCCAAAACAGAAGGAAATAGTTCAATTACTACAGCCTGTTTACTGCCATTGTTTGCGGATGGAGCAAATGGAATTTCTAGGGCAGCAAACACAAACCACTGCAGAGCGCTCTATAAACACCACTCCCGTTCGGTGACAAATAAACAACAACACGGGCAAGATCCCCCGTGAGCATCAGTCAGCAGCTTTCAGTACCCGGCACCTCATGTTCAAGCAGGGACTTTGTGTCTCTGGACATGCTAGAAGAGGCATCCAAAGAGCAAAAAGACCTATTACTGCTGGTACGCAGCGATAACCAAGGACTCCACGCATGGACCAGCGTTGCTTTGTGCTCCACATCCCAAATTAGAGCATCTTCCAGAGGCGGCATACAAGTGAGGACTGGAAGAAGCGGGACCAACAGTTTGCCATGGCTGGAGAGACACCTCCTGACAACAAGATGGTCCTGCTTGTCTCTGGCATCTGCTCAGCCTGATCCTCCTTCTGGCCCAACACATCAGGTCCACCCGCAACGCGGTTCGTAGGCAGCTACAGGACACTCCACCAGCGCTACAGACGCAGAGCATCCTCAAAGGGTAACAAGAGAGATTTGGATCTGAAGGTTTAGTGTTCCTCACAGTAATTTGAATAGCATTCAGGGGATCTCTAAGATCTTCTCTAGACACAGTGAAATAGAAGAAGCAAGCCAGCATCTCAGAAACTGCGCTGCTGCTGAGAGAGCAGGAAAAGCCGGCGGGACTTCAGGGGTCACAAACTGGGCAGGCACTGTTGGGGAGGAGGAGAGAGCCCCGGCTTGATTTCACATCGAATCACACAAAAAAATTAAAAGTTGCTTCAATTATCAAGCAGAGAACCTCAAGGAGTTTATTTTTAACTTTACTGGCGAGTATCTGGGCTGCCATCAGCTCCGCAGTTAGCTCTAAATCACGGCTGGGATAAGAGACAAAGAGACGAAGTCCTTGGGCCCTACAAAGCTCTGCTTCACCCCCACGCAGACACATCAGCCTGGATTTACTGCTTCGGCACTGCCTTAACAACTGGATTTACACTGGGAGCTCTCAACCCACTGAAAAAGCAATACTCCTGAACAACCCAGGAACTTCAGCCACGTTGGTAATGACATCTCCAACGTCCGAGATGAGCAACCACCGTAGAAAAGTCGAGAGGATGATCCAAAAGAACCCTCCTTCCCGCAAAGCTCTGCCCACCCTCTCTCCGTTCTGCAAAGGTGGCTACGTGACAGATAGCAAAACGGCAGTGAAAATACTTCTGCTTTTCCAAAAGGCTTGTGTTTGCCCCTTGAAGCATCATGCTAGCCTGCAAAGGGAAGGATGCAATGCAGAGTTCTTTCCTGGTACCTCGGCAGCACAGCTGGTGGCCTTCGCCTGCTCAGATAGCAGCATCCCACCCATTAGAGAAATCTATGCTATGAGTGAAAGCTCTGAAATTCGCCCGGTGGCTGGCATCAGATCAAGGATGCGCTTTTCGCCACCCTCAGGAAACGCAACCCAAATCTAACCAGCCGACAAACTGTCCTGTTTTTCTTAAAAAAATAATCCAATTTCTGTTCCACAAGCTGCTCCTCCCCAGTGGTCAGAAACCTTCCACTAATTTCCAGATGGAATTGCTTCTTGGACAGTACGTAGCCCCTTGTCACTCTGCCAAAGTTAATCTTTAGCTTAAGTAGTATGAACAACAAGGAGGAAAATAACATTCTCTCTGCATTACCGGTGGGATACAGAGAAAACCTCAGTTTTCACGAATGGCCAGTGCCTTAATACAAGAGCTGTCTTCCTCAGCCCACTGACGAATCAAAAAGAAAAAAAAGCCCATTTAATCTCTAACACACCACAGTAATAAATCCATCTCTACTTAGACGAGAGGTGCCCTAAGAGCTCCATCAATCCTGAGATGATACATGGCTTATGGGCATGAGGAAATTCTGCCTGGAGG
Source organism: Stercorarius parasiticus (assembly GCA_013396915.1). Lineage (NCBI taxonomy): Eukaryota > Metazoa > Chordata > Aves > Charadriiformes > Stercorariidae > Stercorarius > Stercorarius parasiticus. Next base: position 996,696 of record VWZL01004970.1, on the reverse strand, counting down.
CACCAAGGGGTTAACACAGCAGAGTCTTCACAGCCCAGCATGGAGCCCCTAGGAATGACTGTAGTGTCTAGGATCAGAGCTTTATCACCATCTTATTTCATGCGCTGCCCAAGTATGACTAATGGGAGTGTGTGGAGGGAGTGGGAGAGGGGGTAAGGGAGCTCTATCAGATCTCTGACAGAGTCAAACCACAGCTGGTTGCAATAAGGATAAGGGATGGAGGTAGTGGTGCATATGTGCATGAAAGCCAGCTCCAGGGATTAGGGATATCTCATATGGAAGCTGCGCTGCCGACACATCTCACAGCAGCTCCCTTGAGCTCACCGATAGCCAAATCACCCATCATCCCCATCAAAACAGAACACAGTTTGTTTCCATAGCAGCTCACTGCCAGGCAAACTCCACTGATCAACCACTTTGTTATATTCATGTGGAAGAAGTCAGCAAGAAGGCGGCCTGAATGTGCAAGGTGAGCCAAGAGTCTTCAAAAACCTGTGATTTAACTAGTCCATAGAGACTCAGCAAAGGAGCAACCACGGCAGAGCATACCATGGGCTGCCTGACACACGGCATCCTGGAGCAGGTGAGGCAGCAGAAGCAGCAGACGCTGAACGTAAGACATGAAGGTGGATGTAACCTTAAGGGATAGTCTGGAGCTCATTCAGACACAAATGCAAATGTCTCCTCAATTTCATCATCCCTTGTTACAATGGAAGGGGCCAACGACATTGTATTATCATGGCCAACATCCCTATATGCTAGGGCTCGTGAAAGAGTTGGGGTTTTGGGGGGGGTTTTGTTGTTGTTGGGTGGTTTTTAAGTAAAAACGTAACAGCTAGAGCCCAAATAAGTAAGAACGAGCCTGGATCCTTCAAAGGAGAAGAGTCAAGATTGATTCTTTGCCTGCTGTTAAAAGAACTGAGCACTGCAGCTACTTCTGCCTATCAGTATGGCTAGGGATCGCCCACACACAGCTCAGAGGAAGTTCTCCTTCCAGCCCTCAGGCAGAGCTCAAGAGCTCAGAGTAAAACAAAACGCTTTTTGTTTAAGGCCCCTGTGCTTCAGCGCAGTACAGAGCAGCTGATGAAAGCTCCATCCACTGCATTCCCACAGCCCCAGGTTCCCAAGATGACCCTTGGGTACGATCCGCCACAGGACCACGGACACAAGGTCTTCTGACCCAGCCGTGGAGATTACCCTGGAGGCTTCCCATGCGAAAAGCAGTGTGCTGTCCTGACCTCACCGAACCACTTCTCTCCAGGGAACCCGACAGCTCACTGCCCCATCTTTCATTCCTTCACCTCGGAAACCGGGAATGTTCAATTCCCGCAGCCGCTGGAGTGGCCTCGCGTCTGCAGGACGCGCTCAAGACAAACTGTGGCAACGCAGACTGTTGTCGCCCCTTTATTCTCTAGACCACTACAGCCTTGATCTCTTCGTGCTTCCAAACCCAGATGTTTTCTTCCTGTTGTTGATTACCGCCGTACGAATGATGTCAGCTGCTGAGGTCTGAAAAGGAAGTTGCCAGGTCAATTTAAGCTCAAAGCTTGCTCCAAAAACAGAAACAAAAGGAAGAAAAAAAGAGAAAAGGAAAAGATCATTTAAGTATCACTTCATCAGTACCAAAACCTTCAAAGGAGGAATTAAATAGCTTGTGGTGGCTCCCTGAACCAGAGTGAAATTCAGATCTAATCCTAATATTTCTCTTTCTTTAACATACTCTCTCAGCAAGTTAAATGGCAAAGCCAAGGTTAGGATGACAGTGGTTTCTCAGCTACGAACAGAAAACATTCTGTAGATTTATCCTTTAACCTTCTGAGATGCAGAATCCAAAATGCAACAGCCTATGGCTTAGAAGCAAGCAAGCTGGTTTACATCAGCAAAGCAACAGCTTTAAAAAAGAAAAATTAAAACAGGATTCTGTATTTTATAAATTATCTAATTTTTCCCTTGGTAAAATACTGATGAGATTCCAAAATTACTGGATAGGCTGTTTATCTTTTTCCCAGACAAACCAAGCGTTCACCTCCCTTCAGAAGGCAGTGGGATTTGAGCACCTGCGTAACCAACATGCCACGATTGTTCCAGCCACAATCACAAAGACTCTTAATTACCTCTCCGATGGGCCTGGTTTTGCTCTCCCATCGTTACATACAGTTCCACCCTGCTTACAAGGTGCATCTGCTCTTACTTCCAAGTATTTCAGCTCCCACCCACCCATCGTCCAGGGCTGGTTTTCTGCCTGCCTCGCTCGTGATCCTTCTTCGCTCCTCCTTGGACAGATTAATCGGCTCAAGATTAAAGGCAGACAATAAGCTGAAGTGAGACAACACCACTAACTGCTGTTAGCTTATCTGTGGGGCTTTAATATAGCAGAGCTGGCGTTCAGCCGCGCTGAAATGTTGTGTGTCCAATGAGCCGAAATGGTTCGATGCTGCAGGGGAGAGATAACAACCACCAGTGCATCGGGCACGCGGTGTTAAATGAAAGGGGAAGGCAAAAACTTAGAGGAATTGATTTAAAGGGAACTTACAAGCATGGGAGAAGATAAAGTAGTATTGTTTTAACATAAGCATGAAATCTAAGTAGGGCAGGAGTGAGAGCATCAGTTTATAAAGCACTAGTATTTACTAATCCCATCACTGGTCAGCGCGCGTATTAAGGGTTGGCTTTAAGCAAACCTTCCTTCTTCATTCATTCATCTCGCTGACTTTAAAACCCACTAGCGCGCACGGCACACTGAAAATGGTGCCGATCTCAGCTATAGACTGTGGCTTTGTAAAGGGTTGCATCACCTCTTGGCTTCCTCTTACAAACTCGGGTACACTGTGGCTTTCTGGTCCTTAAGAGCTTTTCTGAGGCAGGGGGATGGATGACTGCGGCTCCCGATCAGGCCCCAAACAAGTGGGCAGTGGGAGAATTGAGTTCTCCTGCTCATTCTGCACGGGCTTATTCTGCTGGGATCACACACACAAGAGTGGGGAACGTCACCAACAGCCTGCAGGGCGCTTTGAGGCTGAATCCATAAAAAATCCCATATAATCTCTCTCTGGCAACTTTGAAGCTCTCAAAAAATAATTTTAAAAAAAAAAAAAAGCAGTTTAAGAGCCATGCCTTTATATTTTTGACCCCTCGCTAAGCTCAAGAGAAATTATTGCTTCAGCGGGAGAGCTGAACTCCGCGATTAGCCTTGCCTTGAAAACAAAACTTTACTTTTTGGATGGATGTCCTCATGGGTGGGGATTAATGGGTTTTATAGCTTCCTGGTATTGTGGCATGTTCCATTTCTTTCTGTTTTTTTGCATCCTGCCTCATTGGAGCAGGCCTTGGCTTGCTAACAGCCCTTTCCTGGAGTTTCTATTAATAGCCGCTGCTTCCAGCTTTCCCCCGTAAAGGTTTTTTTTTTCAACTGGTTTAATTATGTGTCATCTAAAGCATGCATGAAATTTTTCTCGATCTTCCACTAATGAACACCACTACCAGGAAAAAGAAAAACTATCTGATACAGACAATATAAACGTGAATTAGGGTCAGATGTTACAAAAATTGTGTATGCAATAAAACCATGTACGCAGGGTCCCAGCTGCTATTATAAACTGCAGTTTTACACATTATTTCCTGCTCCTACTAGCATTAAATGTGTCTATTGTTAAAGAGGAGTTTATAAGGTGAAAATCCTTAACGTTTAAGCTTAACTGTTAGCAGGCAGATTTCCCCTACCCAAAACTTTAAATAGCAGCTTGATCACTACAAACACATCTGCCTTTTTAATACTACTTAATCTTCACAGCAACTGCATGTGATGAAATCTGGTGAAATTTATTGAGTTGTACATTCTGTCACAAGCCATTTTATTGAGAGGTTGTAATTAAATTCAGCCCTGGTAATTGCACGGCTTCCTACTTCGAAGTCTGGAGTTGTTGCTAGTCTATGGCTGCGGTATTTTTCTCCCGGCACTGGTGTGAACTGGGAGTAACGCCATGAAAGCGAGTGGAATAAAATCAACACATGCGAACCGAAAGTCAGGCCCTTGTCTGACCCGGAAGCTTCACAGAAGATTATCCCATAATCACAGACCTTATTTCATCCAGAGACTTCAAACTCTCAGCTACTAAAATACCACAGTCCCTTCTGCTATTAGTTACGTATCATTATGACCCTTTTACGTGTCAAGAAATGGAGCTACCAAAAGCTGCCTTGTCCAGAAACAAAGTTGTTCACAAGCCAAGCTTCCCAGCAGCAAGACTTCTGCTTGAAGTATGCAAACACGACCGCCAGCCTCTGCATCAATTTAGGCTGGAGAGACACCTCAGCATTTCTTCTCAGCTCAAAAATCCCAAATCGAGTAACCTAAAAGAGCCTCACATTGCCTATGTTCTGATTTCACATCCAGTTCTTCCTCCAAACCACGCTCTGGGTCGTGTTTTTGATCTAGGACAAGAAAGGATAGCAAGAAGATCACTTCTAAGGTTCCTGTTCCACATACCCTAAGCTGGCACACCTGACCACAGATAGGCAATGAGAAGTCAAATGAAGAATTCTTCTCAACATCCCGGATCCAGCGATCAGACTTTAGCTTTGCTTATTTGAGGAGTTTTATTCCCACATTATTTTATCATTGGACTTGTTCCCCCAGGAAAAGATCCTGAAATAAAGAGATTGTCGTGAGGAGTAACGACGCTCTGCACCGAACGGCATTTACTGTGCTAATGCAACTACACCAGGACTGTTGGCTTGTACGCGTCTGCCAAACTAACCGAAGAAAAGGCAGGCTAAACGACATCGCATGTTGTTTTCTGTCAGTTTAGATCCACTTTATTAGACTCCATGCAGAGAAATCAGAAGCTGGACCAGGCTCAGAAGAATTAAAGACATATCTGTGCTACACTGATTACATTTTCAGACTGCAATGTTCTGTTATTCCCTCACTGATGTCATACAGATATTTCACTTGTCTTTTTAGCTGATTAGATCCAAAATATGATTAATAATTTAATGCCAGCTGGACACAAATGTAAAGAATAGGGGTCTGTGTGTCCAAACAATAATTAATAACCCTCTTCAACAGCTGGAATGACTACATATTTAGATAGATCAAAAAAGGCTCCATCCCTTTACAGCACAGGTTTGTTGTACATCCAAGCCATGCTTCTATCTCAGGAGGTCACCATGAGAGAGGAGGCAGGGAGCCAAGTTCAAAAGAGATATTTAAGTGACTCCAAGATTTATTCTTTCTTTTAGGCATACTCCACACTTGAAACCCATGAAAAAAAAAAGCACAGAGGACTTCAAAGACTTCCATATAAATTGGTCTGTAAACCTTGAGGGAACGGGATGGAGAAAACCTCTGTTTGTAGCCATGGATTCCAAGTCAAGGCAAAACACAGCCATAACAACACATCCAAGGGGCAAAAGTTTGGTCAGAAACAAGAGGACAAAAGATCCGAGTGCCGTAAGCCAGTCCTGTCCCTCTCAGGTCAGTGGAGATATACCCTGCCCGTCAGGCTTTTTCCACTAGCCGGGAAGCTGGAACAATTCTGGATTTGCATCATTGTCGCCAAAACCAGATTTTGGCTTCTCGGCTTCATTTCGTTGCCCATGGTTGTCTCAGGGGGACGGTGGAGACGAAGAGGAACGCAGGCACAGAACGGGAATTTTCACAATGGAAATTCATGACGGTTCTGGGGAGGCTTTACGTTTTTGGGAACAGGAAATAAATCAAATGCAAAGAGTTCTGATTCTACAGAATTACTTTTTTGTTTGTTTGTTTTTAAACAGCTTGTGAGGGAAACGGACAAAAAAGGATCTGCTTGGTAAACCTGTCCTTTCCCTCTGTGTGTTTGCCATATAAACATCTCCCCTGGCTAGACAAGGACCAGACACTTCTCGTGGCTGTGATGAAATGACATCGCACTTTGATGAAAACCTCTTCCTTAATCACCATCATACCAATTCCACTACTCTACGACACGAACAGTCCCCATTCTGTCCTCGGTTAAACCACTGACTTTGATGACTGTCAAACAGAACTATAGAGAAGGAAGCGAGGACTGAAGCAGAGCCCAATGTCCATGCGTCCATAGAGAAAACTGTGGTGGGACCTGATGTGGAGGTGCAGCAGAACCCATGTTCTAACCATCCTGTTGTAGGACAGAGATGAAGCAACACATTCACTCTGCACACGTCAGTTTTCTGAGCACACGTGGCCATCTGCTAGTTTTCTGTCAGCTCTGCAAGGCCAATATTGCCTGCAAAAACAGCTATTGAGATTGCTGTAACAATTAACCTGTAGGAGTAGGACTAACTAGACCATCCTTAGTTTAAACAGGAATTCTGCGACACAGTCCCCAACTGAATTTCCTTCCTCTGGGTCTGAAATAGCCCTGTCTGGCCTCTGAAGCACTCTGGTGTCTTCCCAGGTCCACGGAGACCACCCAGGTTTAGGAGCACAAAGCACCATCTTTGAGGTAGAAGATGCGCTCCTGGGCATCACCTGATCTGGCCAACCCAGAGATGGACACTAAGCCTGTGGCTCTTCCAACCCAGGACCCCTACAGCAAACTGATTGGGAAAACTCACACATACAAGAACCATTGTTGATGGCTGGACCTGATCATCTTAAAGGTCCCTTCCAACCTAGACAATTCTACGATTCTAAGACATTGCCTTTTATTTTTTCCATGCACTAAGCTTTTACAGGCAACTCTCATGTTCTAGACCTCAACTTCAGTTCCTGTCTTGAACACGGGAGCCAGACTGATCAATAGCCTGAACTCCCCTGGATCTACGCTGCGGGACAGCTCGGTGGGAGCTGCTTCTATACAGCTGCCATTTCCCCCTTTTCTAGAGTGCTCACACAGCAAAAGGACTGACTGCTTCACAAAGCAGCAGAAGCAAACTCTGGTCTTGGTACCGTGGCCTAATTCTACTTCACCTAAGAACATCCTGCACATCTGGAGTGCTGTGCCCAGCTCTGGAACCCTCAGCACAAGGAGGACATGGACCTGCTGAAGTGGGGCCAGAGGAGGGCCACAAAGATGATCCGAGGGCTGGAGCACCTCCCCTATGAGGACAGGCTGAGAGAGTTGGAGGGGTTCAGCCTGGAGAAGAGAAGGCTCCGGGGAGACCTTCCAGCCCCTTCCAGGCCCTAAAGGAGGCCTACAGGAAAGCTGGGGAGGGGCTGTTTGCAAGGGCATGGAGCCATAGGACGAGGGGCAATGGTTTTCAACTAGAGCAGGGCAGGTTTAGATGAGACATTAGGAAGAAGTTTGTTAGGCTGTTTGCAAGGGCATGGAGCCATAGGACGAGGGGCAATGGTTTAAACTAGAGCAGGGCAGGTTTAGATTAGACATTGGGAAGAAGTTCTTTCCACTGAGGGTGGTGAGACCCTGGCCCAGGTTGCCCAGAGAGGGGGTGGAGGCCCCATCCCTGGAGACATTCAAGGCCAGGCTGGATGAGGCTCTGAGCAACCTGATCTAGTTGAAGATGTCCCTGCTGACTGCAGGGGGGTTGGACTAGATGGTCTTTAGAGGTCCCTTCCAACCCAACACAGTCTATGATTCTATGATCTACATTTTTCTCCAGCTACCGTTGTGCTACAAAGACTTTACGAAACTTTTTCAATTCACAGTGGATAAAGTCTCTGCACAACAGCCTGAAAAGTACTTTGTGCCCCATCAGTAGCTGAATTCTTCTTGTTGGACACCGATACAAATCCTAAGAAATCGTGTCAGAAATAAAGAAAAGTCTGGTGGGAAGTATCATTAACTGCCACGCATTTCTGGAATGAGATTTTGGAAGCAATATTGGGTTACTCTATCTCTTGCTGTGCTGTGCTTTGGGAACTTTCCCCCTCCTCCTTTGCACAAAAGCAGTGCTGTGTAATAAGACGGGATGGTTCTCAAGGAGCTCCTTTACCAGTTCACATTGCCTGTAGGCTGTGCCAGGGAATTTAATTCACATGTAAAATACCACAGAGTCCCCCAGATTCCAAAAATATACACGCTGCACATATGTAACTGCTTTCAGGAACAAAGCGATCTGGTGAAAATATGCCCTAGAAGAGGTCAGGAAGAGGAACTTCCAAAAGCATGGCCCTTTTTGATGGGCTTTGAGAATTCACCGAGAGATTTCCCAGTTAACATTTGCACGTTAAAGTCTAATGGTTCCTCCTATTACTTAAAATAAGCTTTCAGGATCCAGGAAGCCAAAAGCACTTTACGTGCAGAGGGCTCACCTCGTCTCTCCCTCACCCAGGGTTTTTCCCTTTATTCACATCCAGACAGGAACCAGAGCCGAGCATCCCAAGCTGTGGGACCTGGTGTCGCCATCTCAGGGATCCCAGCTGGGAAGGACACAGACATTGCCAGGTGGCATCCAGTGTTTCACGTGCCAGGCCCTCCGGCAGCTCTACCATAAAAATAATCACTTTGTACTTATAATATGAGGGTCTGGGTGAACTTAATTAATTTAAATTAAAGCTTACAACCCCTCTGCAACAAAGCCACCTCCTGTTACTGGCAGCTAGCAACTAGCATGGAGAAATTAAATGACAAACCCATTGTCACAGAAGTAATCCGAACACCAACCATAGTGTACCAAGGGAAGAAAAGAGTTTTCCCAGAAGGCATAACTCTTCAGTGCCCATTCCTTTTAAATGCACATGGCTCCCATGGGAGTTAGGGTTGTGCAAAGATGCAGGCACAGCACCAACTTCGTAACAACCAGCAATTTATAAACATGATTAAAGTATGCTAGACAGGAGGAGCTAATTTGTATTCCTTAAACATTTCTCCCTCTCACCAGAATGATTAAAAAAAAAAAAACCCAGTTTCTAAGAAACAGATGGGATCTATGAACGGAAGGCACAAAGGCTGAAGGAAAGATGGAAAAAGACTCCGCTGACCCAAGACGTCAAATTCCACTCTACAGATGGCACTCGCCCGAACGCAGCCCAAGTGAGAAATACCGCATTTAGTTTTAGCCATCGCTTCTTTCAAGCATCACTTGCTTCCTTCCCCTGACACGCAAAGCTAATTCCCAGTGCAGAAAGTTTAAAAGTTCCTGTCTGACAGGGATGGTTTCTGCTGAGTCAAGCTCACAGGAAGGTAAAAGCCAAGGGACTGAACACTGGTAGGAAGGCAAAAATCCATGCCCTGAAAAACGTGCCAAGAAAGAGCTGGAGGCGCCATTTCCTGCTGTTTCTTTCAAGACCTTGTCTCAACTTGAAGGTGATTAAGACAGGTTATCTAGGAAGATTTAACACACACGCTTTAAAAACCTATCACAGACAGCTAATGACGTTACATTAATGGAGGCGGATAATTGTTTTTTTATTTTAAGATTGTTTTTCCATCTAGACAGGTTTTAGCTGGAGGACCCAACTGTTACACCTGCACCCTTCACAGTCTCACATGCATCTTCCATCGATGTAAAGGGCTGTGTGAGAGAAAAAACACCGGTGACACCCGTTAGCTCTTTACTTCTCCTGCATGTCATCCATAAGGCACGGGACTCGGGCATGAGAATATGGGACACGTGAAAGCATGAAAAGCATTTAAAAGCAGCTCTTCAAACAAAAGAACATGAACTCTTCTCCATGCAGTGGGAAAGCTGCTCTACTGATCCCAACCATTATATGGAATAAGAGGGATTAGTGCTATTGCATAAACAGACAACACTGGTTGTTTCTCCTGAGCGAGTGCCAAATCCCTCTGTTTGGATGCATGGAAAAATCTAGGTCAGTCACATCTGCAGGAAAACGGCCGCACTGACAGCAGCGTTGCCGTTTCATCGTTCATTTGTGTATAACTAAATCAGAGTCTCCAAGCTCCAGCACGTGTGGGACAGTCTCTGTCCACTCCTTCCTCCGCAGCCACGGGGTGGAGCAGGTCCAGAGCAGAACGGGGTAAAACAGGAGCAGAGCAAGAGCCCTGCTCACCTGCTCTTTAAAAATAATAATCAGTGTTGCCAAAGAGGCAGAAGGCTGGGAAGAGGAGCGAGGGCCAGGATCCAGAGCAGCTCTGGGGAAGGCAGGAGATGGGGAAAAATAGGAAAAACATAGAATCAAAGAATTGCCTAGGTTGGAAGGGACCTTTCATATCATCCAGTCCAACCATCAACCTGACTCTGACAAAAACCATCACTAACCCATATCTCTAAGCACTGCGTCTACTCATCTTTTAAATACCTCCAGGGACGGTGACTCCACCACTGCCCTGGGCAGCCTCTTCCAATGCTTGACAACCTTCTGTGAAGAAATTTTTCCTAATATCCACCCTAAACCTCCCCTGGCACAACTTGAGGCCGTTTCCTCTTGTCCCATCGCCTGTTCCTTGAGAGAAGAGACTGACCCCCCCCTGGCTACCCCCTCCTTTCAGGGAGTTGTAGGGAGCAAGAAGGTCTCCCCTCAGCCTCCTTTGCTCCAGGCTGAACACCCCCAGCTCCCTCAGCCGCTCCTCACAGGACTCCTGCTCCAGACCCCTCACCAGCTGATTGACATCTACTGATTGACTTCGACATCAGCCACACTGGACTGTGGCAGTTCCCAAACCAGACCCTGCTGATCTCACCTTTCAGCACTAAGGAGGAAAGATGGCCCGGCTGGCAGGCAGAGAATCATAGACTGTGTTGGGTTGGAAGGGACCTCTAAAGGCCATCTGGTCCAACCCCCCTGCAGTCAGCAGGGACATCTTCAACTAGATCAGGTTGCTCAGAGCCTCATCCAGCCTGGCCTTGAATGTCTCCAGGGATGGGGCCTCCACCACCTCTCTGGGCAACCTGGGCCAGGGGCTCACCACCCTCAGTGGAAAGAACTTCTTCCCAATGTCTAATCTAAACCTGCCCTGCTCGAGTTTAAACCATTGCCCCTCATCCTATGGCTCCATGCCCTTGCAAACAGCCCCTCCCCAGCTTTCCTGGAGCCCCTTTAGGGCCTGGAAGGGGCTGGAAGGTCTCCCCGGAGCCTTCTCTTCTCCAGGCTGAACCCCTCCAACTCTCTCAGCCTGTCCTCACAGCAGAGGGGCTCCAGCCCTCGGATCGTCTTCGTGGCCTCCTCTGGACCCAGAGCCACCAGCCTGAATGAGAACAGCCAGGGTTAAAGGCACCACCACACCACGAGCCTCCTGCATAACCTCAGGCAAAGCTCCACAGCTCCTGAAGCCCTCCTTTGTTCCTCACAGGAGCCTATTCTCTCAGTGGCAAAGAGATGACAAACAATAGTTGCAGCCCAAAGGGGAAAAAAAATAAAAAATAAAACGCAGACAATAACACACAATTCATGCCGAGGACGGAACAGCTGTTTCCTTCTGTGCTAACTGGCAAGAGACATCAAGGGGTTGGCAGACAGGCTTCCAACGAGACCCCTTTGGAAGGCCCACCAGGACAATAGAGGGGATCCCATCCAGCAGAAGCAGCGCAGCCCGGAGGGTTGGAAGTGGAGCCCCGGCAGGGCAGGCCATGCCATCGTCCCCGCCGCACACGCCGCTGCCGGCAGAGGCGCCTAATGGACTTAGAGGGGTTTAAAAGCTTGAGAAGAGTAGCTCGCGACGGGGGAGTGCCCGTCCCTCTGTACGGACCGACTTTCTCATTAACGGTTTTAAGCCCGCTCTGAATGAAAGCCACGCACACATCAGCGGGAGGCTGGGAGTCAGCGAAGCGAACGAGGTTTAGCGTGAATGAGTGCGGAGGCCGTAGGGTCCTGGGGGATAAAAAGCACCAAGGGGAGCTGGGGAGAGGAGAGAAAGGGCTGGAGGGATTCTGCACTCCTGTCATTATCTTAACAACAGAGTTCAAGGAAGCCTCTGCCCATATAAATCACCAATAATCTTATATACAAGCAAGCGGACATTTTCCTTGCATTTCTAGAGAATTAAAGATTTCTTTGCTGCAGAAGAATGCCTGCCAGCTGCTGGAAAGTGAAACGAGCCCAAGGCAGCCCGTCCAGCGCTAGTCCCCAGCCGCACAGTTCCTCTTTTATCTCTGCTACTGGGTGCAAAAAGAAACAGAATTCAGGCTGGTGCCTGTGGAACAATGCAGCGCTGTGTACACACAGCCACAGAGACGTGGTGAGACACTGCAGCTCTGCGGTCACCGCCCTTGGACTCGAAACGCTTGGTTTTATACTTCCAGCTCGGCCACAAGTTACTGCACAGCCACCGCTGTGCCACCTCCTTCTGCGTCTCCGTTTCCATCCCTCTCCTTTGCCCACCATTTAGACTCTTGCTCTCTTCCAGGATAGGACTAATCCTGACAATATAAACGAGCAGCACGCAGTAGGGCAGAACATGATCTAGTCTTTGCTGGTGGGTCTAAATCCCATCCCATGCCAAGTTGCCTTTGCCCCACAACACTAAACCTTACTTTAAGCTGACACTGCTGCAATTTAGACTCTGACCACCTTTGGGGCAGCTCCATTCTCTCAAGTCACGCTCAGTTCAAAACCAAGAGGTGAGGAAGATATGCTAGGCGTGTCCTTCTAGCAAGGTGGTGATCTTGGGGATGACCCAGGAGACCTGGTGTCAACTCAGTACAAATCTGATTGTAGCTGAGCAGCCAACACACTCCTGAAACCCTCTGCCATCCTGCACACGAGCGCTCTTTAATAGCAGGGTAAAAGCATTAGGAAGCAGCCTGCAGCCCATGTGAAGTTCCCCTTCATTTTCTGAACCTCCCAAGATACAAAGGCTCATATCCCCAGCAAACGTTCTCCATGTCATTAGGGTAACTGCTAGTCAAGTTCAAAAGGCAGCTGGCTTCCAAGTCACCGAGCCAGAAAGAGCTATAATTTCTCTCACTGTAATTTCTCTCTATGATTATAACAGTGGTTGACTGAGTCAACACAGGCGATGTCAGCAAGCAATTTCACCCAAGGGCAGCAGATACCCAGGAAGAAGTAGAGTCTTCGGGAGGGGGGGCTGGAATGCGTGTGGGAGCTGCCCTGGATAGATGCAGTTCTCATTAGGACATTAAACAGGCCAGAGGATCAGAGAGCCGGTAAATATACACAGCTTAGCTTCATCCTTCCTGAAGGGTTAGGCGCGGAGAAAGGCAATCCTGCCTCCACTGAAATCAGGGGGAGTTTTACCACTGATTTTGACGGGGATTTCACCCATCACAATTAATAAGCGACCAAACCATCACAAGACTTGGAGAGGCCACCCTGTTCCGAGCAGTGATATCTTCCTGCCCTAATAGCTCCAGGCACCGTTTCGTATCGCTGGGCATCAGCCTATCTCAAATTGGGGCAATAAGGGCTCAAAAACAGCACCTTTAGCTCAACAAAACTGTGGCTGGGTGGACGAGAGCTAGCCTCTTCTAAAGGGCAACTTCAGAATGAGTCCTTTTCCAAAACTCTGGAAGGACTCTTCTCTTTCCATGGAATATAAGGGAGCTTAGGGAAGCTACCCTGAACGAGCTGCAGCCTAATACTCCTCTCTCCTAGCAAAGTCTTCCATGGATCATCCTGGAATCCTCCCTTCAACTTAATGCCCAAACACTGCATTCTGACATTTTAAAAGGGCAATAATCCAAGTTTTTTCCAGAGTAACGCTATCCTAGAACACGCACAGTGCTGTTCGCCCTTGGCTGGCATACCCACACTGATATTGTTTTAAGGCCGGGACAGGGAAAGGATCATGCAAATCGCCGTTTCAGAAAATCGTATCACAACAGGTCATTTCACCTCTGAGCAGCTCTGCACAGCAAAACCAACTATGTTTTTCCGTATGTTAGCAAAGTCAGTTGGAGCCTTGCCTTTGGCTCTGGAGAGGGTAGAGACAGAAGGATCATAGCTGGAATTCCTGCTCAGATGGGCTGCAGGGAACCAGCGGCTAGAAAAAGAAATCGGCCTAACTCCTGCATGAAGCAACCTGGAGCAGGGCTCAGGAATGTCTCCGTCTCTGGAGACATTCCAAACCTGCCTGGACGCGTTCCTGTGCAACCTGCTCTGGGTGACCCTGCTCTGGCAGGGGGTTGGAGGAGATATCTCCAGAGGGCCCTTCCGGCCCCCACCGTTCTGTGAAAGCAAGGACGGGGGAGCCCTGCGGGAACACAGGAGATGAGAGCAGACACGGTTAATTCACATCACCAATTCAGATCATCACCACCAGCCACTCTCCCTCATTCCAGCTGACCAGGGGATGAGTTGGGAAGCGCCAGGTTGGAGCCAGATCTGCTTCCCACCGGGATAAATCTCCACTGGTCCCCCACAGAAAACGGGGCTGCTCCATTTGAGAGTCGGATTCTCCTATCTCTGATGCTGCAGTAATGAATTTACTTTAAAGGGGAACGGAAGTCAATGAGAACAGGGCTTGGAAACAATAGGTTACATTCTTGAACTCCTGTGTGCTACCCTTGGACGTGTTTGCCAAGAGAATTAAAGGGAACAACACTGAATTTGATCCGAGCTGAAAATGAAGTTCACTGAAACCAACCCAGACATTCAGGGTGAATTCCTGGCACTGCTGAGGCCAAGGACAAAGTTCTCCGTTACCTCGCCGAAGACGGGATTTCACCCGCAGTTTTTATAAAAGCAACAATCAGTAGAAACCTATTGAAGATTTCTTGTTTTAATTTCATTGAAAAATGTCCAGAAAACAAGTATTTCCCTACAATGATTGTAAAGTAAACAGCCTTAAAGCACCATCCTGCAGGACAATGTGAAAGAAACTGAAGCATGAAGCAGACGAACCTGTTTTCTTGCACAAAATGAGGGCTATGTATAAAAGAGGAAAACAGATGGAGTAAAGGTATTTGTAAATAAATAATACGAAGTTTGCTTAAACCGCAAATGAAGACAGACGGGTGTTTTTTGCAACAAAGCTCACATCCATGAGGCTTTTCCAAAAAGCCCAAAGAACGGAAGCGCACATCTGGACACACTTCCATGAGAGGAGCACATTCTCTTTTGAAAAGCCCCAGGCACAATATTTAACATATACAATGACATAAACATTAGCGTGTCATTTGCAGGCTGCAATTTGTTCGCGATATGAGGAGTCGAGTTCACTAAACATCGTCCTATTCATCATAGAAGAAAAAATGCTACCATCAACCGCGACTCCCACCTGCTTTGGGAAAAACCAGAGGCCACCCACCAAGAGCACGTTGAGGAGGGCAGCCCTGCCTGCTTCCTTGGGGAAAAACATTTCTGCAAATGGTATAATTTTGCTGAGAAGAGAAGAGTTGAGCTGACACAGAGCAGAGTCTCCAAAGCTTTGAAGTCTAGTTGGATTATTTCTCCTCTTTTCCACTCTTCAGCTGATACCTGCCCATCAGAAAGGTCTTTCCATCATCCTACGCAGTCCTTGACGCTATGCTTCACGAAGATGGGTTTTGTTCGGAGATGATGGTTAGATTTTGGTACCCTAATCCGAGACACTCAGGAAGGCAGTAAGGTCAAGGTTGGCCACCAGCCTCCTCTACACGGTTTGCCCATGGCCATAACCTACATCGTCCTAATTTTTCACAGCTGTAAAACGAGAAGTTGTAAAATGGAGGACTCTCCTCCACTCTCCCTGACTCAGAGATGTGTTACAAACACCATTAGTGAGATACTCAGATACCACAGTCATAAAGGCAATATACATGTACGCGCATACGGAAAGATCCAAACATTTTGCAAGTTTGAGGCTTTGCATAGGTAAAATTGGTCAACCAAAGTAAAGGGCTACTTCAGAAAATTTTGCCCAAGCAATTTCTGCTTAAAGTGTTTTGAAAAGTGCCACGGGGGGAAATAATGCTGGTAAAAGCTCAGATGCAGATGACAGAGAACGTTATTTTGATCTAATTCAACTTAACAAGGAAGAACAAAATGATAATTCAAGTGTGAACCAGGTGTACTAGTAACAAAGGAACAGCCAATGAAACAAAGTCAATGGACTGAAGCTGAAAAGAAAATACCATTTTGGTGTTATTAATTTAAATTGACAGCAAAGATTTGAAGAAAAACTGGATACTAGTGTGCAGAATGAGACCATCCACAGCTACACTCCCACTTTACATTCTCTGCATGTGTGAGGTTATCTTCATACACAAAGTTCACACTCTAAAGCGATAACATTATGAAAAATAATTTCCCGGGTTATTTTAAGGTTACTTATTTGAAGTATTAGACCAAGTTCATAGGCCAGACACTACCTCTTTGCAAGGTCCAGACACAAAAGATGAAACAAGGACATTCCAGCTGTATTTGGACCACTGCCTCCCACTCCCAACCTCCACATCAAGCAATCCCAGTCCGCCCACCAGGCCAGGCATCAAAGACGGCTCACAACCATCCTCCGAGAGATGAGGACGTTCTAGTCCATAAGGAGCCAGGTTTGAACTGAGGAGGGTTAGGCGAATTCCTGGCTGTGCCTAAGATCTCTTTATCTCCAACAATAGACACTAGTACCTGTTCTGAACCACGTTCTTTTATTTCTCTGTACCTTACCTCCCCTCCTGTGAAATGGCAGCACCTCACAGAACATGGAAGAATGCAAGATGCTCAGATATTGTATCACTTTACACCTTTATCTTTTATCTTATATGCTGCAACAGACTCCAGGGCGCCACATTACAGTTTACATGTGATGGGCTGCACTGCAACAGAGGTTTTCATTTTTTTTCTCTAGCTCAAACAAGGTTAACAACAATGACTCACTCACGGAGTTTTAAGGTCCCGGCTCTGACAAGCCAAGCATCTGTAGCCAATGCAAGAGGGGACAGAGAGCCTGGAAGTCACTCGTGAGGCATTTTAGAGCCCGAGGGGGAACACCATGAGCGTCTCACCCTGGTGTCTGCACAACAGTCGGTCTGTCTGTCCTCTTATTTTGAGATATTTTCATTTCCTGATTTCTCTCTTCCTCCAAAAGAGGGTATGAAGTAAAAAGGAACAACGCTAGCAAAACTCCTGGTGCTAAAGCTGCGTACTTAAGTGGGCATGTGCAGATCCTCAAGTAAGTGGCCCAATTTTCAAAGACACATATTACGCTGGCACCAAGCTTCTGGGTGTGAACCATATGATGGACATCTATCCATAGATATCACGGAGAAAGGAACTGAGGCACAGAAATGTGGAGAATCTGCTAGGCATACTGGAGCCAGAGGTCAAAGTGACAGTGGTTTCAGCAGAAGCAGACCCAAAAATCTGGCAAAGTCATACAAGCAGCAAGGTAAACCCTGCCAACAGAGGAGACAAGAGTGAAATGACTGACAGCCGCAAGATGTGGAAATCCCGGTGTCTTGTTTTTCCACCCCTTTTCCCACCCCTACACAGGCTTCTCTCAGCAGCCTGGACAGACATCAGAAGTGCGCCACTGCTGGTACCTGGTCCAAAATACAACATGAGGTATACATCCCGCAGTTTCTGTACTTGGCCGAGAAAGAAAAAAATAAAGCTTTCTCGGAAGAGAAAAACCAGCCAGCTTACTGATCATGGTGGTGCCCCCAGCCAGTGCAGCCTTGGTCCCTTGGAAGAAGTCATCAGCAGATGTCATCCCCTGTTCTGGCATCTGGAAGCGGGTGTGAACGTCAATCCCTCCAGGAATCACCATCCTGCCATGGGCTTCAATAGTTTTCACTCCCCCGGGCACAATGAGATTCTCTCCTATTTGCCTGGGTAAACAGGTTTCAAGCAGCAGGTCAGACACGCAGAAGGCAAACAGCCTGTAAACATACACCCTCCTGCTATTTAACCTGGCTGGTGTTTTCTTTTGCCATATAAAGCAACGTACAGGATAAGCGTACGTAGCTGATAATATTTTATTCCTCCCCCTGAAGCAGCTGCATAATTGAGAGCAAAGTGCGCAATTACTTCAGGACCTCGGGGCAATATTAGACCGAAGAGGGAGGAAAAAGAGGGAGCCACACCAGCAGGCAGATGGGGAAGGGACCATGCGGATAATCAGACGATCGCTGCAGCAAACACAGCAGCTTGACTGGGACGGGACTGGGGCTGCCAAGTGGCAGTTCCCCTCTTGACTCCAGCTATCTAACAGCAATTTGGATGTTAGCATTGTTTTGGGAGCACTGGAGGGATTTTTGCCTCTATATTGTCTACTTCTCTTTCATGCATAAATATTACGTAGCCCCTGCATAAGTATAAACCCCTGCAGATACCAGTTACCAAATTCCTGATGAGACCCTTAAAGGTCTCTCCAGTCTAGCTCTTCATAGATGTATTTTTAGAAGTGCAACAGTGGATGACATATTGCAATTAATTAGCAGTCTTTGGCTGGCTCCTTTAACTTTTAACCTTGATTAACAAAGCACATGTGCTGACCATTTAGCCAGAACAGGAAAATTCCTTGTTTGTAACCTCTGGCTCGTCCATTTTTTCCTAAGAGTCATTTTCCAAAGAAATCTGTAATATATTTAACGTGCCAGAAATGCATGTTTCAGGACTGAAAACACAGAAAGAGATCTGAACCTCAGTCCCTGAACTACGGGATCATTTTTAACTTTAAGGGGGTTTGGACTGATCCTTGCATCATGGAATCACAGAAGACAGCGCTGCAAGAGACCTCGAGAGGTCACCTAAGTCCAGCCTCCTACCCTAAAGCAGAATTAACTGCATTAGGATGCTGAACTCTGGGTTCATAATACCTTAAGTCATAACTCAGGAAAATGTTACGACAGGGATAACTTCAAACATATGTGTCATCTCAGCATGGGGCTATTCACGTGGCTAAAATTAAGCACATGGAAGTACCTCCTTTGACACACGCTTTAATAAGAGTGGGGTTTTGGCCCATTTGTGTACTTAATTCAACACCCAGTTTTGAAAGTTCCTCCATCGAACACCAAGATATACATGAAATATTCATTTTTCACTGCGATCTAATATAGCTCACTGAGACTAAGTTATTCCTTGCTAATCTGCAGTACGTTTCTGTACATTTCCAATCATAAAACAGCATGAAACTTCACTTACTTTATCAACCCATCTTCCATGTAAATGTCTGCATAGAAAGACTGGTCATCATTAACTATTTTACCACCTTTGATCAAAAGACGATCGCTCTGCAACAAAGAAGCATACAACAAAACATAATTATTCTGTGAGAAAGCTGACAGTCTGCAGTGTCACTTCAGAGATAAAAAGAGACGGAAACAACCTCTGCATTATTCAGAAGCACATGTCAAAACACAAGTCAACCACCGCACTTTCAACTGGAAAGATAAAATATTTTATTTCATCTGCAAGTCCTTTCATCACACTAATGATCCCAGAAAAAAAAAAGGCAGAATGGGAAAGGATTTGGGTTCCAGTGGGCTTGTCTATTCGGCAGCTTCACTCCTACCTGCAGTCTGCCACCATCACCTACAGCAAAAGCGTTCAATAATACTTTGAAGGATGTGTAATAGCCGCATCTCTATTTTTCAGTCGTATGCAAAGTTTCCTATATGCACCCACAGACCGGACTCACAACTTGGCCAACTGTGAGTCAACTGCTGTCAGGGAAATGGACCAAAAGTCTGTTGCCGGGGGTTACACAACACAAACAAACTCATTTTGTCCAACTTCGTGATGTTTCGATGCAGTGGATACTTCTACTGCCTTTCCAGAGCACTACTGCATAATCAGATGGAAAAAAAACTTAATTTGCTAATACGCACTTAAGAGAAGGATTTAAAACACAGTTATTCAAATTCCCTCCCATTAGAAGAGAGTTTGGCAGGAAGAGGAAGGTAATTATAACAAGGCAGTTATCAGGCGATGTGCTTTTATCGCAGCCCAGGTTACACCTCGCTTTTGCGAGATTTTAGGTCAAAACCAGATTTACCTTTTTTTTTTTTTTTCAGTAATCATAATAAGCAAGAGCGAATCACAGCCCGCAGAGCTGTGGACAGGGAGGAGAGTTACAAGCGACCGCTCTGCTCCTCTGGTTCCTTCATTCCCTACGTTACAGAGATATATCTATTTAAAGCAAAGCACACAGACATTATGTGGCGTTGAATCTGAACTACACCTTGGCCCTTTTATCTTGTACTTACTCTGATGCCCTTTTCTCCTCCCAAAAAGGTCTTTGTATGAGAACAAAGCTCACACCAGCACAGCAGAGCCAGGCTGGTGAAGCCATACACTGAATTCAAGAAGGGGTGGAAAGGGGTAGAAAGCAGGACTTTAACTCAGCGGGGCCTTGAACTTCCAGCGAACACCTCCAGGAGAGCGACAGCGCTGCTCAGGGCCCTCACTTCGAGCTGGGACTCTGCTGCTCCACCAGAAGGATCAGGCATTTTCCCAAAAAGCATATAATAAAACTGAAGAGTTGGCGCACCCGACTCTCAACTGACATGAGCTGACATGGCTCTTTCAACGCCAAAAGGGCTAGGTGAATTCCATCAACTACTGATTTGCACCATTATGTCGTATAACTGCTAAAACACCTATGGGATGTGAAGCGCCCCTCCTTCCCCCTCCCCTTTTTTTTTTTTTCCTTCTCCTTCCTGCAATGAATGGAGAGTTTCCCTGAATAACGCCACCAATTTAAAAACAACGAAGAAAGAAAACCCCAAGATTTAAGTTTAGGACCTGCTGTGAATGCCAATAAGCCTGAATGAATTAACTCGGGGCGTGAAAAACCCACTTGTCTTTCCATGCCAGCCTCTACCGCAAACTGTCCTACGTGTTTACCGATTCCAGGAACACTGCAGTATTTATGCCCACCTCTAGTGCAGGCACCCTGTGCAATTAAAAAGGCCATCAAAATAGGTTAGTTTGGCCATCGGTATCACTGGCAGCCCAAGTTCTAATGCACTGGGCAGCAATTAGGAAAGAAGAAAAATAGACATGTATATATAGTGACCAATAAAAATGCAGCCTGGACCATTCTAATGATGCTGTGAATGCTTCTGCTAATAAACAGGTCTCCTGCTGCAGCTGAACGGTGCTCGGAAATCAGCGCGAATCCACCTTGGAGACAAAAGCGCAGGCAGTTTGCAACCTGCCAGGGCCTGCCACTAATTCTGGATATATATATCCCTGTATATACTCTGTATGTATTTACCCCACTGATGCAGTCAAAATGGGACAGCTAGATATTCATTATCCTCTTTCTTCAAGCATCAGCCTCAGTAGATCAATTCCAGGTTTATAAAACAGCGAAGAAGACCAGAATCCGATTATTATATTTTTTTCTATCCCTTATCTTCACAAGAGACTTGCATCGGGCGCACGCACCACAAATCAGAGCATTCAGTCATAAGGAAAATGCGTCACGCTACTTTTGGCCCATGACAGCGATTCAGCGGTAACCTTCGTCGTTATTTTATGTGAACGCTGGCATCTTTTTTTCTAAACTCTCTGCCTGCGGACTCTTGAGAGGTAAACTACACCCCCTAACCCCTACCCCCCCC
>VWZL01004970.1:963557-974429 GCA_013396915.1 Stercorarius parasiticus | reverse complement strand
GGGGGGGACAGACTGCGGACCTCCGCCTTCACACCCCCCCGCCCCGGCGGGGCTGTGAGCTGCCCTCCATCTTCTTTGTCCCGCCCCGCCCTTCCCGGCGCTACCGGAGCAGAACGCCGGTGGGGAGCGGTAAAAAACTGGGGGCG
Source organism: Stercorarius parasiticus (assembly GCA_013396915.1). NCBI lineage: Eukaryota > Metazoa > Chordata > Aves > Charadriiformes > Stercorariidae > Stercorarius > Stercorarius parasiticus. The sequence goes on along the minus strand of VWZL01004970.1, from coordinate 974,283 downwards.
AAAAATAATTTAAAAAAGCAAGGTTTGGAGGCACTGCCAGTCCTTTGATTTCCAGCGCATTTGCCTCCTCGTCCAGAAAATGCAGTCCCCCCTCCCGCGGTCACTGACCTGAAGCTTCAGTGGCCGGGGTCTGGGGTCAGAGCACACCCGACGGGGGGTTCCGGGGGGGTCCCCATCACTCTGGCCATTCCTCACCGCTCCTGTGCTGCAGACTCCACGCTCACTTCACTCACACTCAGAGTCTTAGATCTCCTCAGTCCCTGAGCTCCATAAGCTGGTACTTCAAGGAAAGAAATGCGTTAAATGGCACAAATATTTACTCGTTATTTGCCCTGCACTCGACCCAAGACACGGGATTAATGGCCAGAGCATGGGGTAACCATTCAAAAGACATCTCTTTACACCAGTTCCTCTTACATCAGTTGCTCCAGGGGAAGGTAAAAGACGCTTTTTGGAAAACTCACAAATAGCACAAATCCACTTCTGCTTGAAGGTTATAACAGACAATTAATGACCAATAAAGACTTACCTTCTTCCCTCCATCACGGGTGAATTTCACGTCACGCCAAGCTTCTCCTGCCACAAAACGTAGTTATCTTTACATACCCAAATAGTTCCACTAAACACACCGTGCGCAGCCCGTAAGAAATTAAAACCTTCGGTATATTACTGCAGTAAATCATTATAAAGGCAACATCTGCTCAAACAGATGACTATCAGGACCTTTTATGTCCATTAGTTCACAGGAGCCTATAAGGAAATGAGTAAAAGGGCTTTTCCTGGGTATAGGTAGGGCATCAGGCAACCTTTAAGTAGCTAATATGCCAAACAGTTAATGCCCAATTTGTAGCAAATGAAAAAGTGGCTCATTATGACAGTAGCAAAATGATTAATTTGTTGGCCTGTAGGGTTTTATTTTGATTTAATGATCAGAATAGACAATACTAAATGAGTTATCCTGCCCCTCTCTGATCTATGCTGGAAGAAGTTTGGGAACCTCAGCATATTTTTGCTCAGAACATGGAAGAAAGCATCTACATGGGATTTTCTAAAATTAGACAGCGCAACTGTTCCTTTTTTCTCTTTTCATTCTAGCTTTCCTCCTCGACTTTATATCTGAATGGTTTCTTGCCTTTGCTTGCCAGGAAAAAGAGTGTCTTCAGCTACCGAAGAGGAAGGAAAGGCTGCCTAAGGGTTTGGGAGATGGCACCAAGGCCCTTGGGCAGCTGATCTGAGACATGCCAAGTCCAGGTACCATTTCACGATCCTGCCCTGGCAGCAGCAAGGTGATCACGGAGGAACGGCCACAAACACGCGCGCAGGAAACTGCACATCGCCAGCACCGACACGCCTCCCTGACCTTGGCCAGGCCGTTTCTCCATGTTACACTAAAAGCTGTGGAACAGCCGCCCTGGCAGAAGAAATTAGAAGCACCTTTAAGGGGACAATGTCATCAGCCCACTAATATTTCTAAAGCTGTTCTCATCTGCTCAAAGACAGCTATTTAAAACACTTTTTAAAAAAAGGCAATCCTTACTGCACATGGGCCTAATTCAGAACGGCAGTTCTTGAACTTTGGATACACGCCATAACTTGAATCCAGCAGTGACTAAGTTCAGAAAGTAATAATGAATTTTCAGATGACACTTAGCTTTTCCTTCCCCATCACCTTGTTGCAAGAACCTAAGTAGTACAGAATAAAATAAATGAAGAGATTAAAGGGCTGAAAAACATGGTCGTTCAATATTCAACATCTACACAGTGCCAAATTTTAAGAACTTCCCTATGATTTAGTGTGTACCCAAAGAACCAGAACTGAGCTCCCAGGTGTATCTTCTAGCTCCGTTATACCAATTGCTGACATGGCCCAATTTCCTTTCCTTTTAGCAATGAGCCGAAAAGGTTGTCAAAATAAATAATTTGAAAATTATTCATGTAGTTGCAAACTGGCTTATTTAGCTTTGCTCAACAAAGGCAAGGAATGGATGTTGTCTGTTGTATAAACACACACGAGGGGAGGTGATCAGGAGGGAAGGAGAAGAGCTACAGCTAAAGGACAACGTTGGGATGAGAAGAAGTCGGGAACAAAGTCACAAAACGCTGAGATGTATACCTGCAGTTTTTCTATATATATAAATATTTTTTTAACAAAAGCTGATTCATTCCCCTGGTAAAGCTATAGGTTACGTATGAATTCTCCCTCTAAGTTAAATGAAGATAGATAACTACTTAGGAAATGTCAGGGGCGGGAGACAAGGTTAAAAGAGGAAAGTGGAAACCGCTTCTTAAATGCCCGCAGGTTTGTATCCAGTCCAGCTGTCGTACAGCCGTGCTGTCACCTGCCAAGGCATTGCGGGAAGTGATGGGATTTCTAGACAACGTTGATGAACTCTGTCTTCCATAGGTCTGTTAATGCACACGGCAGGCTGGGCAGGCTAAAATTAGAAGATGCTATGGAGAACCACCGCTGCCAAATCTTCCTTGCCAAAGGTTAATGAAGGAAAGCGATGAAGGATAGCTGGCCAGCCTACCCCAGCGCCCCCGCTGCAGCCACCATGACAGGACCAGCAAGGTTGCCGCACCCAAGTCACATCAGCAGTAGCGGAACAGCAAGTGCGCATAAATATCTTCAATTAAGCTACCTCAGCACTTCTGAGGGCCGCAACAATGCTCCCCAAATGGCAGAACAGGGGAGGAAATGCACAAAATTGATCATTATGCCCACGTTTGCACTGCCAGACTTTACCCCAGCCACAGACAGAGCTGCACCAGGTGAGTGTCTCTGAGCCATCCTTAGCTGTATATTGGGTATAGCGGGTGTATTAGGGGTATATTGTGGTTTACATCGGGGTATATATTAGGGGTATATTGGCCAGCGGACACACACGATCGCTGCCAGCCATTTCTGCACAGGTATCACCTGGAGTAGGACATCTCTTTGCAGCAGAAACACATTTCGTGTTAAAGGAACCTCTCCGTCTAAATTTGTCTTCTGGAAAGGTCTAGAGGGAAAACGTCACAAGAATATGAGAATCTCTGTACAGCTGAAATAAACCATCACAGGCATCAGTGGAAATCAATTTACATCAGCTCTGAACCTTCACTTTACAGATTCCGTGGAGTACCATAAGGCACTTAACAAGGAATTGTATTCCCACTGTGGAGGTACTGGATGGTTGGGAGAAAACCATTAAAACAGTCTCTTTCTCTGTGGATTTTTAGTGTAATTGCAACAAACCCCACAGAATTTCTGCAACACCCTATTGCTTTTACTCCAACTGAATTCTTAAAGCTTTATCCACAAGGATATCTTGCTATGAAATTCTAAAACCTGCAAATGGAAATCTACATTTTAAAGTGTGATGAAAAGAGGAATCAGAGATGGAGTTAAAGCATTCCTGGAAGTATCTGAAATTCGAGCAATATACCATCAGCAAGCTCTCGATTTCCCTTTAGGCTTGTCAGATGCTCATAATCCCCACTCCCTATTGGGGACACCCCCCCCACCCCCGGCCAAAGTCAGCGAGGCTCTTCTTATGGCAGCTGGATTGGGCCAAAAGAGCTTTCATGTGTTCAACGATCAGACCCTCATTTTCTGCCATAATTCTGCCCATGCCAATTGCTGTCCAAACCTCAATGACTTGAAAAGAAGTTTCTCATGGATCCGGCAACCCCCTGCATCTTATGAAGCGTTGGGAGGATTAAATACAGGCTGATCCATGGCAGAAGGAGTACATCCGTCCTTCCCAAAAGGTGATGAAGGAACTGTCCGTTATTAATCGCTACAAATTAAATTATAGAGGGCAATTACACTTGCCAATGGGCATCTTTCGTTTTTTTATTATCTTGCAGGAGAAAATTAAAATTGAGTGTCAGGATATGGAAATGACCATAGAGGTCAAACATGCTACTATGAAGAGAGGTAAAGATCATACAACTTCTCAGAGAAACAGCCTACTCTTTTTTGAATACAGACTATCCTAGATTGTGAGGGGGAGATTCACTTTCTAGCCGCACAAACAGGTCGATAAAAATGTACATTTGATCTGCAAATTAAAATTAACCTTCCAATTGATTTTGTTTCATTTAAAATCCCAGGAAACCTTGAGAAAGTTCAGAAATAACCTTCTAAGACAACTGTTACAGTTATAGTCCATTTCTTAGAGGAAATGTCCTGAGCATTTCAGGTGCACTACAATCTTAATTGTCCTTAAACAAGCCCGAGCCGCCGCTCCACAGTTAATTTACTATCAGGTCATGTTGTCGGGAAAGAGACAGCCCTCTTCACGGTTCTAGACAGGGATCGCTCTGTCATGGCTAGTGCAATACCTAGGAAAAATGGGCTCTTCTCTCCACAGAGTTTACACTGTTATTATTATTATTATAATCACTTCTCCTTCCCCAAAACCTACAGGGCAAAGGATCAGGCTCTCAGCAATTGCTGTCATTGTTTGTGTCAGCCAGCTTTGCCTACCTCTGATGTACAGCAAAACCATTACTCCAGACGATGAGAAAATGAAATTCTGACCTCTGTTCTCGCACCCCGAGATTCATCCCAGGTCTCTGGGAGGTGACCAAAGAACAGAACATTGCGCTTCTGTGTGAATCTTACAGTAAAGAGGTTTGGTTTAGGTAGATTTCCTACAGCTCTGCTCCCAGATGCTGCCCCTTTCTAGGGTAAGGGAGTTCATGCAGAACACACATATCAACTTCACGCGAGCTTTGCACACCATTTCCCAGCTTTTAAACACCACCACAGAAGACAGACTCAGATTTCATATGCCACGAGACAGACAGGTGATATGGGGAGTCAGACATGGTCCTGGAGGTAAAAAATTTCAGGCAGACCTAAATGACTGCTCAGCACCTGCTAAAAACTGATGGCTCATGTCAAGTGACGGCCATAGCATGGGCCTAAGGGTGGCAATGCAAAGCTGGCAGTCTCACCATGCCAGGTACCTTATCTATCCCCCGAGATAAAGCCTGTGTTGCAAGATGCTGCTGAAAGACCAGACCTCTGAATCGGCCCAGCTCCAAACTGGGTGGGGAAATACGGCCCCAGGTGTTTTAAGTCTTCCCTCCAGCTTTAGCCCAAATACTAAGTTGGCTTTGTTTCAAAGCCTCTAGCTCGTTTCTGCACGGGGGAGTGTGGTATTGGTGAATTCCTGACATAACACCAACAGACCCCTCCACAAGACACCCACTGCACGTATGGCACGTGCCAGCTCTGCAGATTGATGGCTTTGAGAGGGATCTAAGAAGTTAAGAGGAATTTGGCATTTGTGCTCGTCATTGTTGGTTTCTTTTTTTCAGTAGCCAGACAAACTATTAAGATCCACTGGAAGAATGTGCAAGTCATCCTCCTGTATGATTATTTTGCAAGCAACGATTGTCGAAACAAGGCTAGAAAAATTACAGGCATCATAACAAATTAAACTCAGAACTGCCTTTCCAGCTGTCTGGAACAGCTTCTTTGTTTTACACAACAGCTCCATTAATGTTCCAGAGTCTATGATTATTTGAGCTCTCAACAACGTCCTGTTATTCATTATTTCTCTCCAGGAATGAACAACCATGATCCTGAGAGCTTTGAGACTTTAGCAAAAAAGTCCAGTCATGTCAAAAGCTTTATGAAACTGTGTTTTGGAAGCAATTCCTCTCCTGTCAATTCTAAAATAAAAGTTTTTTCCTGGTCTCTGTTTATTCATTATTGTTACTTATCTTATTACAATAGGACATAGCTTTGGTGGTTTAGCCCAGTAGTTTACACCCAGTGCTCTGCACTTCCCAAAGGTCCGTGAACTGTTTCTAAGGGACGCAAAAAATGTGTACAAGGGTGACTGTTGCACAGGGGAACCACCTGAATCACAAGAGTAATGACAGAATGGCAATGGGAACTTTAGCACCTTCAGAAAAGATCTGGGATCCCCAGGCTTATTCTTGTGTTGAAATGTCTTAGCACCTACTCAGGCTCCCTGCGCAAACTAGATTCAAGCAAGCCCCAGGCTTGCTGATCCCTCTTGCAATCAAACCTTGCTTTTCCCTATAGATGTGGCCCAGGGAAGTGCTGGAGTCACCATCCCTGGAGGTATTTAAAAGACAGGTACATGTGGTGCTGAGGGATATGGCTGAGTGGTAACTTGGCAGTGCGGAGTTAATGGTTGGACTCGATCTTAACAGTCTCTTCCAGCCAAAATGATCCTATGTTCCCTAAAAGACCATCTCTGCCCTGAAGAATCTCAACAGATGAGCAAGACAAAAGGAACACCAATTATACACACGGGAAATCTGGGAAATAGACACAGAGGAAGGACCCAGGTCAAGCAAGCAATGGCTAAGGTTTTTCAAAACCCAGAGGAACGCATGTGTCTCAAGACTGTTCATCTAAGGAACAAAGGAATAATGCCACTTCATCAGTCCCCCTGCTCTGAGACAAGGCAGCCGGGAGCTTCTGCACTGACTGCTACAAAGCCTTGTTCTGAGTAAGTTCCACAGGTCCCTGCCCTGACGCTATCTGAACACCAAATCCCACTGTAGGAAATGGGCTTGCAGGTGCACGGCAATTCCTGAAAGCCAGGCCAAGTGTTTATTGTCTCATTCAAGAAATCCTGGCTTTGAACATGACATTCTTGTTAGACCACAGCGATGGCCCAGCTGAGGTCAGGGCCTCAAAGCACTAAGCAGTGCCCAGAGGTTGAACAAGGAGCTGCAGGACCGGGCATTAACAGTCTAAACAGGGAAGATGACAAGGTTTAAGATGGGAAATAGAAGCCCAGTGAATTCTCCACGGCCTGACATCTGGCGAGTAGCAGAGCTTGCCTCAGATCTCCTGAGTTGCAGACCTGTTGAATAGGTCACACTGCCTCCAGAGGCCTCACGGTAAAGAGCTGCTTAAACTAAGACAGAGAGCCTTCCTGGGGCCTCTAGAGATGATCTTAACCCTGAATTATGAGGCAGCACGGCCCAGAGGCAATAAAGCAAGGCTGTGATAGATGCCTATAGAATACCCTAGACAGGATAGACACAAAGAGATTTGATTACCCTTATCTTTGCCTGCAGAACAATATATTGCAATTTAATGTAGAATAATTACATTCCTTTTCTTACCCTCCGGGCGCTTAAGACCTCAGAAAAATAAAAAATAGCTTGTACATCTTGCTTTGTTAATTATTTCAGTGGAGATTAATACAAGATCTTTCTATACAGTGACAGAAAGGATGACTGTTTTAAACCCACGTTGGAACCAGTCACTAGCTAACATACTTCCACCTATCTCCATTGCCTCCAGTTGATCGGCACCCATTCCCATCAGCTCACAATATGGTTCTTTGGTTGCTGAAACAGAGTGTGGACCACCCTGTATGTTGAATGTTACATGAATTGATAAAAATTGCAACTATTGACAATCTCAAGCTAAAGAAAAAGAAGCAGTAAGATTGCTAGCCTACTGTGAAATAATTCATGCAAGTTATAAATTCAAGAGCCTATAAATTTCCATATTTTTCCTTTCCACCATAATTTAGATTCCCACCACGTGGAAATACTGTATAGTCTATCCAGGGAGAACCTGCTTCAGTTGCGTTATTAAATGCTTAAGACAGAGGTTTGAAAATAATGGGCCAAATTCAGTCGCAAAACTTCAGAAGCCTTTTAACTCCTAGCTCAAATTACTTCAATGCACTGTTTCCTTTAATGCTGCTTCCTGCAACATTATTTTTCTTTACCTTTTTTTTTAATACACTGAGCTTTGATCACCATCATAAACACATTTCTATTAACTGCTCTGAAGTAAGGCTAATTTTACCTGGTGAGGATCTAACCATCGATTCAGGCTATAGATGCAGTCAGCTGGAAAACCATCAAAGCTAAAAGCAATGAAGTGCCAATCCATAGCAAGACATTTATAATAAAAGACTGCACTTACCCAAATGCTCACAGCCCCTCACAACACAACGCACTGGCATCAGTGTTACGTAAAGCTAATGAGAAAGAACTCAAATGTTTCACACCATCCCATTATTTCATACCCTCAGTTAACATTAATACAACAATCTTTAAAAATAGAACCAAAACACACGCTTTAAAAAAAATGTGATTAATATTTTGTGTGAACTTCTTATTTTTCACCATATTGTGCTTAGTTTTTTTATTATACTGGTACCCTTCAATCACAAGATAATTAATCTTTTCAGAATTAATAAATCACCTACTTATGTTCTGCAGGACATCACTGAATCAAATTGTCGGAAATTAGTTCTGAAAATGTCCAGCATTGCAAAACCTTTGACTCACAAAACTGAAAAGGTGCATACCCTTTACTCCTGAGATGCACTTTGCTTAGTCCAACAAGACTAATTAATCATGGAAACTTATTCAATTAGTAGGCATTTCAACATGGTCAAATCAAACCATAGGCATCTGTAGTGGTAAACTTCTGCTTGGGTTTGGCAAATCAGGTTTGAAGCAGCACGAAACATGTCCCACTCCTAATTAAAGGCTGGTGTGTGGCACTTCTGAAAATCAGGGCCTACCTTTGAGATCTCACAGTAAACGGCGGTCGTTCGCGCATGCAAATATGGCTGGATGGAGCCCTTAGGTTACTGTGGTAGGAAGAAGCAGAGTAGGGCCAGATTTGGGGAGGATGAGCCCCCAGTAACAATCCTAGTAATATTTCACATTTCTGAAAGTTGAAGACAGTGGCGAACAAGCCCATATCATGAATTCCAGGTAGACTTCTGCCCTATATATGCAATCCATACCACTAGTAAAAATCCAGAGGCACATCCTAGAAACAGTTTCCAGAAGGATGGAGTGCTCTGCAAACTCACTGGAGGACTACTCACAGAAACTCTCCCCCAGTATGCTAGAAGTTTATCAATTTGCTCGTTGGTGTTTCATTCATTTCCGCTCTTCCAGCCTATGCGCAGGAGCCAGTATTGTCAGAGGAACACACAGAGTATTTCATGGCTCAGATCTGAATAAAGCTTGCTTAAATCTATTTACTGAGAAAAGCAAATGTGCGTGGTCAGCTAGACTTATGCGTTGAACGGGTTTTTCCTCAGGAAGAGGATAGGCTGTATTGCACCATGACACAGGGTGATAAAAGAGCTTCAGGAGACTTAACAGACTGGGAGGAGTTCAGTGGGTTTCTAAGAGAACGCCACATTCCTGCAAAACTCCCAGATCTTCCCGAGGCAAAAACTCCCACTGTAGCCAGAGGCCTTGATCAAAATTGGTATTGAAATACAGCTCCCGGGGGTCACTCCAGTCTGTCCTCCCCTGGGAGGAGCAGGTAGGAGCTTCCCCTGGAAGAAGCCTGCAGGGATTTCATCCCTGTAGGTGGAGGCTCATTGATGCTCTTTTGCTAACAATTGCATTTCTGTTCCCGTGAGCTGCATTCACTAGCTGGGTGGGGCATTTTGCTACTGTTATACTGGGGTGAATTCGCCTAAGAAACAAAAATAGGACCAAATATCACCAAATAGGAAGGCAGAGTGGGGAAAGGGAGGGTGTCTGTGGGTGTGGGGGGGCTCCTTTCTTCTTCTGCCCTCCTCCCTGTGCACATACACACACACCTGCAGAGAGCATACAGATAACATTAGAGATCTGGCAAGAAGGCTCTAGTAGAGATGCTGCTTAGAGGAAGACATCGACTGCCACATACATGCAAGTGACATAAAAGCAAGAAACTGCAGGGTGGAAAGGATGCATCCTTTCTGCAGCCTATCGCAGGGTCAAGTTGCATCTCTCACACACACATATATATATATGCACCCACCTTGTCATTCAGGTTCTGCAGCGCCTCCTTCCCAGTGGCACTCCTGATCTCCACCTTTCTCCCGAAATCAACAGATGGTTCCCCTCCCTTCCCGCTTTGCCTGGAATACACGGACGGAGCATCCGGACCCAGGTGGGCAACATCCTTCTGCTTTGCCACGACTTTGTTAGATCCGCGGCCCACTGAGAGGGAGTCGAAGTCGATGGTCTTGTTCTCCAGGGAGCCTTCCACCGGGCAGAACATGCCACAGAATTTCTGCCGGGGCTTGGGACTGCCCGAGCCCAGGTTTTTGAAGAAGGCTGGCACTTCTTCTTCCTCGCCCTGCCGACCAGACTGCTTCTTCTCAGCCATGGCTTGTGTGGTCTCCCTGCTAAGGGAAAATAGTAACAGCGGTAACCAGGAGGATCCTTCACACGCTCACACACACACACACACACACAAGAAAAGAGGAGAGAAAAAAAGAAGAGAGAGATCGCTCTGGGTCCTAGAGATACAGCAACATCAATTGCAAAGGGCTGTGCCTGGCAGATCCCCTGCCCCCATCAGTACAATATAGCCTGTAGCTCGCTCTGTTTTCTTTGATGCAGTGCAAAGTTGAGGGACGGTTGGGGCAGATCCTGCTGCAATCAAGGGAGGAGGTTTCAAGTTCCCAGCATCCAGATGGAGAGGGAGGGAANGGAAAAAAAAAAATTAAAAAAAAAAAAACCCTCACTCTGCAGCAGAAACTGAGGACTGATCCGGAAGTGATGCGAGTGGTGAATTGGCAAATGGACTCGATCAGGTTGGAGCAACAGCCCCCATCACACACACCCTCTCCCCCCTCCCCTTCCCCAGCTATAGTGCTGCTATTGCTGCATGTCACTGATGGGGACCGAGGACCCCCCTCGCTCCCGGCGGCTCGGGCGGCGTGTTCCCAAGGGCACGGGAGCAAGGATCCCTCCCTTCCCT
>VWZL01004970.1:921210-963319 GCA_013396915.1 Stercorarius parasiticus | reverse complement strand
CACGCACACACACACACACACACACAAGAAAAGAGGAGAGAAAAAAAGAAGAGAGAGATCGCTCTGGGTCCTAGAGATACAGCAACATCAATTGCAAAGGGCTGTGCCTGGCAGATCCCCTGCCCCCATCAGTACAATATAGCCTGTAGCTCGCTCTGTTTTCTTTGATGCAGTGCAAAGTTGAGGGACGGTTGGGGCAGATCCTGCTGCAATCAAGGGAGGAGGTTTCAAGTTCCCAGCATCCAGATGGAGAGGGAGCCCTTCCTCCCACCACCCACTCCCCTTCCTCCCCTGGCCCCGCAATGGTGGAGTCGGGGAGTGCTCCGAGAATCCTATTGTTCCTCACTTTTCCCAACGCCGCGGCGCCGGAGGGCGGGGAGCAGAGGAGATCGCGGGTGGGTTAGTGGGGGGCAACGTGCTGACTCAGCTTTCTGCGGTTTGGGGCATCGCTGGTGCCGTGACTCTGGCAGACCCTCTTCACGGGGGAAAAAGGGCTGATTAATGGCACTGGAGAGAGAATGAGAGAGGGAGACAGATGGGAGAGGGGTGTGAGAAGCGAGGGAGAGAGGAAAATGAGCCGTCAACCAGGACTTACCTCCAAGGAGCCGAAATTAGTGACCTTGCTAGTCAATTAAGCCTCTGCAATGCCAGAAGCCCCCAGTCCCTCCCTGCGGGGGATCAAGGGAGGCAGCCAAAGGCGGCTCCGGCTGAATGCAGGTTTCTAGAGGAGGAGACAGAGCAGCAGCCCCTCGCCTCCCCGCTCTTGCCCATGCTGACAGCGTCCCTGCGCTCGGAGACGGCGGCAGAGAACGAGAAAGCGAGGGGGGCGAGGAGCCGGGCCGGGCGAGCCGCCCCCCTAGGCCCGGCGAGCCGCCGGCGCTGTCCCTTCAGCACCACCCGCCGCCCGCCCGGCACCGACGGCAGGCCCGGGGGTGGGGGTGTCAGGGCCAGCCCCGGCGTGGGGGGGGTCAGGGCCACCCCCAGCCCCGGGGGTGCTCAGAGACAGTCCCGAGAGGGTCACAGCAAGCCGCAGCCCCGGAGTGTGGGGGGGGTGTGTTTCAAAACCACGTCCAGACACTCACACCCCAGCCCTAGCCCCCTTTCCACCTTGAATGAGCTGCTGGGCTCTAACACACCCTCCTGCTCCTCGTGGCTGTTACAGCTGCATGTATCAAGGATTTATTTTTTTTTTTTTTTAACCTATTCTCTGAGGTTTGTACCTAAATAAACGGCTCCGGCAGCTGGCAATGCGGAGGGAGGGTTGCCTTAGTCATTTCCCAAGGGCTTGTTTCAGCAGAGTACAGGGAATGGCTCTGCAAGTCCGGCTGAGGCTGTGCATGTGGGAGGAGAGACATTTTTATCACAAAGGTAAGTGGTGCAGCACACAATAGGTTTAGCTTGGCTGTCTCCACCTGATAACATGTCATTAACACCGCTGATCTGGGTCCTTAACGCTAATCCATATGCAATATCGCTCTGAACCAAACCCAATCACCAAGCTGTTTATTACAATGCATTATTCATTGATATGCATCTTTGCACATGCATACATTAAATGTTAATTTAGAGGCATCTGTGTCCAAATGGTTACCAAGCACCTTCATAAGACTCAGGCCAAAAAACCCCAAAGCAAAAATTAAATAAATAATAATAAAAATCTCAGAGCCTTCTCTGCCTGCAAACCACACCCAAATCAATGCATTTGTACCAAAGGGTGGAAAAAAGCCAAAACCAAGGTCACAACCAAGTGAAGCCCTGTAATAAATGCACAGCACAGTGATAAAAGACTCCAGACTAAAAGGAAAGGAATAAGCCTGCAGCTTGGCCCTGAAGGATGAAGATGATGTGCTCTGGTAACTAATGAAGGAGGGAGAAATCCAAAGAGAGAGGGCCTCCAGGGGAAAAGCTCCACCTCCTTCCCCTTCTGGGACCGTAAACACGGATCAGCCAGGGTTGTAGCCACACTGATCTCAGGTGCTTTGCTGGGGATTGGAGGCCAACATATGGTCTCTCAGGTACACTGAAGTCCTGTATTATTTAAGATTTATAAATATTAATAGTCAGAGCATTGCTGATCAGGCAGTCCACAGAAGCTGTGGAGAGTGCTGACAGAGGCTCCAGCAAGCTAAAAGCCTTGAAGCAATTGTGTTGACACGTTCTGCAGCTTGCTGAAACGCACAGAGTGGCTTTCAGGGATAGCCTTAAATAAAGCTCATTCATCACTTGGCACATCCTTGGAAGATGCTCAGATGGCCACAGACACAGGCCTCTGTGGAAGGATGGGAAGAGAATGGTCTGCCAGTACACGCTAGCCTAGAGGCTGTGAAGTGTCCAAGACAAGAACAAAATCCTGCAGACAAGACTGCAGCTTCCAATGTTTCAGACCTCATAAAGGTCACTCCCAAAAGACAAGGTTTCCTACCATACAGATCTGACTCTCTTTTCCAATAAACCCTCAAAACAGGGACAATGATCACATATTGAACAGCCATCTCCAAGTATTTCCCCTTTCCACATGCACTTGAGCACACATTCATCAGTGTCTTCAGTTATTTTGTGTTTGTATTTCCAGGACAGCTCACAGGAAGTCTATCAAAGACACCTTACCGCAGGCTGATGTGTTGAGTCTCTGGTTGGTCTCACATATCAAGCCAAAGACGATTTCCATTACCCATGTGGAAACTCAGACGCTCCAAAAGAACCACTGAACTACTAAAAGGAAACCTCCTTTGACTGTATTCTCCTTTTTGGGTATTTCACAGGGTGTTTGTACAGTACTCTCTATGTATTTATGGTCCGTTTATGGACACTGGAAAAAAAATGGGGTAATTTCAGAAGTTTTTATTCCCACCTGTGAAACTCAGGTATCAGATCTTGAGAAACGGCCAAGCTGTAGCAAATTCTACTCACTCTTTTTGTTATACTTCAACTGAAACATTTTGATACACCTACATGACTCCACAGCTTTATTCCTAGGATATTCTTTTTCCTACAGGAAGAGTTCTATCATGAGTAAAGCTCAACCAGCCAGTGCACTGGGAACTTAGACCCCCCAGATCACTCCGACTCTGGGACCAGCCATAGAAACTGTCTACATGAGTCCAGTTGAGCCTCTATAATGTTCGACAATGGGTTCTGTTGATCCCAGAATTCCCAGACAGAGATAGGAGATTCCTTACGAACTTTGTTATCATAAAAAGAGTATAGGCTGATGCAACTAACATTTCAGTTTGAGTTTGTTTACAGCTAATTAGCATAGCACAACTCCTGAGTGGTAATATATTAAAGCAGCAACTGGAGATGCCCGTGCTCTAAGCATGGAAATAACCAAGTTTTGCTGAAAAGTCACCAGACGCTGATAATCCGCGTGTGCTTAATAATCCCATAGGGCATCTATTTTCACTCAACCACATAAATTACTTTGAAGATAACACTGACCCTCATCTGAATTTCATAAATCCAGCATCAATAAGAAGAATTCCTCAGATAACAGATCATACTCAGCCCTACTGACAACAAAGGTGTAAAAACACTGAAGAAACATAAACAGGACCTGAGAAACCTATCAGGCCAGCTGGAGTCACACTGGTAGCCTTCAGCCTCCATGCAGCAGATTTCATATTCCAATCCTATAATGAGCATTAATTAGTCCTTGAAATACCACAGTGATACAGGTACGCAGAGCAGAGTAACTAACTTGAACGCTTACTTGCAGATGAGCTATTTAGCAATACATGAAAAAGTAGTTAAATTTATCAGTTAATGTTATCCACATACCATATAATAAAGGAATGAAAGAGGGAAACCGCGTGGAATCACGGGTTTTCTTAACATCAAAACACTCTGGACACTTCTGGGCAAGTGACTTGTAGTAGTTTTATCTCAACACTACAAATAAGGGAAGCGATGAATAGAGAGCTTGCACAGCCTGCCTGAAACTGCAGAGGAAAGTGATGGCAGAACTGGCTTAATTTAAGATTCTTTTATGCCAGTGCACAAAAGTCCTAAGTGACATAAGTACTCAGTACCTGAAGCACTGCAGTACCACAGCACAAAAGACAATCCCTGCCCAGGGATTTGCCCTGGCAAAGACAAGAAAGGAAGGACAGCATGAAGAGCACGAGGATTTCACAAGGATCCTTTTGCAAAAAAGTTTTACATTGATATAGAGGGGGGAATGTGAGCACAAAGATATGAAATAGGCAGACTCCTCGTCAAACGAGTGAAAAATTAGGTCTCTCTACTTACATACTAACACTGCCTCTGTGCTACGGTGCTCTGGCATCTGTGGCCTGCCTAGAAAAACTCAGGAGCACAGGACCGAATCTGAAAGGTCCCTTCCAACCTAGACAATTCTATGATTCGATGACTCCTTCACTAACCTGCATTGCACCAATGGTTCTAGTGATTTCTGGTCTCCTATTCCATCTGGCCGAAATGTGCCAACTTACTTCTCATGCATAAAATGACGAATGATGCTTTATTTCATTTTATTTCATTGCCATAGTTACTTACACATGCAAGGTAAGGCTGAACAATCAAACTTGATTTGAATTAGAAACAACGCAACGTAAGTTCTATGGTGCTTTATTTGCCTACTCATCCTTAGGTGAGACAATCACTGCAAATCCAGAATTTTCTTCATTATTTAAAGATTAAGAACCCAGCGAGAAATTACAGCAGTATATTCTGCCATTAAATTGCCATTATTAAAATACGTGACAGCAACTGCTTCCAGATCTGGGGCTCTTCCTATTGCAAATAATTAATTATTAATCCTTCCAGTGGGTGCAAAATCTATCATGCAAGGCAGGATCCCATTGAAATCTGGATATTGGCAAAAGCAGAACTCCACAAAACCTAGATTCTTCAGTGAAAATGAGCAAAGAAAGAGACTGGTACGAGCCACCATGCCATCTTGAGGCATGGCTTAGGGAACTCTAGCCTGGACCCTCCCTAACAGGGCCCCTAAGATCTAGCCAGGGCCGGGGTTTTCATGGCCACCAGATATTCGTAGAGATTTCTAGCAGATAATCGTGAACATAACAGGCCCCTCCGCACAGCGGAGATGTATCTGTCCCTGGCTGCACAGGTACCGTGCTCAACGCCTCCAACATCTGAACACCAGCCCTAAGGAGCCCAGGTCAAAACCTTACCAGGGAAAGCCGCAGCAATCCACACGAACGAAGCAGGTGTACGTGCCAAAACGTGAGCTTACGCTAGCTGAAGCACAGCTGACATTCACACTTGGCAGCAAATTCAAGTGAAATACCAGACAGTTTTAAGGTAATGACAATCCTTCAATTAAATTTCATTGGGTCACAATTTAAGAACACAGTTTTGTCCTCAGAATTAAATCAAGTTGATACCGTGTTTTCAGCTGGGTCCACTGAGAGGAGACTCCACAGTGAAGCTTGCCAATTCCTTTTACTGAGCATAGAGGAAAATCTTCATGATGCCTGGGAGCATGGGGCTAAAAGCAGAGATCCAATGATCACTCTTACATGCACTAGCAAGTGATTTTTTTCAAAGAGAAGCCAAACAAAGCTTGACTATAAATCCACAACCAAGTTTCAAGGATGTTCAGAGGATGGGCTTGGGATAGCCTGTGCTGACCTCTGCAACCATCACTGCTTACAAAATTATGCAGCCCTTAAAAATACCAACTTGTTGCGTGTGCCACTGCAATAGCCTGTGAATTTCCCTGCCTGACCAGGAGCTGGGAAAGCCATCTTCCCTCTCTCTGGTTCTTGCCTTACCTATGGCTGAGCCCTGCATCTGACCCTGTAATTTTCATTTTTCTAAGGTGCAGGCTCAGTATCAAGAGGTGGCAGCGAATAACTGTGTTTCCAGAATATTCCTCAAACATTAAGAATCAAACCAAATCCTAAAATGCTTCACCGAGTTGTAATTGTTCTGGCATAGCACAAAAACTGAAAGACCAAGTTGTCTACAGAGAAATCATTAACCAACTTCCCTTCGGGATATGATAATTGCTGGAGTGGTTGACAGCTTTTCTTGGCGGTGAGCACTCAAAGATGAGACACATTATTTCAGAAACATTAAAGACCAGAAGAAAGTCTTTTGATAAATGAGTAAAGTCCATTCAAATGCTGAAACAAAGCTCACTTATTTCCATGGTCCTTTTTATTTCTGCTTATCCTATGCCTCTCTTTTCCTTTATGGTTTTGTCCTCAGCAACCTCAACTAATGTAAACCAGCCCCGGCGAATTTCTGCCAATCAAGGTTTGTTGCCAGTGGGTTTTAGTCCATGAAAACAGATGGTTTGAAAGCCACATTGTGCCCACAGCCAATAGTACAAATATTTAGTCAATTAGAAGGGGATTTTCCAAAGGCACAAATGGAAATTAGGCACACAACTCCCATTGACTTCCAGAGGGAGTGGAGAGCCTCACTGCCTTCAAAATCTCCCCTTCCTAATTCAGTCTTTATGAAATAAATGCATGTGAAATGCCTGCTCTGAAATCAGACACTTTTCAGCTATTCCCAGGATGATAATCATGGATAGAAGCAATAGGAATCTCCCTAAAGCGTTCAGCATTTAAGACAAAAGTTCCAGCAAAACTGCTGATTTCCTTAAGGTCCATAAATGTCCTGCGACATTTTGAAGCCTTGCAAAAGGCTCGTGGATTGATTACGATCGAGGATTGAGGTATGCTTCTTCCAGACAGTGTCATTAAGAGAATTCACCCATCTAACCACAAAAAGGCATCATTAAATATTAACATTTCCTCTGAACACCTCTCTAAGAATATGTCGACTACTGGCTTACCCCCATTAAAATCTGTATGGAACTGGGACTCAACAGGAAATAGCTATTGATTTGTGGACTGGAAATTATTTAAAATTTTGCCAGCATTTTCCCAAAAGGACCCAAAACAGACAGTGACAATCTTTACTATCACAAGATGGATTAAAATACAGACTTTCCAAGTCAGGGAGATCCGGTCAAGAAGTGAAGGAGAAGGATGGGTGAATATTATTGTTTATGTCCTGTCACTGGGATCTCTTGACCGCTCTCTGTCTCCCCAGATAAGATCTTTCCATTGCAAGCATGCCAGAGCTGTGATCCACACGGCTTCACACTATGTTAATAAATAATGATGACAACAATAATAGTAAGGGTCATAAAGCGTATCATGCTCTATGAATGATTCACTCATTTGACTTTGAGTGTTACAGCTCTCCGGTTTCCTTCAAGACAGGACACCACAGCACTAAAAATAAGTCAGCAGTAAACTTGACAAGTGTCTCAGACTCACGATAAACCAATACTACTTGGCTTAACATGCTGCTATCGTATCGAAGATGCAGCCCAGCTTCACCTTCCCTTTCAACAACTCTAGAATCGCTCTCTCCTGTCCCTGCTATTTCATGGCAATTGCTGAAGCACTTCCCACTTATTGGAATGGAAATACTCTACAGAATATCCTGGGATGTCGTCTGCTGTGTTGCACTCATACTATAGGATGACAGGCCATAATATAGGATGATGGTCTCAGAGAAGACTTCCTTGGGCACTGAAACCAGTTTTCTGCACTCACAGGCAGCAACGTACTCAGCACTTGGATCAGAACTGTGCTTAGAATATTCATCACACACGCATCCAACGGGCACAGAAACGTTTCCCCTATCCCTTACCAGACACTCAAGGCTTTTCACTGCAGAGATCTGAGCCACACAAATTAAAAGAAAGAGAGGAAGGGCACATCCAGGTAAAGAAGGGATGATGGATGAAAACGCCCAGGTGAGTGCAGAAGATGATGTTATGTATGCTGATGGTTCTGTTTATCAGCTTCCCTGGATGAAAGCTCTGCCAGCTCATAGCACAAAAGCATCTTACCCTTAAGCTGCATTAAGCAGCTTCACCTCATGGACTCTGTGTTTGGTGGTGGCTTTAGAGCCTATTTTAAACACATCGCACCAGTCTGCACAGGTAGGTATTTAGAAAACAGCTCTGAATACACTGTTAATCGTGTTGACACACATGCAATGACTGACTTGGTGAACCCAAGAGGAGAGAAAGGGAAAGTATCCTGAGTTCATTGATAAAGCAAAATGGACTGTCATGCTTTATTCTGCAATAGAAATGCCAAGCAGAGACAATAACACAGCAGAGAGAATCACTACACCGGAAAGCTAATGAACATTATGGCTAAGCTGGCCCATCGTGCCATGTTGATACCATTTCCAACTGCAAAAACAGGGAATAACCCTACTAAAGCAAACAGAATTCCAGTTTCAAATGAAACAGATAGAACTAAACCTTCCCAATATGCTCCTTATTACTATTGCAGCATGTCATGTGCTATATAATGTTAAAAACATACACAAAAGAAGCAATCTTTTCAAAAAGTGTCAAGCTAAGATTTTCTTGATGACCAGTGTTTCAAGCGACATACTGAACTGGGATTTGGTTCAATAGCAGAAAGAAGAATGTGAAGCACAAACAGTTAAACGAAAATTTCATGCCGGAAATTTCAAAGGAAAAATCAAGTCAAGTCATCAAACCCCACAATGTGGAAAGCAAGAAAAAGAAAGACTTCACTTTTTTTTCCTTGTTTTTGTAAAGGTTTCTCTTCTCTCCAAGTGTGATGTCTGGGAGAACGAATGCCAACTGGTAAGATGCATGGGTGTTACTGAATTTAAAAGTTAAGCCAAGAAGAAAAAGCTTCAGTCAGAAACCTGCACTGGGCTCTCTCTGTGCTGCTCAGTTTCTTCATTTTGCTGACACAGCTTGAAAACCTCACCAGGCCATACTGCCCAGCAGGAGAGAGTTCAGTCACTTCTGAAGACGCCTTCAGCTAAGCACTCACACGAGGCACTGAAAATCATTTGTCATTTTTGAAAATCTCATCTCATTACATTTTAAATAGACAGGACAGACAAAGGCAGCATTATTAGCCTCACTGTACACATGGGAAATGAGGCATAGAAATTCAAATGACCCACCTAAAACCGCAGAAGCAGCCTGTCACATGGAGCAACAGCAAGACACTGGTCCAGGCTCTTGTTTGTCTGCAGTCAGCCCTATTTGGGGATCCTCCTAGCCACCACCACTGTTCTGTCCACGCTGCCCTCTGTAGTTTTCAGTCCTTCTTCCTAGGCAGGGGCAGAAGCTGGCAAAACCCAGGAATAACAGTAGTAGTAAGAAAGAAGGACTAAAAACAGTAACAGCAATGCAAAAACCAGACCTCTTTGTGCTGCTCTATAGAACCCATTAAGTCTGGGGGCACTGCAGCTGCTGCTAACATGAACCAACATCCTCATGTTGCACTTATTAAATAAATGTAATCTTATTAAACTGCATTACAAGCTTTTATTTAATGAATTTGTGTGCCTCCCACATCAGCCAGAGAATTAACTCCTGAGTGGACTATGCCTTTCGTCCCCTCAGCTTGCAGAAGGCACTCCTGACAAAACCATGATCCCTGCCGCTCGCATCGCTCCCGAGGACCGGAGCGGGCTGGGAGTGCTTTGCTTGTGTTCCAGGCCAAAGCCCTACACGCAGCTCATTGCTTTGCAGCTGCAACTGTCGGGATGGGAAACCCCAGCAAGCAGCAGCGGGTTCCCTTGAACCAGGGAGGGAGGTGACAGCACGGAGGGTACTCCCGTGAGGGGATGGGAGAGGCCCTTTGCATCTCGCTGCCATCTGTAGCATGCTAATCAGAGGGCTGCCAGCTGCTGCTTTTGAAAGGAACAGTAATGTGTCACCAGCACATGGAGACCCCTCATCCTCCTCTGCCAGGGTATCCCTGCACAGCCATAGACATATGCCAGTGTCACAGCCCTCTTTCCCTGAGCAGGGTGAGGAGTGACACACAGGGCGACTGTTTCCCCCACCAGTGAAATACACACTCTTTTAAACACTACAGGAGGATGGGAACATCTAAGATGCTGCTTTAACATCCCCATAAATTTGGTACTGGTGTTTCAAAAAAGAGTACAAATTGCATACCCTCCAATATGGGCGGAAACATTTGTTTAAAATCATCCAAAGAGCCTGTTGTAGTTCAGTGAAAATGCAGGGTACTACTACCTCTTCCAGAAGAGCAGTACCAAGAGGTCAGGCTCTGTGTTCCATTCTGTGTAAAACAGCCTTTCCTCCCCCTTGTATGCTGGGATTTTGTTTTAGTGATCTGAGGTCAACACGAAACAATTTGTTAAACAAACTTCAGTGAATCAAAATGTAAAATTTCAGACTGACCTGCCTTCCATCTGATAGGAAACATCTCATTTAGAGGCTAAACAGTTGGGGTTTTTTTTTTAAGGTTGAGTTGTACTTTTCATAGGATCAAAGGAAATGTTTGTGTAGAAAGACATTCTGACTTCAAAATGAAGAACTGCAGTTTTTCAACAACCATTTTAACGCTTTAAAAAGAAAAGAGAAAGGAAAGAAATTCTCTCTCAAACCATTTGATGATGTGTTCGAATCCATTTTAAGCATGGCTCAATAGACAGATTTAATATTCACTTCACATATTTAGATACAGAGTATTCACAAAAGCCCCACCCTGTAACCACTACAAAATTCTAGCACGAACGATGCCCAGGCCCAAGCCAGTTGAGCTGAGCTGACATTTGGAAGACACACAGAGTCAGGGAACGCCCCAGGGATCCCAGCATTGCCAGCACTGCCCCGCTGCAAGTGTAAGAACATTTCCAAACAATGAGCCTGGCTTCAGTATCCAACTCTGACAACAGAGCTCTACGGAAGACATACGCTCCTCTTCAGCAGCTGCAATACTGATACCGATATGCAAAAGAAAATGGATCGCACTTACATCTCCTGACTGATCTGTGCATCTCCTTGCAAACAGCCAGCCCAGATTCAGAAACATATGATGGCCTCAGCAGTATTGGTAAATAAACCCTCCCATTGAGATTTAAGCTACCATTCAGGTGTTCTGCAGAATTCAGTGCTCCACACTTTGAAGTCTGAGCCCCAGAATATGGCAGAATTCTCCCCAGGCCCAATAGCGCCCAATTAGTTTTTAATCTGGATCAGTTTTTCCAGTCTTCCAGAGGAAAAACAACCAACCAACCTGCCTCAAATTACTCACCATTTTCTTTCCCAAACAGAAGCCAACAAATTAGCATGAGAGTGGGAAATATGCACTGGCTGTTCTACAGTTTCTCCCTTTGCTTTGCTAATGCGTGCAAATGCAAGAGTTAGGCAGCGGACTCTAATCTGCAAAGCTTCTTTGGCAGGTATGCAGTGAAATAAATACACATACTCGAGTGCGTCTTTAAAAGCAAACCAGCCTACTTTAGCACACTTACTTCTCTGTTCTACACCGCATACCAAAACCTGTCAAGAGAAACAGCATTATCATTTTCCAATACCGGAGGGGGAATGAAAGCGCAGGCTCCCCGCCTGGCTCCACCACTGACTCGCTTTGTGACCTTCGGTATGTCACTGCACTCACCTGTGCCTATTAAGTGGCAATAAGACTAACTGTCTGCAAAGATGATAAATTCATTAATTCTTTAGCGAGCAAAAAATTATTTCAGATGTGGTGATAAAAGAACAAAAAAACAGTAACAAAATGAAACTACTTAAGAGGTCTACAGCGTTACACACTAATTCGCATCTCAAAAATCAGGTTTGAGAAATGTTAGCGCTAAGGTAAGCAGTTATTTTCTAATAAGAACGTGTGCATGACTTAGCACAAACACTATACCCATCATCTGAAAATTTGTAACAGTCCAGTCAGTTGGGAGAAGCAGGATTTTAAAGCACACCATTTTTCAAAGGATGTCTCTTTCAATTCAAGGTAGGATTCTGTGAGCCTAAAATATATTCATGCCCGAGAACGTTAACAAACAGCAGCAACATTCAAGTTAAGGCACATCTTGCAAAAATGTTTCAACAGCACCTTGGGCAGCATAGGGAGATACATTTTTCTGGTCATGCAGAAAAGATGCTCTAACTGAGGATAAATTGCAGGGTGCTGCGAGGAAAAGGTTACCACTATCTCTAAGAATAATAATAAAGTTGGAAAGCTGGGTTTGATTCCTGTTTTAGAACACAAGCAACTGTCTCTGGAAACTTGTCTCCTCACTGGAGAAAATAATTCAGTCTCTCTCTCTCACCTGTGACTGTCTCCGCCACCATCCTTTTTTCGGTAGCTACCTCTATGTGGATAGCCTCTAGCACTAGGTCATTTGCAAGGTCACATCATTTCAGTGCTCTTCTAAACAAAAATTGTTAATGTGACAGCATCCTCAAATTCCTGAGCTCTTTCCTCAAATCTGGTGTTCGTTCTCTTGACTTGAGCAAGCCACTTGCCTTCCGTGGGATCCATCCACACATTTGTTAAATGGCAGCACTAATACTGACCTGCTGCTCACAACTGGTTAAAGAATAGATTCACCCGTGCTTTATGCTGTTTTCCATGGCAGCAGCAGGTCTCAGAGGGAGAGCGTGCTGGCAGAAGGAAAAGAGATGCATTGTGTCTGGAGAGGGGATGCCTGGATTGTGATAAAGGAAGACAAAGTCAGCCTTCAGAGCCCAGCACTGGTAGCTGCTGAACCCCACTGGCTCCCGTTCATCTCGCAAAAACACCACTATAAACTGCCACCTCCCAAAAACACCCAGCACTCCCTCCTCCAAAGGTCCAGACCTCTGCCTGTATAAAGCTGCTTGCTCCAAATTTCTCCTCTTTGTGTGCACTGGACATATGGCATGCTGTTGAACGCACAGGGACAAAAGGAAGAAAACGCAGGCTCACAAAGGAACCCCCAGCTAAAAAGCACCATCCATTCATGGGTTAAAAATGAAAGCAAGCCTTGAGGATGTTTGAAACAGCAGGGTATCAGCTGGAGCCTGCATGGAGGCTTTTCCCACTGCCATTCATAACAAAATCAGGAGGCAGAAAGTTACTATAGCAATGGCAGCAGAATGCAGAATGGGTGCTCTTCAGAGGGCAGGAAGAGCTCTCAGAGAAACGCAGGGGTCTGTTTCTCTTCATTCTTTGGAGCTGCCAAACGCAGATCAGCTCCAGTTCGCCAATACACCCCCCTCTCTATATAATGCTTATTGTAGATCACTGAATTTTAGCTTCAACAGCTTAAACAACACTGAAATGAGGCCCAGCTGAAGACAAAAGACAACCATCCACCCGCTTACTCTCCAGGTGCTGAAGCAGCCAAAAAGTAACCCATGGCTGCACAATAAAAAGGCTGGGCTCACTTTATATGACCAAAAGCACTGGGCAGTAAAAACATCTGTGGCTACAGCCCCCTCCACTAATGCCTTTGTTCAGACAGTTTATCAACACATTTAGCTTTGGAATGGATTTGTCCACCTCCAACACGTTGAAGTTTTGCTGCTGGATGGATGTGATCACGCTGGCCAGCAGTGCGAGAAGTGCATTGCGAGGGATTCTGCGGCACAGATGCTCAGGACCAGATTCGAACCTTGCCAGAGGATTACCTGCAGAGCTGGACGCAGCGACTGACTTAACCCCTACAACAGGATTCGACACAACCAAGGTTTAAGCAGCAAACGAGCCTCGGATGTGGCTCATCTGAAATGAATACAATACTGTTGGTTCAGCTCCAGGGATCGAAGTTTCCATACGTGCTGAGGCAAAACTAAGCTCATCTCCTAGCGGATCCAATTGTCCAGACACAAATATGGAAAAGCCCTGGGGAATAGCAGAGCAGGACTGACCGGGAGAGAGAGAGCAGCCCCCTGCAACCGCAAGCAGCCCCACAACAGAGGTCTGGTTCAGACGCATCCACACAAGATCCTCTCCCTACGCCACAGATCGCTTTCTAAAAGACTAAAATCACAACTTAAGTATTGACCAGGAGAGATGCAGGGCATGTTGAAGGGCTATTAAGCGAAAAGAAAAAGACTGTCAGACGAAGAACACTACATTATGAATGTAAATTAAAGCAGACATAATACCTGTTAACCCCCGGGTCTTTTAACAGATGCCGGGAAGACAAAAGTGGCTTAAAACAGTCACTTGTGTCTCCCTCCCCTTTATCCCCATGTCAAATCAAGCAATTAAAATCAGACCTGTAGGAATTTTCCCATTCAGGGAGGCTTTGGGCTGCATTTGCACCCTCTGTTACAACAGTTGCTGTCTGAGTTCTGCCACAGATTTACAGTGTAAAAAAAAAAAAAAAGAGGAGACTGTGGCCACTGAGATAAAAACTTTTCCTTGCCATCTATATTTTCATTTCCTGATGAGCAGTAACAGCCCCTTCGACCACTTGCAAGGCAATAATCAAACCAGCAGTGAACATTCGTCCCCACGTGGTGCCTGCTTTAATTCAGTCAGCGAGATGGCACGCACTTCTGATTGCCTGTCTGACGCCTTTGTTTGCCTAACAGATCTTACCTTGCCTTCTCTAATTTTTAATGCTGACCAGTTCTCCGCACAAAATGGGGGGCTGCAGCAAGCACTTATTTCAAAAGAGGCCTTGTTGCCTTGGTTACCAATCATCAAGCCTAGGCCTTCGCAAGCTCTTGTTGAGATCTACCTTCGCCTTGGTTTTGTCCCGTTTTTCGTACTACTGAGAGATTTCTGCTCTCAAGACAGTGCAGCAGAAAGCTGGACTTAAATGAATAAATTAAAAAACCTGAGGGAAATGCCCTCGGATGGGCATCACTCATGAGGTCTTGTATAAATCACGAGGTCAGTGAGAAATCACAAAAACGGCAACAGAAGACACACCGCTGGATTAATTTAGCCACAGAGACTATGCAAGTAGCTTTTACAGCAAAAATTGCTCAGCCTACATCCCGAGGAACTGGCACTCACTCTGCTGCCAGTTAGCAGGCAGAACTGAAACTGGGGCATCACTGGTGCCCCATGTGCCTCAAGTCCTCCACAGTCCCCGCCGTGCAAAGCCCAAGCCTTCGTAGTGCAGTGAGGGCAAGGGAGGAAAGAAATCCCGTTATACCCATTTCACAGAGGCAGAATGGAAGCTCAGAGGCAGGTTTTTCTAAAGAGCGCAGCAGATGGGTCTGCAAAGGCAAGGACAAAGGCTGCAGACACCACTACAGATCCTCAGCGGGGACACACACTAGATCACTTCACACAGCCTGAGCCCCTTTGGAAAATGCATCTGCGCCGTCCTCACCCGGCACCAGATCCGCACAATCAGCCTCCCCCCCATAAGGAGCCTCCTCTTCCTCGAGAGGTGCTGACTTCAGGCCTATGCCTTATTTCAACCTACTCAAACAAGACCAGAAGCTGCACGCAGGTCCTAGGCGATGGGTGGGTGTATTTGGCACACGTACTCAAACCAGCTTGGATTAAGAGCGCTGAACACCCATCAACACAGCACAGACCAAAATTTACACAGACAGATTAATCAGTGGCTGCTTTTGATAAACAAACACGTTGAGAAAAACTTTGATGTGTCAGTGGATAAATCTCAAGAAGAAAATGAAGCCAAATCCAATGAAAATGCTTACTGTTTCTGTTAACTATTCTCCTGTTCCTGGAAGCTAGCTATTTTCCATATCCACGATTACAGAGTTAAAAATAACATCAGATTTTATTTTTTAGCACTGGCTGCGAGAATTGATTCAGAGCCTGCTAAAATGTTAATACACACTGAGAAAGGTCTCCGCATTCTTCTGCACAGAGAGCAAGCTAGATCCGGTTAATCCCATTTTTGGAAAGTACGGGCCACATTCTCAGCGCTGTAAATCTATGTGACTCCGTTAAACAATCATCCCCATCTACGTTTATTGTCATATCATGTACAAATTATACAAGAACGTGAAATAAATAAGACGTGTGGCTCTCATGCCCCACCTATATTGAATTGAAAAAGCAACCTCTAACTCTTTACCGTCTCTTTCAGCATTGCAAGCTTAATTAGATCTTCCAGACAGAAACAATCCACTCTACACACAGGAGTGCCAGAAAGGAGAAAGAAAAAGGACAAGGAATTTTAATTGCACTGTAATCCTTTCAGCTAGGTTTCTTGCAAACACTACATTTCAGGGACTTAACAGACTAGAACCAAAAGCAAAATTCATTATGAACCTTTAAAAAGAAAACACATTAAAATAAATGTGATCTGCAAGATCCATAGACTGTATTAATCTCCAGGCAGTTGGCCATGCTGTAGTTTAATGTAAGGAAGTAATATAAATTAAATCATTTGTCACTCCTAACTGTATGGAAAAAAGGAAACAGCCAATTTGTCAGCTGACTTTGCCTTCATCGTAATTGCTGTATCCATCTTTCCTGCTTCTCTGTGCCTCACCACCACAGGCCGGAGTCCAAGCTGTCAGCAGTTCTCACACAATTCTTCAGACTGTTGCTGAGAAAATGTTTCATTCTACAGTTCATATATCTCCATGAGAGGCCTATAAATAGACACTATTTTCTACCCTTGTTACTGTGCTGTATCCATCACTGTAACAGCAAAATTACCTTTCAGCACTGCATTAAGTCAACGGTTCTCCAACTACAAAGCGCTAATCTCTATGAGGCCATAGCAAATAGTTCACTGAGCCACACCGCACACTAAAGCAAACTACATTTTCATTATGACTTCCATTCTGATAATAAAAGTGGTCCCAATCTCCACAAAATATTCAAGGTTGACAACAGACTGCCAACCCAGTTACTGACAATACAGCCAAAGATTTGCCAGGAGGACTTAGGATCCAGCTCCCACTTTGGCTGGTGGGTGTATCAGGCAGTGCTCTGCTGGACACTAAAGAGTTGGGAGGAAGTGCGCCGGTGTGGCTTTCTTAGGGAGTTAGACTCAGTTATTCGCCCAGAGAATTTGTGGCTGCCCCATCCCTGGAGGGGTTCAAGGTCAGGCTGGATGGGGCTTGGAGCAACCTGGTCTAGTGGAAGGATCCCCTGCCCAGGGCAGGGGGGTGGAACGAGATGATCTTTAAGATCCCTTCCAACCCGAACCATTCTATGATTCTATGACTCCAGTGTCACCCGTTGTCCAGACCCTGTCAGAACCTCCAACCCGAATTCAGTTCAGCAGCACTATATTCCAAGCCAGGCAGGAACGACGGACTCATGCCCATTTGCGACATTCTCCCCAACAATCAACCTGCTCCTTCACATGGAGGATGCAGGCTACACTGCTCAGCTGCCGAGAGGCCTCTGGGCTCTTCCACAGCTCTCCTCACATACAGAGCCGCCTTCCTTTCACTACAGTTTTAAAGCTGTTTAAAAGAGGCTTCTAGTTTTGACCACAGAGATGTCAAAGCAAAAGTCCCACTAACTTCCAAAGACAGGCTCCTGACAGCAAAGGCCTTCGGGAAGACAGACAGTCCTAGGTGGAGCAGTTTAGCTGTGCTGCTCTTCCAGGGTGCAGGATGTGATGACTTGGGACTTCAAAGGGGTTTTGTGTAGACATGAGGGTGTTTTGCAACCCTTGTGAAAATCAAATTGCATGTGCTTGTTGTGCTTGTCCCTGATTGCCCCAGTTAATGAGTTTTTAGTGCACTGAACCTTACTTAATACATTGCTTAATAAAATGAGAGTAATTAATCAATTATCCTAAAGGGCCCAGCTTATGATCGTTCTTATGCACTTATCACACTAGCCAGAGTCCTTTCTCCCGCTCCCCCCAGCATCACAAATCACCCTTTTGATGACTGGCCCCTAGACACAACGAGGGACCTCTCTTCTCTGGGATAGTTGCAGCCGGGTGGCACAACATGGCTGCTGGCCACGCTTTGTTCCTGTCGTGTGGACAAACACTTGACCGTGCTGCCACTTGTCCCTTGCCACGCTGCTCTCAAGCGGGCACTGCTGCTCAGAAGTCCCAGCCAGGACCATGCTGGAGAAAGCAGCTGTACATCTATACTCCGTGATCGAGGCTAGATCTTCTGTACCAAAAACTGAACTCTGCTGAGCTGTCCGTGCTACTACCAGTTTGATATTAAGGTTCCCATTGCAATCGTTTGCATTCCAGTTGTGAAGTGCAAACCTATTGCACTGGGTGGCTAGACAGCCAGACTGAGCCTGCTCCAAACTCCTCATCACCTAAAACTTATCAGTTGTTTAAATACATAAAATTGTCATTGCTGACGGAGCTCCAAATGTTTTTGTTGTTTCTTCTTGGCTCTTTCTTCAGACTATCTCCTACTGCTGTGCCAGCCTTGATGGATGCCAAGTCTCTCCCTCTTACTTTAGCCCATTGAAGCTTCCAATTCTTGCGCATTCCCTTTCTGACTCAAGTTGCCCCCGTGGCATCACATCAGCAAAACACTTGGAAGTCATCCTGAAAGAGGAACTACTGTAAATGGCCCCAGAGATGAGAAAAAGAAGTGGCTTCCTTTATGTTAGAACTAACAAAATCAACTAGTGCTCCTGCAGGAATCTCTGTGAGGGGAAAAAAGGATTTCTTCCACTGTAGTGACAAATGTTTCACTTGTAGCGGGGTGGGGGGCTGGAAAAAAAAAGAAATCCTAAAAAGAAATCCAAAGCAAACCTTTTAAACCACCTAAGGCCTCTACATTCCTCTCAACACATTTCCAAAACACTCTGGGGTTGCTATCCTTTACTGAACTCCACGGTGAATAGCTCCGGGGGCTACATCTGATTTGCCTGGTATTTTTCTGGATGTAAGCAGGGAGATCTAAACAAGAGGTAAGATTAGCAAACATGCAGGTTTCTTTTTTTTGCAGGAGGACAATACACCACCTGCAAGGCTATCAAAACTTAAAGCTCAGGGGGCAGGAGGGCAGTAAGCCTTGGATAAAGAAACGGAAGGGACTTAAATATCAGACCATCACCGAAAAAAAAAGCACCCTAATTTAGGCAAAGATCATCACAGAACTTCAGACCATTACATTTCATTCAGCTATGCCTGGATACATCTGAATACATCGGGGTCAGGCCCTGCCAGAACAATTCATCCAGTCTATGACTCATTCTGTACTGCCCTCCTTCCCTTCGCTCGCTCAGACACGGGCAAAGGAGAGGCTCTCGGCTGGACAATCCTTCTGTCAGCTCATCCCTGTCATATGAGATGGGGAGGCACTGAAACCTACAGTTCTTAATAATTCCATGGGGTTCTGTGTAGAGCTGAACGAAAAAAAAAATCCTTCACCCCTGAATTAACACATAAGCACAAATAAATTCAACAAGAGCACAGTACCAGACACAAGTCTGGTCAAGGAGTGAACAGCAGAACGAGCAAGCCAGTGCAAACAGACCCACATACCAGCAGGGGTGGATCTACTGTGACACCTCAAAATATTGGGTCTGACAGCCAGGCTGCAGTGCTGGAGGGCAGCAACTTCCTCCCATGGTGTTTGTTTTTCTTATGATTTCTGAATCAGGAAAGTCAGGCATCTGATCCCAGAAATAACAGCTGGGAGCAGCCCAACACTCAACACCATTGTCATGAACAGCTCTTCTGAAGATCCTGATGCTGAAGGGAGGGTGCAGAATAGAAACCCACTGGCCAGACGCCCATCCTGACAGGAAAAACCCTAAAGTGTTTACAGCAAGGATTTCAAAAGTGCTTAGCAATTAAGATTCCCAACTTGAGACGTCTTACAGAGGCCTAGACTATTAGTGTGCCTGCCTCCAGCAAACTGTGCATCACATTTCCTGGCACATGGGAACAGAGAGATGTTCTCATCTCTCCATTCCGTGACAAGGAAACAGAGATGAGAATCAGGGAAGGAAGAAGGTACTGCTTTTTCATTTTTACTTATTTATTTCCCCACCCCCTTCATTTGTCAGACAGAGACCCTGACAAGAGGTAGGAGGCAGCCACTAAACAGGGGCCTCAGCTGCAGGGAGCTTTAAAGCCCTGGAGACAACCTAAATGGTGGCGAGAGTCTGTATCGCCTTGCTGGTACAGAAAGCAGAGAGAAGCAAGTGTGGTAGCAATGCACATGGCTTAGTTTTGCAACAGTCCTCTGAAACAGTTTAGCTTCTTCAGTCATCCCAGCATGCCCTAAGATTACTAGCTAGGGCATAGCAGGTTCTAATCTATAGGAATCTATCTGTGAATTTTCCTATAAAGTTCTTGGAACATTACTTTTCTGAATCAGAGGTATTTTAGGAGTCAACCAGACAGCGAAAGAACAGCCTGCAGCAAGACCAGACCATTCATTGACACAGAATGGCTACAAGATGCTCTCAGGCTGGAGTTGTTTGCAAGCATCTGTGAAAGCACACACACGAAAAGCTGCTTACTGCTTAAATCTGGGCAACCCTGGAAGGGACAGAACAATGCAGGTGCTTGGAGTGAACGGGGGCAGGAGGCTAAATACAGTTGCAACTCAGGGAAGACAACAGGGATTTCTTTTGCAATACAAACACGTTGCTTGATCGCTACCTGGCCAAGGAAAAATAAAGGGAGGGCAGTGGCAATACGTGTCACCGCACTTAAGTGGTTACCAAGAAACTGGCTGAAGGGAAGAAAACAAAGGCTCCCCTGTGGACTGACAAGCAGGACGGAAGCTCAGCTGCATTTGTACTGTGGTTTTACCAGCCATTACCTGCACCC
The DNA here is from genome assembly GCA_013396915.1 of Stercorarius parasiticus. Taxonomy (NCBI): domain Eukaryota; kingdom Metazoa; phylum Chordata; class Aves; order Charadriiformes; family Stercorariidae; genus Stercorarius; species Stercorarius parasiticus. Next base: position 942,820 of record VWZL01004970.1, on the reverse strand, counting down.
AGAGACCAGCCGCTTCCTAGCTGCTCGCCCTCCCTCTGCAGACTGCTTTGGGAACCTGCTTGGATCCCATTCGTCTCACAATCCAGACAACATCTACAGAAAGTCTACCTTCGCTTCTGCCTGCAATTAGGCTGGCCATTGCTTTCTGATCAGATTAATCCAAAATTATGCATCTACCAGTACCCTGCCAGAGACTACAGCTCAGCAGAGACAGCTGTTAACAAGCTTTATACTCAACTTATGTATAAAGGGCCTTATAAAAATCTGCATTATCCCACTCTGATATGTTTAGAGAGGAAAAACATGCACAGATAGCAAAAAATACAACCTAATAAGTAAAACATAAGGCTATCCAGGTTGCTGTGATTAAACACTTTACAGAAGCATCTTTAGGCTAAATCCTATTCCTTATTTCCCTGGCTGATCCTAATACTACAGATGTACATCACACCTTCTTCTTTGCTCATATGACCACTCAAATAGATACAGATTTTACTCAATTGATTCCCCTTCATCTTGGGCCAAATCTCCTTGTACTTATCCTCAAAGCAAAACACAATCTGTGCATTGAGTGAAACTTTTTCTTTTATCTCAAAGAAGTATCCCCCCACTCAAGAGGAGGAAAAAAAAAAAAGAAAAAAGAAAGACTGCAGACTTCCTTTTAAACATTCAAAATAGTAAAAAAATATCTCTACAGTTGTGAGAAAATACAGTATCAGTTTTACCTAGGCTATAGGTGACTTTTTTTTAAAAAAAACTTTTCAAAATCGTAACCTGCTCTAGTCAAAAGCCTGATGTTGGGTTTCCTTCATGTGTTACAGATGACCAACACACACAAAGGTCACCTGACAAAATAGCAATGTCCATTGACTTAATTTTTTTAAAAAAATTCAAGCTGGGATGAGCGAAAAGTGTGGTTTTCTAGGGAAGTTGCTGCATTACCAGGAAGGGTAGGTTGCAGGAGTTCATGGTTAATCGAGCTGCTGAAAGGTTAATTATCTCTCAGAATACACATGGGGTGAGGAAGAAATCATTGTGAGGCACCCGAGTTGCCAGGGATAGAGGTTTCGGGAACAAAAGGCAAACGGGTGCTTGGGGCAAGGAATCTCCATCCCTCTCTTCGCAAAGCACCATGTGCATCTGCAGCACAGCATTAGGGGTGGCTAATAATAAACCGTAGTGCTGGGCACCTGCTGGACTAATTGCAGCACAGCATGTTCAAGTGCTGCGCGGAGAGCATCTGGAGACAGAACTGAACTCAACACAGCGCAAGAGCTCACAGGAAGAAGCCGTGTTAGCACACTGGCTCCCGAGTGCCAGACCACGACTAAATCTCTGCTTCAGGCTGGGGAATGCAGATCACTTACAAGACGATGGAAGGAACAGCCGTCAGTTGAGAATCCTGTGCTCTGTCCCTCACTGAAGCCTGCAGAGGCTAGCAGGCAGACTCACCCTGGCTTTCAATCAGGCTCTCTGCCACTAATATGCTGCGTGGCCATGGCAACCCAGAATCGCTTGGGAGGTCACATCACTGCAGCAGAGCTCTGCATTTGCTTTACAAGAGGTCCAAGTGAGGTTTGCTTCTGAGCTGGCCTAAGGCCTGGGCAGCACTTACGTCCCACAAAAGAAGGCCTGTACACAGGGAACTTGACCCACGTCTCTTATCAGCTGCTTGCATTTTATACAGTCATTCTTCAGAAAATAAGCCTTTGCTTGACCCTGCTGAAACCTACAACTCCCAGTGAAGGATGAGGCATAGCACAAACTTAGGTTACTGTAACTCTAATCCAGCGCCCACTTGCTGAGCACCTTTGCCCTCTCTTCCCGATACTGTAGACCAGTCCTCTTTTGACAGGTGCGTGGACACTGGACAGCATCCATTGCTCCCCCAGGACCCTCGTAGGAACTTCCCCCACCCTGACCCTCCTTGCCACAGCTTTCTCCCAGCAGCCCAGGGGTGTCACCCAGCTCTAGCACACTCTCTCTCATGCAGAGCCCTCTGACACCATGACAGTGTCTCAGAATCTAGAGAGAAGGTCTTACAGCCAACACAGTCCTGCATGGGACAGTTCATCCACCCGAAAACTGTTATTCCGGGCAGAGATTATAAAAATCAAATATATTTAAGCCATCTTTTAGAAGCTTGACAAAAAAGACACAGAAACTTACTTCATGAAAAGGAAAAAGCAGCTGATGATTGAATATAATCACAGTTCTAGGGAAGAAACCAGTGGTGCCAGCAGAGTACATCTGAACATTAATCAAGCCTCATTTCTCTTAAAGTCAAAAGAAGATCTTTAGTGGTGCACTGGAGAAAAGCCTTCAGGAGGTTTAAATTATTCTGTCCAACCAATATTCTAATCGCTCTGCCTAACCTCTAGAGATCATCATTAGGTTTCTGGCTCACTGCCCCACTGCATGTGATAAAAGCATTTCAGGCTTACCAATGAGGTTTTCATCACTCTCCATAGGAGGTCTGGGAAGGCCGCTGGATTCTGCCTGGAGAACAATGCAGATTTCCTTGCTGATAGAAACAGTAGGGAATAGATTAAATAACAGGCTCTGCGTATGCACTGAAAGAGAAAGGACCTTAACATGACAGCATCAGTCATCCCACTTTGTATCATCTACATTCTAATGCACAAGTATGTCTATAGGCTTCAGCTATGCCGCACGACAGAATTTTGCCATAATCCCACAGTTTGGTTCACACAAATAAATTGATACCCACAGACACCAAACACAGACCCACTGCTCTCCAGTAAGGCTCCACATGTATTAACTGCAGAAACAAGGCAACAGATTTTCAGATCCTGACCCTCATGGTACACTTCATACAGCAATCACATTGCCTGATCACACTGAACAAATACAGTGTTGTATTGTATATGAATGTGGAATATTCACATTACACTTTATCTATCAAAAATAGAGATTAAAAATACCGTTACTGACTCAGCATGCTAACATGCGAGTCCAGTTCAGTAATTTAAGATTAAAGACCACCATCCCATTACTTCACTAAGATATGGCGCACAAAAACACCTCACCAAAAATCAAGTTCCACATAAATTTGAATCTCACAGGAATATTTTGTTATCGGAATATAAATTTAGTAATTGCTTCATGGGTCATCAAATCTGGCCTTATAAGTAGAGACAGACATACCATATAATCTACTTCAAAAACTAATCAAACCAGAACAGGTCCGAAGAGCACATACCAGGATACAATTTGCTGACACTAAAATTACCTACACTGGCTGAGAATCTGGAAAAAACATCATTGGTGTTTGAGATCGTTATAGAAAACCTTTGCTTTTAAATGACATCATTAACACCTTTCTATGGTAGGTTAATATTTCCATTTTACAGATGAGGACCGAGTCCCCAAGAGTTTCCTAGAGTCAATATTAAGTCAGTGGCATAAAGAAGGCCGCTGCTTTACTCATCCTGGAAAACAAAGCCACAATTCATATTTCTAGCTGAATTAAAAAACAAAAAAATCCTTAATGCTTGGAGAACAAATTCAAAGTAAAGCACGTATTAAAAAAAAACAAAACCAAACTCAAATTCACCAGAAGGAGTAAATAATAAAATAAGCTGGTAAGAAAAAGGCATAAATGGTGAAGTTGTGTAGCTTGTGCTGGTTTGGCTTTCAGTGGGTGTGTCAATTATGCCTGCAAATTTGCATACTCAACTAGGTGTGTACATCAAGAACAACATACAAGCGCTTTGGGGCAAAAGAAGACATCTTCCCATGTTTGTAGAATTCAGTATCACAAAACCTGAGTCAGAGGGCCGGGAGAGACACAGGCGGGAAGAAAATCTCTTCTGGTGTGCTTTTTCTCCTCCTTTTTTGTTACACTCATCCAATTACCTATTCATAAATGCTCACAACATAATACTTTCAGCGCCACTGCATTTGTCTTCTTCATGCATTCAGCAGTGTTAAGTACTTCCAGAAGCTCTTTGCCTACTCGTCAGAAACCCGTAACTCTTGTGCAGATGTACTGAAATCTAATTCCCCCTCCCAACTAATTTTACATTAACTTTGCTCTGACTGCATTCCTAAGTGGAAGAGTAATGATTTAGAAGCAACTCTCACTTCTGCAGAAGGAAATGGAACACAGCATCTTCCAGCACCATCCTCTCTCTCTTCTGCTGAGAAATAAAAGCCCAAGCCTGAAAAGTGCCAGAACACAATCTTATGAATAGGGCTGCCAGGGTGACATCACGTATCATACCACTGCCTCAGCAGCCAATTGGGGAGGCTTCTCCTGCAGCCGCTATTTCTCACCTAGCAGGGAAGCCTATAGGAAAATGTTACAGCACTGGGAAAGGACTCACTCTTATTGTTGATGCTTATCTTGCCATTCCTCCTCTCCTTCCCTTTTCCCACTCCAGCATGCATATGCACACACATGCACTTGCACAGAGAACACAGTGCAGACAAAACAGCCATGCATAGCAAAAATCCATTTCCGAGTGTAGGCTTTTGGCAGCGACTCACACAAGAACTTCCTGCTCATTCTGGAGATTTGTATTTTTCTTCAGCAATTTCAGTGGGAGGAATAAGCTTCCTCTGTCACTGATCATTTTAACTCATTGTTATGACACTGTGCAGCTAACAGTCTTTGTATTTCTATCCCAAATATATTAAAAGCAATTCACCTCCATGCAGATAGCCCAATCATGCCTGTAACCCTGGGAAAAGACAGCAGAGACTTTAAAGCTACGACTCTGTTCTGACTTTCCCTAGCTATCTCTGTTAATTTCAACTAAACAAGACCCAATTCTTCACACACAGGAGCAAAGCCCAACATCAGCCCAGGGGAAGCTGCAGTGCTGCAAACTCAGGCCTGCAAGCGCATGCTGTGATTACACCAGGTACTTCACTGCAGCTGCCGTCTAGGAGGAGAAACAGAAAATGAGCACGTAATATTGTCATGGGATGAAGTAAGCTATTCAAATCATTGGTAGGAACCCCAGAGATCTCTGCTGTCTGTCAGACAGCGCTCTTAAAGAAGCGGCTGTAATTGTCAATTGCTTCTCACTCAGAAATAAAATGACAATGGGTTCTGTAGAGTCTTCTAGTACTGGTACAGCCTAGGAAAAAATCCCAAGGGAGACTGTAGGCTGCACCCTAGGCACACAGCTTTACACCCAGCTAACTCAGCAGCACCTAAAAAGCCTATAAATACGAATAGATTTTTATGTCACACTTGTTGCAAAATTATCTGAGCACTGCTCCAACTCCCAACAGCACAGTCACACACACTACAAGGGTTTACCTCTGGGTTTGCAAAGATCAGGCTAAAAAAAATCCAACTCTGGTATCCATCCTGCTCTTATTGACTCTGATACGAACATTTGTTCCTACCTTATCAGTACTTTCAAAAATACCGGTATTTTTACAAAGCAGAATCCTGCAACTGGAGCTGCCTAGATAACCCCAGGAAAAGGAGCGCTCTGTTCTTTCCCAGCGCTGGGGCTGCACAGCCATGCCAAACCTGCCCCGCTGTCCCAGGCCAGTCTCCCCAGTTCATTCAGACCTCGGCTGTTCCGCTGGTAATAATCCATTATTATGGATTTCTAACCATCTGACCCAGAGAGTACCAGGCAGACGACTAGGACTTTTGTCAAGGCCTGCTTGATTCACTACCCTCTCACCAGCACCTCACTACTCTTTCTGAAGCTCAAATATCGGCAGCTATAGCTTCTTCACCTCATCTCCAACCACAAGCAAAACACTGGCAGAAATAGCAATTTCTGCAAGCTCCATTCTGTATGAAATTCAGAGCTGTAAGCAATTAGGTTTTATGCAGCATCATTGGAAGTGAACGCTGGTCACAACGCATCCTCCAGGCCTTCAAGGGGACTTCTCAGAAGAAAAATCCAGAAGAGGATGCCAAGTTTGGAGCCGAATCCCAATTTAGCTTACTTATTAAGCCTGCATTACCCTCTTTACCTAGAAAGATGACAGACTACTTTATAGAACCTACTTCCTTTGAGGTGAAAGCAAAACAGTGGCTCTTGAACACACACCCTCCTGGGCTTCACCAGATCCAATTACACAGATCAACCTCAGACTCTAACAAGCGCGAGATCTGAAGCTCCGTTAAGTGGCCACATACCCACCTGAAGAAATTGCAGAGCTCATGGAACCAGGAAATACACAATGAAACAAGGCAATACTTTGTCTCACTAACTGAAACTCTTCATGAAATAGGTGGGTTCTCAGACTGTGCTCACTCATGTTATTTGAGCAGAAATCAGAAGCAGCATGAAAATACAAGCAAATGAAGGAAACGGAAGGAGCACTCAGAGAAGACTGGGCAGACCAGAGGAGTGCAATGAAGCAAGATGAGAAGCATCCAAACAATGAACTTTACGGTGAACAACAGAAAAGCAGAAGCAAGAGGTTTTCAATCAATAGTAAGCTGCAGAGGAGGTGTGTTGTTCCAGCTGTGATCTGTCAGAGCAGTTCCACAAAAGCTCTCCACAGTACCTGAAAGACAAGCAAATCACTTGCTCCTGTTCACAAAACAATCTGGAAGAATGATGAGCGCAGCTTCCATTTGAAGTGCCACACATGCACCTTTAAGATTTTGTATGCTCAAAAACTCATATAACATTTTTAAAGTAAATGACGAACATTTATTTTTCTTTTAGGAAAGGAGGGGTAAGAAGTATCTCTCACTGAAGATTTTGCACACATAATTCTTCTATTGGTCACAGATAAATGACTGTCTCCCACCACGTATTTAGATGCATGTTACACATCAGTAGTAAAAGGCTGTGAAAATTCCCAGAGATTTGTCTTACAATACAGAGATTTTCATTAAAACATTAATTTAGGAGACAGTGTCTATAAGGAATATGCACCTGAGAGTCAAAGGCTCCTCCATCTACCACAGAAAGGCATTTCGGGATCCAGCGGCTGAAATTTAAACTTCAGTCCAAAGAAAGATGTAAGTTAAAGGCTGTAACAGCTGAATCAAGCGGGAGGTCCAGAACAACTCTATACACCCAAATCTCTGCAAGGATGTGTGTGTCCTTCTATGACCTAAATTATATACCTCAACTGTAACAACTTGTAAACAGTTGTAGGACTCACTATTCTTCCCTTTCATTATATACTCTAGAATAAGCACGTAAAATTCATTCGTCTTTAGACAACAAGCTGCAAGTTAAACAAAATGTACCAATGAAAAAAAAAGTCTCTCTAAACAAACTCCACAATCTTATCAGAAAAGCATTAGGAAACATTCAAAATAGACAATGCTGGTTTCCATACTCTCAATTTTCTGGCAGCAGCTCAAAAAGTTAAGTCATGTTTACTTTCCTTAATGGAAAACCACCACTCGCTCTCCCCCTAACGTCAAGACGAATCACGCTTTAAGTGCTGCAAGCAGAAGTTTGTCTGAGTCAGCTGCGCTTCGCCAAGCTGACATGCAGTGCAGGACACAAAGAGTGATTTAATGAAACAGAAATTAATTTAGCTTTTTCTTTTTCATGTGGATGCTGTATGCAGCACAAGATTCTTCCAGGAGTATCTTAAGGTTTTAGTTTAGTTTTTAAAGTGATGATTGAACTATGCAGCATAGTTCAAGAGTCCTAGCATTTTATTTGGTTTTCAAGACCCAAAAGACAACGTAGTCTTCATATATAACTAATTACCAGGCAAAGATCCTACAAACACTTGCACAGAATCAGGATTTCATTTTTAAATAGGATTTTTACATGTATGCACACACACAAACGTATAAGTAACATTTTTATATAGAACTTTTTCATAAAAGAGAATTCAAAGTACATTCTCATCTTTTCATATATATACAGTTAAGTTTCAAAACAGAGTCTAAGTAGAACTTAACATCCCGTGTTGGTCTCACGTGAATAGCTAACTTAGCTGAATCTCTAGGTGCATTGTAGTTAAGTAAAGGTAGAAGGTAACTTTCCTAGAATTTAACACGAAATAGACTTTTTTGGTGCCGATTACAGAGAAAAGCAAGACACTATGCAGCTCACTTATCTGTTCAACTAAACGCAGTGTAGCTAGAGAAGTAATATCACTATGCTGCTCTAAAATAACTATGCAAATTAATCCCTTCTCTTCAGTATTTTAACACTCTTGTACTAGAATTGAAAAAAAAACCAACTTAAAGGACTGTCCTCAAACTCTTATCAAAATGTGATTTATACCAGAGTAATCTTAGTGCAAAGATACTGCTGCTTTATGCAATATTATCTTCTTATTATTCCTTTGCAAAACATTGCAATACAACTAAAAAGGTTTCAAAACACACAATGAAATTATTTTTCCTGCAACACCTACTAAATAAATGTGTTTATCTCAGTTGGCTGCAGAGAAACAATCTGCTCAAAAGCTCCACAACCCTGCTCTCCAAAGCTGTTTCAAAGTAGTAGTAATTCAAAACTTCAAGTCCAAATTTCACTGTAATTCCCAGATGTCTGAACTTTCTGCCAGTTGGATTTATAATTTTATTTTATTCCTCAGAAAAAATAAATAAATCCCGTTTTCACGAAGTTCTGGATTTTTACATTAAAAACATGTAAAACAATCACCAGGTAACTAAACTGGGCAGGAATAGTATCAGAAGGATGACATTTCACACTTAGAATGAACAACTCTTCACACGATACTCCCAGAAATAACCAGTGCTCTTGAACCAAGAATATGGAGGCAGATTAACAACTAGGGTTTATGTCCCTTATTCTTTAATCTGCAAATTTAACAGAATTAGGAAACAGAAGATAAATACAAGGAGTACAACAGAGTTGACCAATTATACAAAGTCTCATCAATTCTACTTTACATTTCATATGCCACTACATTATTTTGCTTTAAAAGTTTTCCTTGACAAGGTGCTGGAGGACTTAGCGCAGGTGTACATCGCTGACAATGGGAATATTTTTATTAAGTGCTTCAGGAAAAGAAGCGGATGATCCCAAGTCACTAAAAAAAAAAACAAACAAACCAAACCCAAGCAATCTTTCAAAAAAAAAAAATTCATTCCAGTCCATAAACAGCAGCTTCAATGTTCATATAACCCAGAACACAACAGTTTCATAAAACATTATACAAAGCAGTCCTGTAAAAAAAAAAAAGAAAATAAAAGAAGGAAAGAGAAGAAAGGCGCAACATGAAGTAATTTCAGACAACCAGTTTTGTGAGAGCTTTAATGGCACAAAATGTTTATAAGCTACAACTTATACATGTACTGTAAACTGTATATAATGTTACAAAGTGCTAACTAATTTATGAAGAATGTATCATCACTTTGGCTCAGTTAACTCCAATATTTCAGCAAATGTCAATTAAAAAATTTGAATTTCTAACAATCTTCAGCTTTCACTTTTTAAAACAGTAAGTAAATATGCATTTGCTGCAGTTAAATTAGCCTGCTGCATTTTTAATGTGCGAGTTTATGCATTTTTTTTCTTGATCCTATTTACAAATATTCTAGGCCAGTTTTCACTGAATGTGAGAAAAATGAAGCCTGCATTGTTTTTTTCCAAAACTGTAAACAGGTATAAAGCTTTTTAAACAACATTTATCTTAACAAAACTTCAACTATCAATAGTTGAAACCCCTTTTCAAATTATACAACAATCTGTTTCTGTTCATCGTAAAACAAGAAGTTGTAGACTTTCATCCAAAGCTTATAGCAGGGTATCAATAAATACTGCATTGTATCCTAGCAAGTGTTACAGTGATCATGTATCCATTCCTCATCTCTAGTTTTCACAATTTTTACTTCACGGCTCTTTCAAATATTATAAGCTGTGTTGATACTCTAGCCACAAGCTTGAAATATTATTTATCAGAGATTCTGAAGAAGAATTACCTTTTAATTTAGAAAGGGGTAATTTTTATTACTTTTTTGAAAAAAAAAAAGTACTCCCTACTTAGTAAAAATCTATTTTTCCACTATTCCAATTTCCATACAAAACAAGGTGCTGTAATTAGAACTGAAAGTGTTTCAGCCTTTCCCCTGTCCCCTCAGTTTTTAGGACTGTAAAATGATGTACTTGATACTATCTAAAACACCCTTCACCACTTCCCCCTTCCCTCCCCCACCTCTGGGTGAAACCCAATATCCACGCTTCAAACAAATACGCAGTTGTAGGCAACTCAAGTGCCACTAGTATTCACAACTAAAAGAAAATAAAGCAGATGTCTTCAACAGAATTTTTTGTTAGACTGCCCTTTCACCCTGAAAGCATTCTCTAACAGCATTCAGAAGTAGAGAATAAAAATAAATACAGTTTAGCAGTGGATTTATACTTAACTTTTTTACTTCCCGGGAGCTAAGTTCTTTTAAATCAAACTTCAATTGGCATTCAGCTTCTCTGCATCAACTGGTTCAAGCGATCACTGCTATACCAAATAATCAACTTTATAAAGTCTGATGCAAGCAAACAATTATAGGTAGCTGTTCTCTCCGAACTGGCTGACTATATTTTCTTACCATTTTCTACAGGTCAGCCTACTAAAGTTTTTATTTAAATGAGATTTTTGCTAGTCTTAAAATTAGCATTGGTTCCCTAAATACTTAGTATTAAAGTCTATACCATATTTTTTTTTATATATTCATATATATATAAAAAAAGAGTATTCTATCCTTCAGAGTCATGCTACATGTTCTGAAATCCAATAAAATCTATTTAAGGACAAGACTGTCCCAACGCTTTGTAACAATTTGGTACTAAAGCTTCACATTTTGAAAAGAAGTGTCACTGAAGGAGGACAAGGCTTAATGTTCCCTAAGATAAAAGTTCAACAACATTAGTGAGAAGTCTAGCTAACATGAGACATCACGAGTGACTTTCAGATTCCATGGATCCCCGGAGGAGATTGTACAGTAAACAGTGAGACAGGAATATTGAAAACTCATTTGCAGAAGACATTTCAGAGCTTTACAACTTCTGAATCTCTACGCACCTGCAAGATTGTCCCCCTTAAAGATAGGTCAAACGCTTTACCTTCTGAAACTGCCATATCATCATAATTGTAAATGGTTCCACAACAAACAGAATCATATTCTTTTATACAAAGTCTAACTACACCTATAGCTGTTGGGTTTTTCCTTAATTTAAAACTACTTTTAAAAGGAAAATTTCACATTTAAAATTTTCCCTTAAGAAAACAGGTAAGGAAAAGAAAAGCTTCTTCACATGCAAACAATGCAATTTTTCTAATATTTTCTAGGCATCAGACAGGTTTTCCTACAAGGAATAAGGAGCTGACTTCATAGAAAAGACAAGATTACAACAATTACCTATTAATAAAATACGCTGATGGATTTAATTATCCTACTTTAAAATTTATGCAGTCTTTGCCTCCTGCAAATCAAATGGTGTTAGCCAATACAAGGGGCCAAGTAAATTCCCCCCAAAGCGGATTTAAACTGTTTTTTTATTGCCAGCGATTTCTTAGTTTATTTCACAACCAGCTTGTTTTTTCAAAAGAAAAATTCATTTTCACTCCAATCAGTAATTTTCTTCCAAAGAGACTGTTAATTTTATCACCATAATACAGCCAACATTTATACCATGCACAACTGCAATTTAAGTCAGGTTGCACTAAGGAGGCAACAGCATCACTGATAAAATTAAAACTTGCTGGTGGCATTTTGCATTGAGAGAAGCCCTTGCAACATATAGACAGTTGTAAACTCCGTTCAGCAACTCTGACGTGTCTTGCAGGCCAAGAGGCAGGGGAATGGGAGGAGAGAGGGAAAGAATGTGGATAGCGAAACACCTCAACAGAGTTCCAACACAATACTGAATTCCAGAGTTAGCGAAAACCTGGATACGTAAGGAAAGGGTGAAGTCAGGGTCATGCTTAAAATGGTCTCAAGTCAAATGTACTAAATGAGACAGTAACACCTTCACAGGTCACGTGGATTTCCAGGTTTTGCACTCCATCTTTCAGTAAGTGCTGGCTGAAGGTGTGGTCAGTCGTTTTCCAATGTAGATGCTGAAATAAAAAGTATAAGGCATATCGTATTTCACAGAAATACTCCCTGTTTTCCAAACAGTCCTTACACACTCAGCTATTCTAGTCTGTCTTTCAAGTAAGTCTGATGAAATTCTTCCAAGGACTTCACTTCTCTTTTATAAAATTACTTAAAGAGTGAGATTTTCAGATGAGCCTAGAAGGACCGATGCTACCAACATTCAGTAAAAGTGGTTTTTTTCCAGTCTCAAGCTCACTTGAAAACCCCAGTCCAATAGCTTTTGCGTTGTTTGTCCAGTACCTGACACAGAGGCTCTTGCACAGCCGAGCCACACTGCCAGATTATTACGGTAAAACAGATAAAGTAGTGCCTATGAAGGGAGGGGGTGAGGTTTAAAACACTGAGCATTGACGATCTACGCAAACACTGACCTCTAACAAATAAATCCAGGCAAGATTTAATTCGCCGCAGAAATATACAATTTTTCTATCACACAAATATCACACAATATATTCCCACATATTCTATCCTCCTTATTTGTCAGTGCACAAGAATTTAAAATGACACTTGAACTATACCCCCAGAAATAAATATGAAGCTAAATAAAAACATATTTTGAGTACATGTCTTTGCCCCATCACAAAGAACATAAGATGGATAAACGTAACGTAAGGATTTAAGGAAGCTCATAGATTATGTCGGATTACACAGGCAATGAAAACATTGCTGAGCAGAGTCATAGCTGATCTTGCAGGACACATCCAGTGTAGATACATTTCATGTATCTTTCTTTAAATATTCAAACCTTGACTTTCAGTAACATCAACACAACTGCATCAGACATTGAAAATTACAGAGTATGTGCCATACACACTGAACTTCAGCATCATTATTTGTTCTCATAATGGTTAGTAAAAGTTACTGCAGTTTTCCACCTATTCTGTTCTTACTTTCCCTACATTATAACCTGAATCATGTAAGTAGAAGGCGTGGGTAATCAAATGGCACATTATAATTGCAAAGGTTATTCGCAAATTCATGATAATCCATGCATTTTCAATAGAAGAAACTTTATCTACTCTAGAAATGAAACATATTAATGTCCATAAAGTTTTAATAGCTGCAAAGTTTTCCTGCATTTCAAAAAAATGCACCAAACCTACCTTGAGCAAGGTGCAACAATACTCTAGTTATTCTAGATAAAGCCCTTTTCAGCAGGCACCTGACATACAAGTAAATTGGAAAAGCAAAGCCAGATGCAAAAGTTGAAGTGAGAATTAGGTTAATACTTACCCTAGTCCCAAAGCCAAAACATGAGATATGAACAGAGATGGAATGAAAACCTTAAGAAATTCTGCAGAGAAAATGCCACCTTTTTTCATTGCTCCACTTTTTCTCATACTTAAAGACACTGAACGTTTAGGATGTCTGAAATGAAATTCCCTGAAAGAAGAGGAGGAAGGGGGAAAAATTCAACAAGATTTTTTTCTTTCTTTCCTTTTTTCCCTTTTTTTGCACACAAATGCACAGATCTCTGTAGGAACATTTTTTTAAAAAGTACAAAGAGCTAGAGATCAAAGCAAGAGATCCCTTACACAGAGTAAGGAATCAAAGAGAATAATAGGAGGTATTGTGGAGAGACCACTTACACAGACAGTATAGAGACAAAGGGAGCAGAAGCTGAAGAGAGAGGTAGGTCCGAGAGAGGGAATTTCAGGATGTGATTTGTTAGCAAGAGCCTCATTTTTTGTTCCAAACAGAGATACAGAAGTCTGCCAGATTTAGACAGCATCCTCTATTTTAATAAAAATGCTTTGCATTCAAGGATCTCAACGTTTCCCCTTCCGTGGATGAACATTACATATTTTACATAGAAAGAAAAAAAGGTACAGAAAATTTAGGAGACTTGCTCAACACTATTCCATTCAATAAGCCAAAACTAAGTCCCATGAATCCCAGCTCCAAGTACCCAGCTCTCCCAATAATTATAATTTTGTCAAGAAACCTTGTAATCAGCTTGCTGTTGATCTATATTACTTTCAATAAAAAGATAATTCTGTTGCTATTAAGATTTTCATACTTCGTTGTTTTGATTTCTTCTAGCCTCACCAAAGAGGAATCCATCTTTTTCAAAGATGATCTTATTTGGAGAGCCAGAGTAATTCCATACAATTGTGACCTATGATTCTTTTCTCCTTCGTATAAAAGAATGTTCATTAAAAAAAAGAGTTTAACTCACTTGGGAGGAATGTTTTCAGGCCTACTCGACCAGTCTGAGACCCAGTCAGCACTTTTCTTCAAAACTTCCAACTCTTTCTCTCCTTCTACGGCTTCTTCTTCAGACTGAAAAAAGACATGGGACAAGCCTTATAACACTCAATTAGCTCCTCCTTACGGCATTACATTGAGAGCAACAACAACAGTGGTAAAGTGATAAGCACCAAATGGTGGCACCTGATAAACAAGCAAGTGTTCTTGGACTACTGATTATTCAGAAGAGATTTTATTATGCTGAGAGGAGGATCTGCAGAAATTAGCATGCCACAAATTTTATTACCATATCCAGGATTTCAACATCATAACAAGTTGGTTGGTTGTTTTTTTTAAACTAACTAAAAAGGATTATTTTCATCCTAAATTTAATAAACCAGCATAATGCAAAAAATATTAAACAAAAAATGGCAAAAACTTTAAGCCGATGGCATTTGATTTAAAGTGCACAGAACATGGATACAGCACAGAAAGACAGCTACATAAAAAGGTTTCAAAACCAGTATTTTTACTTCTTTAAAGGTGTTATTAATCATTTAAATTTTATATCACTTGCAACTAGCAGCTTCTACTGGGTGCGTCCCAGATGCAGTACGGAAAGGCAAGCACTCGGTACAACTGCCTTGATCCAAACATTCAACATTACACCATTACATGCAAACATTACCATACAGGAAAAAAACAGATTAGGAAGACTAGAGAACACCACTGACTTTGGTACAAACTTTTAGTATTAAAACAACTTCCTGAGTGACCCTTAGTAAAATAAGACAAACCACTTACAACATCGAAGTGGGAACCACACCAAAACCAGAAGTAATCAAATATGAGAGTCACAGAAGTGAGATGGCAGACCTAACCACCAACTTCATTCACATCGTTCTGGCTCCACAGGGCAGAAGTGCAACAGTCCTACTGTTCCGCCAGCTCTTTGACAAAATTAAATGCAAGGTTTCATTCTTCCAGGAATGCTTTTTGTTTATACTGCTGAAGACAGCAAATTCTATTAAATGATCAAACTAAGAGTTCAGCATTAGTCTCCTCTCAGTTTGTACTGTGGAGATTACTCACTATCATGTGAGCTGACTATCTGTAGAGCAATAAACGCAACATCCTGTAATCTTGTGCAGAAATATAAACATTTCAAAAACAAAACAGGTTTGACACACACAGTTTAAGCAAAGTGTTCGTCAATAATACACAGAGGAGTGCTGCTAAACAGGGCACTCCTCAGCTTTAGAGAAGGAGCCTCATTTTTCCCTTCACTCCAAAGCTACTAATCTCTACAAGTCAAATTTCAATTAATACAGAATGTAGGCCTAAACGAATGTTACTAACCCTGACTCGTTGTTAAAAATAATTGTTCTGTAATGTGTTTTAATTTGATAATACTTTATTTGGAAAACAACCCCTAAAAAGAAAAGATAATTTAGTTAAACTGACGTAAGCTTGAGTACACAAAAAGTATTTACTATATCTATTTACAGAGAGGTACTATATAAAGTTCTAATAAAAATTAAAAAAAAAGAATAAAAACCTGCAAGAACAAAGTATGAGACAAGTAAACTGCCTTACCTAATTGACTAAGGGACACCTCCAAATTTTGAATACATCAGGTTTATTAATTCATTTGCTTGTACTGCAGGTAACAGCCAAGTTTAGGGTCTCACAGTTTAAAAAAAAATCGTAGAAAGCAGTAGTTTAATGCTTTTTTTTGACACGTAAAATACGTAACGTTTTAGACATTTTAACATGACAGAGAGCTTGCTCTACCCTTCAAGTACTTCCAATACTGATCTATATAAATGTATCATCTATATACAATATCCACAACTTTAAAATATTTTTTAAAAGTTAATGTATTTTAAAAGTTAATGAAGACAATACCTGAGAACTACTGTCTTTACTTGTGTGCATTTCCACATCAAAAGTTATCTGTCCATCTTCTTGAGGTGAAGGGCTAAAGAGAAATTGATTTCATTATGTCATTTTGTCATACTACATTCTATCACCTAAAGAATCATTACTGTAAATAGCATCTCAGTTGAATCACTTCCACTTCTGCACACCGTTCAGATGAGTTACAGACTACGCTACCCTTCAGATCACATGTATCAGTATTAGAAAGTCTTCCAATACCACTCATCTTTAAGGTTTTTTTCATTTATAATCCTACCTTTCACAACAGGGTTGATGTCCCTCAACTGAAGCAAAGGAAGCATTGCCCAAAACTTCAACTGCTACACAAAAGATGAAAATCCCTTCCTTCTTTTAGATGACACTGCCAGTATTGTGAATTATACCTCTTTTTGTATCATCACACGCAGAAACACCACACATCAAAACACTTTTTAATGTTTGGCAAGAATATGTATTCCCCTTGTTAGCCTCACTTTGAGTATTAAAAATTTCGTAATCTACTCAAGAAATTAATCTCGCCTATCACACCTCAACAAAGGAAACACTCGAGAATTTAAGTCAAGAACAATGTCAAATACTGTGTGATACATCAATGCAGGTCTCTCTCATTAAAATGCTACGGGTAGCTTTTTAACCTGACTTAAGCTTTCATGAAAAAGGTATATTTAGAAATATTCAAAAACCCCCAAAACACCACACTTGAAGAGCAACTTACTGTTTAGAACTTTTAAAAAACAACGCAAAATGTCAAAGTACCTCCCCTTTCTTGTATGTTAGTTCAACTGTCAAAACAGGAAAGGAATTACCAAAAAGTTAACAAGTGGAAAATTAAGATGGGGGGTGGGGGGGAGAAAGAATCTGTCTTCATTCACTGAAAATGCAGGCAATGATTGAAAAAATGCTATGCTAGTAAAAGAAACTATACAACCATCATCTAGCAAACATTCCTGGTTGGACCGTAAAGTACTAAACCACTTATAGCTAGTTCCTCAGCACCACAGATGTAACAAACTTTATTTTCTATAAATGTAACCATTCTACTTGAAATACTCATATGGATTATTTTCAAAACTGACTACTACATTCAGTAATTAAATCAGGCCTAACTAATTTTAAATAGCTTTTATATCGCATCAACCACTTTATATAAGCTACACAGTAGACGTGACAGACAGCTTTCATCCAGCAAAACCAAAGGAGGCAGGAGCAGAAGAACAGCTAAAATTATATAAAGAGACCACTCAAGGATTTCCAAAACTGCCCCAAAATTTTCTAGAAGAATATCATAATGCTCACATGTGCCTCAAAGGATTATATTGTTAAGTAGGAAATATTTTGCCTTCACAGGAAAAAAAAGTGGAATATTGAAAGCAAGGAGTACAAATTCTAGAATCTTTTTTTCTGTTAAGTCCAGTGATACGTTTTATTATGCTTTACTAAATAAAATTAGTAAAAAAAAAGAAAGCCAGTAAAATTAGATATTTTTAAACCATATGTGATTTATGACAATGTGAAATTTAACTGTGGTCTTGATGCACCCTTCCTGCTCCTGGATTCCTTAGCTTTCTGTAGCAACAATGCATTTTTCAAGTCAGATGTCTTATTTGATAGCCAGTTATCATGAGCTAGCAAGTACTCCAAACACTGGAGCATGACAAACTTAAGCCTGAGAAAAAGCTTTACCCCTCCATTAACATCTACAGGATAAAAACCTGCAATAAACTGCATGCAGGACAGCAAACTTTTACCTGTCACAGTGGGAACTACCTCTTGAACTGCTCTGTCCTGATTCATGCTGGGCATCCAGGAGAATTTTTTCCATGTCTCCATTGTGGATGGAGGACGACGAAGGGACATGTTCCAGACCTCCATTTTTCCCATTGCCATTGTCGTTGCTATTACCATTGCCGTTCATCTGTAACTCCACCCAGGAACCTGTTGGGCCAGCCAGACATTTCATTAAAAGCAGTGGAACTAAAACCCATCTCAAGTTTATCAATTACACACAGAAAAAACCACAAATATGGCGAATTCAGATAACATACACTGCTGCTGGGAAAAAGCTCATAAACATGTACAGGAGCCAGGAGTGACATGTTTCTTCCTCTTTCATCAACACCACCATCCCTAAAAAGTTATGTTTTGTTGCTGCCTACCTCTGGAACTAGTCAAATAGAATGTCTCTCCTCTCCTCAACTACTAATACTTTAATAGGTCATGTTTCTCTCTACAGGTTGAAGCTTCAATTATCTATGTATCACTCAATTACACTAACATCCCACTTCCCTGTTCTACCTCTACATTCCATTTTGAAACAAAATTTTCATCCCCTAGCCCCCTTCTATACCATTCCCCCAGCTGCAATTTTGTATTTTCCTTCTTCCCTCTACTTCCAAAGGCCCTGAATCAAACCCTGATTTTTACATACATCAGGCAGACCGCCACTCTCGGGCCTCATTCAGCTTCCTTTGCCCTCGTCCTCTAACAAACATCTCCCATTCAATGCCATCTGCCACCTCTCCGATCCTACCATAACCTTACTAAATGGGTCATACCACAATTCAAACCATCAGAAGCTCAAGGTGGGCATTATGCTTCCTTACACAGCTAAAATACCACACTAACATACATGTCACTGCAGGTAGATTAAAAGATTTCACTGCCAGTAAGACAAAATGAGGAACTGTGTAGCATGAGAAATCCAGAATTCTCACACGTAATAACAGTTAATAATTTCAATGTCATCCCTTCAGGCTCTTTTTTTCTTTTTCTTTCTCCCCTTTTTTTCTTTCCGTAGCCAGGGAACTCTGCATAGACTACAAGGTGAGATTTACTGGGTTTTCCTTTTTTTTTTTTTTTGGTAGTTCTAGCTATTGGATATCCATGGGTGCACTGAGATTTGACAAAAGAGCAAAAGTGTATCGTGAATGGTAAAAGCATCTGCTAAGAAGTTCATATACTCTGTAGTCAGGTCTCAACCTAACTACAATTTTTATTTTTGTTTTTAAATGTCTTCACATGCATTTACTATGCAAAGTAACAGAATACAAAACAGTACTTACTGTTCACTAGTGACATGTTCCAATTCATAGATTTGGGAATTATTCTTAATTCATAAACATACCACCTAATGTCCTGACAGGTTAAGACAGAGCAGACTTCTACTGTTCTATCTGTTCCAAATATTTAAATACTTTCCCTATCCAATTGCCATTCCAGCCTTCTCATTAAGATATACAACAAGAATCATTTACCCATACAGCCGCTTTATTAGCCACGATTATGGAGGGAAAGATGTCCTATTTCTCAAAAGCATACTGTTTTCAATGCAACGCTATTTCCCATTATCGGTCAGACAGCTATTTCACATATGTATATTATAGCATCCCAGCTTGTGCGTAATTCAATTTATGGCACTTGAAGGCGAGCGCTTTCAGATTGTTTGCATTTGGTTCATTGTTTACTTTTTAAGGTGTTGACATCTTCACCACTGAGGTAAAAATAGTAAAGAAAAAAAAGAAGGCCTGAAGATACAACAACTGAAACTACTTTTTAAACATTATTTGTACAGGTTCTAAATTTTAACACTGACTTCTTGATTTCTGAAAAGCACCTTAGTATGCCTGCACTTATTCTATAGCAAAGTTTTGGCTTTGGGAACTGCATCAGTGACACAGGAAGGGACATACGTCATAATGAGTTCACCTATTTTCAACTTCATTTTGTGAAGCTGAAACAGGGTTTATCCTCAGGACCAATTATTAACTACGCCATTACATGGATGACCATGGAAGCATCGTACTTGTCAGAGTTCTGGTGGTTTACAGTCTGGTTTCCCCAAGCTGCATTCACAAACAAGGAATTTAGGGTGTACACAGAGCTCCTGTGCACAATCACACGATGTATACCAACTCTGTACTACATACTGGGTTTCTCAGGTAATGAAGAGTTAACTAGGAAAAGGCAGCCTTTGCTCAGACTAGTCAGCATGAGACACAGAGACTGTATTATTTCGGATTTATGATGATTGCTGGAGTCTAAATTTCAAAATAAAAAGGCCACATTGTAAGAACTACATCAGGAAGGTAGACTTGCCTTGTAGCAACACCTTTACAGCAAGAGGCCACATCTACAGAAAAGGCATGTGGCAAATGCAGTTAGAAGACAGATCAGAAAGCTCTATGGTCCCCAATAACCATTTTGGAGTAGAGAGCATCTATTGGGAGAATTATAATGGTCAGGATCTGCAAAGACATGTATTACTAAAAAATCAGCAGTGAGTGACAAACAATGTGAAAAGAACAGAGGGCAAAGATGCAAGAAGAGGTCTTCCTCTGACACCACGCACAGACAGAGAAAAGCCCAGCAGAAGATGATCAGAACTGGTTGCTCGAGTATGTGGCGACTAAACACACCTCCACAGCACTTACGATCATGCACAAACAAAATCTTTATTAACGTTTATCCTGGACTGACAAAACTTGCCGTTTATCTAAAATGTGTTGTGGCCATACTAGGAAGAACACTCAAATTAAACTGTGAGTAAAGAGTCCCAATGAGTCGAGCAGTAGTTTACATGACAAGCAGCACGTTCTCCATCTGACCTCACTTTTAATGAGTCAAAATACATTCAAGGAAGCATAATCTGACATCAAGCTAAAACATGCTACATACTCCCACTGGCAGTCACAACCGGTTTGGGAGACGGAGCCATAAAGCCCCAGTAGTTTCGAAGACTCTGATTAAAGGGAACATAAATCTCTGCTTCTCTGCTTTAAAAAGATGCACAGGAATATCTGTGAGAATAAACTGCTCAAGTAACAGAGAGTGGGTTTTGCCCCAAGCTTTCTACGAAACTAAGGAAGTTACATTAATCACCTACATGAGAACTCTTAATTTTACCATATCTCTGCATCCCGTTTTACTGCCAAGTAGAAATATGGTAAAATTAAGAGTGATAGAATCAAGAAATGCCATAGAACTTTCCTCCCTTCACAAATCACGTAACTCACACTTTGAGGAAAAAAAAAACAACCCACAACTGTTTATATGAATGGTATTTTTCTCCAAAATTGTTTGAATTTTGGCCATGCTCTAAGGCTAATTATTTCTCTATGAATTGATATACTTTAATTACATGTTTTTCCATAACTGGTGGACAAGTTATGGAAAAAGAGGAGCTAAATGTGCTGGCGGAGAGGGGTCTCATTTTGTTCATTCACTCTGTGATTTCACTTGGGTGTGTGGGGTGGAGATACCAAGGACAATATATGTTATATACACATGTACATTTTTTATATATAAAAGTACACCAAACTAGTAGCTCCGAAGAAGCCAGCCATGGTCTACTTGAATAAACTAAGAAATATCACTTTTACAATGAAGTACACCATTAACCAATTAAAAAAAAAAAAAAAGATCAAAAGAGAG
>VWZL01004970.1:873024-917404 GCA_013396915.1 Stercorarius parasiticus | reverse complement strand
GCGCTGGCCCCCCCCAACTTTCCTCACAGATCCCCCTCGCCACCGGACGCCGCCGATTGGCCCCCGGCGGCTCGCGCGGCCCCGTCCTCCGCCAATGGCGGCCCGGAGAAGGGGGGAAGGGGGTCGCGGCCCTCACAGCCCCCCAGCCCTATTCGCGCTCGCCTCCACAGCGACCGCACTCACTGTNTCCACGCCCTGCTCCAGAGTCCCTCCCCAGCTTTCCTGGAGCCCCTTTAGGGCCTGGAAGGGGCTGGAAGGTCTCCCCGGAGCCTTCTCTTCTCCAGGCTGAACCCCCCCAACTCTCTCAGCCTGTCCCCACAGCAGAGGGGCTCCAGCCCTCCCAGAATCTCCGGGGCCTCCTCCGGCCCCGCTCCAACAGCTCCGTGTCCTTCTGCTGTTGGTGCCCCAGCGCTGGAGGCAGCACTGCAGGGGGGTCTCCCCCGAGCGGAGCAGAGGGGCAGAATCCCCCCCCTCGCCCTGCTGCCCACGCTGCTGGGGATGCAGCCCAGGCTGCGGGGGGTTTCTGGGCTGCCAGCGCACGTTGCTGCGGCGTGTTTAGTTTCTCATCCACCAACACCCCCAAGTCCTTCTCCTCGGGGCTGCTCTCAGTCCATTCTCCACCCATCCTGGATTGGTGCTTGGGATTGCCCCGACCCATGTGAAGGACCTTGCGCTTGGCCTGGTTGAATTTCATGACGTTGGCACGGACCCACCTCTCAAGCCTGCCCAGGTCCCTCTGGATGGCATCTGGAGGGCACCTTGCCCACCCCACACAGGTCTCTGCGTCTCATCGGACATCACCTATCCTGTTCTGCTTCCAGAGAGGACGGGATCAGCCTTCGCAGCTCTGTGCTGTCAACCTGTATCACCATACCCATTGGGCCTCCAGCTCAGAGGTGTTTCCTCATGAGGGATTGCAGCAAATCGTCCTTCCTGAGCACAACGGGCATGAGGTAACCTGTCAGACCTGCACGGCGCAATGGTATGAGGTTCCCAACACTTCTTTCCCCTCTCATCAGCCTTGTTTTGGCCTTAGGTAATTTTAAGCCAAGTAGTAGGTCTGTGAAATATAGTTAAGACACCCTAAAAGAACCAGTGGTTTTTAAGATTAAAAGTAATACCCATCTGAAATTATAGTGTTTAGCAGACAAACCGACCTTGTGCATGGCAGGTTTTTTTTAATTACTGGCAGACAGTTAAGATAGAGAAGATGGCATCTGTGTAACAAAATGGGACTTGTTCTTAACTGGGACGTAAAAGTATAGCTGTAAAAAGTGAAATTATTAGTGTGCGCCACAGTTGCCTTTCAATATGAAAATGAAGATGCAACCTCAGGCTATTTATGCACATACTGCTGTGCTGAGAATGGAAGTAACTCTCAATTTCCATGGGAGAGACTTTCAAATGCAGAGATACAGATACAAACATCAACGTTACCCTGCTGAGGTTTCTTCAGTCGTAACATGAGTAGCTTCTGCACCGGTTATCTATTCTAAGTCGCTTTCATGAAATGATCATATATAGAAAATAAGGTTCTTCTAAATTATTAATTTCAAGATAAGAGTCAGTTTTATCTTGAAAATCAAGTAAGTCTATTCCTCGAGGCAGAGCGACTTTTCATAGATATTTGGTATGGTGGTTAGCAGAGCCTTTGCTAGGATTCGTCTGTTACTAATCTCATTTTTCACTCACATTCTCTAATAAAAAGAACCAATGAGACTAACTTTCTCACAGATGATTATTTAATTCACCTTCACGGCTTGAGAAATCATCTTTACTAACTTCATTCTATTTGACAACACTTAAACTTCAAGGTTTATTTTGAGGCCTAGTCTTTATGGTGGAACTTTATAACGTAAGTCCCATCTCACACACATATATATAAGCATTTTGCTTCCCAACAGCAGTAAAGGAGCCTTTTATATCATAAACCTTTCTCATCAGCAGCCACGAGAATATAAATTGGGTTTTTTTTATATTACTGTACCCACAGTAGGAGTTCAGTAACTAATACCATCAGAGACTGAAGTCACACAGATACATTTCCAGTAGTGTTCTTTATTTGTTATCTCCTCATTACACATGCAAAGAAATAACTTTTTTTTTTTCTGTTTGTGTCAGAACTATTTCAAGCTAGAGAAAAAGCCTGTATGTACAACTGTCACAATTGACCCATACTAGCATACCGGCTTCAAATGTTTTTCATCCTCTATTCATCTATGCTATTTTGACAAGTGTCCAAATACTGGAGTGTGGACATTTGAAATCCGCCTTTCGTAACACTGACCTTTCTTACCAAATTGACTACATAGCCTGCGTGACTATCCAATGTCTAATCTTGTAGAAAATCTGGATGTCCCAGGGATATCACTGGAACAGAATTAGCTACACATAGTAAAAAGAAAGCAGTAATTTAAATAATTTAATAAAACAGCTGTTTACAGGTAGAAGGGCCGCAGATACGTTCTAGACTGGAATCAGAACAATGAGCTACTTCTGATTTTGAATAGAAAAGTAGCCCTATCCTACTTTGGAACCCTAACAATCACAGGCCAGCATCATGAGTATTTGTCATCTCCATCATTCGGGAAGCATCTGCCATAATACTTGTGGCATGAATATTTATCAGTAAAGTGGGACTATTAAAACTTCTGAGTCAGAAATAAATTGATCAAGATTATAGAGTGAGTCAACGCAGAGCCAGAAATAGCATTCACAAGTCCTGACTTTCAGCCCTGTGCTCTAACCACTACACAGGTTCCTTAAGGCAGTTGAATGATGTAATTAATGTTTGTAAAGTAATTTGAATCCTTGGATGGAAAAGGCTATGACAATAGCAAGGTTGGAGGGACAGAAAAACCACATGTTAATAGAAGAGAAACAACGGCCATAAGCTTCTGGGAAACGCCTTTTGTGCTGAAGTACAATAAAAAGGTTTTTCTTCTAGAAAGTTATAGAAAGCCTTTAAGGTGATTGAAATTAAAGAAGTAACAACCCACCTGATTGATCTCAAAGAGCTGAGCCAAATCCCATTGTTTGATTCTCATGGTTCCAAGGTGTTCTCAAAGTTTGAAGCAGTTTAACTAAAGAATGATCTAAAGTGTTGAACACACTATGCTTACTTTTATTTCTTCATTTAGTACTTCTATGCTCCAAATTTAAAAAAAAAAGCTAACCTGTTGCCACGATGGATGCCAGTCTTTTCCCTGCACACCTTGGCTGGTTTCTTTATGCTGGAGACAGCGATGATGTGTACTGGAAATGCTTTTCTTGTATTTTATATTTAGCAGCAACTGATCAAACATACAGTCCGTGTAGGTGACTGGCCATTCCAAAGATGAGTTCAAGGGATAGTCGCAGCATCTAACCTTGAGCCCTTGCATTTTTGAAGCACCCACCTCTCGTTGGTGACATTTTGCCTCCTAGTGGCAAGCACAGACGCAGAAAAACCCGCATCAGAAATAACCGAGTGCTGTTTTCTTGTAAAAGAGAAACAATAGATGAATTATTTGCAAAAGGTTGGGATTATTAAAATTCAAGGGTAAATTGTGTAGAGAAAGGGAATTCACGCTGTTTCTTAGTCTCTCAAGCTGTATCACAGTAGGAAGAAACACTTACTGTTTTTATTTTAGCCCCTGCTATCACTTTTTTCCACTGCTTGTTTTTATGTGCCCAAACCTTTCTATACCAGGTTAAATAAGGTGTTTGCTCTTAGCAAACATACAAATCACTCAAGACACTGACAGCCGTTACACAGCACCTCACTTCCAGCACACCTCTCCCCACCCCAATTCCATACACCAATCCTTCGATTTACAGTCAATTACATGGGAAAGGGCAAAAGGAAACATCTTTTTTTTCCATTAGTCAGAAGCGTACATTGTGAATGGGGAGCCCATACTGGTTTCTACAGCCCGAGATGAAGAGCTGAAGACCAGTGCACAGGAAATCACTTCCTAGCTATGTCATGCCCAAGAACAACCAATTCCAGAGCTGCGAGTAAAAAGAAGTAAAAATATTAGTATTCCATCATCCAGCAGCCCCTCTGCAAGAGGGGGAAAAAGTACAGCTTTCTGCTTATCAGCACTAACTGAGCTTTTGCCAATTAGTCTGAGAATGAAAGAATACGTATTCAAATAATAAATACTGGAGTAGAAGTTACAGCCCTGCCTCAACAGTAAGGGCAAGCAGAGTGCATATTCAACATGTTTTCAAGGCAGCAGACGCTTCTCAGCAGGAAAACAGTGAAGGAACTCCAGCCACAGAACTTGCCTACACCTCAGCATTGTACCAGCCCGATGACCAGCTTACACTGAGCGTTAATTGTCGGCAACAGTGTCACTGTGGTTCAGAGCGTGGTTGTAGTTTTGCAGATACTGACCGCTGAAGTGGTAGTGGTTGGCATTTAGGTAGCATCACTGGCTTCAAGGCAAGACACAAGAGAACAGAACTCCTTTTCTGTATGTCATCTGGTATTCAAGGACTGAGAATTGAGAATTTGCATTGGTTTCACTGGGCACTGGAAAAGACCAATAGAATGGAGTGGCTGCTTTTCGGTAACTGTGCATGTTGGTGGAGGGCAAGCGTTACCCCAGCACCCCCCTACCTGTCAGGCTGTCCAGGACAAGGCAGAAGCTAGCAGAATGGGGTTCCCTTCAACAAGCAGCAGGGAAGAGATCAGTAATTGCAAAAATTGCCATAAAGAGAGAGGGGGGGGGGGGACAGGAAACAGGATAAAAAGCAACCTGACAAAATGTATTCTATGCATACTTTTATTAATAAAATATAAGATTTACAGTATATGTCAATGGACAGTGTGCTTAGAGAATTATCTAGTTGGATAGTATGACACCAAAGTCGGTAGCTGGTTTTGGTGAGGATAAAAATCAAACCTCAGATGACATGCTAGGGATCACCGCTACTGACAAAACCAAAAATCTTTCCCCAAACTATATCTTTAAAACCTCCGATTCCATCCCAACATGCACAGCTGAGGTCCGAGAGGCAGTTTCGCTTGAATGTAGTATTGCTAGAAGGCTGCACTTTGTTCTACGTGAAATCTACCTGTCCAGTTCTGTGTCGTCTTCACATCCTCACTTCCTTTTGTGTCTGTGCTAAGCAACTTCTCAGGTATTCAGTGCATCATTCGGGATATACAGATACACACAAGAGCAGCAGTCTTGATACCAGGACCCCCAGTCTTCCCCAAATAGCAGTCATTAAACCTACTCCGTTCTTGGCAAAATGGAGATGAATTGTACCAGCTCTGATGCAAAAGAAGCATCCAATTACCTCTGTGCCCTCGCGATAAGAAAAGAATAAACCTTTTGGCCCTGATCCTGTAAACACCTATACACATGATTAACGTTACTCAACACGTTGTTTCCTTTCCTATTAGCAAGTATAGTCATTTGAGTAAAATTAGTCACATGCTATGTAAGGAGGAGTAGGGCCTATTAGTTTATTCACCTATTGGAGAACAGCTGCTGTCCCTGGGGCAGTTAAATTTTTTTTACAAGGCTAACAGGTGAAAAAAAAGTAAAATCCTTACAAAGGCTCATGGTCAGGCATGCATGTTACAAGACAAATACTGTATTTAAGAGAACCAGATCTAATAAATATTAGAACTTTTACATTTTCAAACCACTGCACAAGGACTTAAAGAAATTAAAGTATGATTGCAATAGTAGTCTTGTTAACAACCTCTAACCCAGCCATAACTTTACAGCAGAAACAGTATCTTAGTTGATCAAATAATAGAGGCATTATAATAACTACCTATAACTAAGCCACAGAAATAATTTAAATATAGGTAACCGAAAAGTGAAAATTCTCCCAGTCAAGGTAAGTTCACTACGACTTTAAACTTCATTCTGAACATTTCCGTGAAGGAAGAGTAAACCTAAAAGCACAATCAGCAAAAGTATCCGGAGGTAAAAACTCATGAGCCTTATAAAGCATCAATATCTAGTTCATCTTTGGATAAGCCTTATTTGCTGAAGAGTTTAAATCTCTCAAATATCTATGAACACTTATTTCATGCAGCTTCTGTACTCCACGTATTTTTCTGATCGTTGCACCATTTAACATTTCTGTAAGTGCAATAATTTTGCAAAGCCAAAAGCCAGAAACACTTGCATGGTAAAACTACGTTTCCACTCAGTTACTGATAGCAATAAAATACAGAAAATAGAGCATCTCAGAATGCAGTGTAGTAATTATCTATGTAATCACTTGGTGTTTTGTACTACATAACATCATACTGCCAGACAAGAATTCAGACAACTTTTTAAAAAGCCACAGGGGACTTTGTACTCTAAACAAGGCATTAAAGGTATTGTATCCTAAAACAAGGCATTAAAGAAACCAGGACAAAACTAAACATTAAGACGGTAGTCCCGTAAAATGGATTTTAAAACCTGAAAATTCTATTCCCGTTCCAATTTAAGCAATAGTTTTTAAAAAAGAGCCTTCAAGGATACCAGAACAGTAACTGACCTGTTCAGATCATGGCAAAATCTGACAGCAGTTTATGGTTTTGACGTGGAAGTGGTCAGTGCATACTACAGCTGGTATTCTCGTCATTCATGAATGAATGCAGATACTTGTGAAATCCCTCCCTCTCTTCATTCCCGTGAAAAATAATTAATACTGGTTAAAATCATTACAAAAAACATCATTTTATTTTCATGCATCTAAGGTAAAACACAGAGTATTTGTATAAAGAGGTAGATTAAAAAAAAAGAAAACAGATTCTCCATTCTTTGTCACTTTTATTCAGTAGTTTGTTTTTTTTCCTTATTTTCTCTTTTTTGGTGCCAGACATGGCAAGGAGTGATTACAGTCAACTGTTTATTAAAACATTTGTTGCAACACAGACCCCCTTTACCACTGACCCCAAACGGACCCATTTCATGTGCTTTATTTTGGATTTTTTTTTTTTTCTATACACCACCACCAAGGCTAGGTGGAGGGGGGTGAAAGGGAAAGGGGGAGTCCAGGAGGCCAGAAGGAGGAGGAATGCTACAAGCCACAGCAAGAATGAGCTGTATTTAATAAAAAAAGGGGGCCACGAATGATACAGTAATGAGTTACACAATTAAATCCCATAGCATGATTGAAGGCTTTCCCTGTGTTTGACGTCATCACAATGGAAGGCATAAAAAGTGGAGTAAACCGATGTTGATACAGTCCAATCTAGTCCATTAGGCAAGATGGTGCAAGTAGTCATTTAAATTAAAAAGTGCCCTATCCTCACCTAAATGGCTAGCAGACATGGAGAAGAACGCAGTGACGGATCAACAGAGCTTTCTCCATGTAGCTATAAAAGTGTGTTGTCATATGGCACATTTTTAGACACTGGAAAGGGGTGCCATAATGGACCTCTCATTCTCTTTCATTTACAGGTACAAATGCTAGATTCAACTATTTCAACTATGCAGGAAGTGGACTCTTCAGTTAGGAATGCCAACCCTAATTCATTTTGTCTTGAAATATATACAAGTTGTTTGTAGTAGCTACAGCAATGATGTTTTCCTTGGGATGCCAGGCTGTGTGTAGAATCTTCTTGTTGAAGTCTAGGCTGTCAACACTGATTTCATCCTTCTTTCGCTTACCACTTGCGCATACTTTACGTGGCTTCAAAACGGTACGGGGTTTATTGTTTTCCCGGGACGCCTCTAAGGTGATGTCTCGCTTTGTGTTTCTGTCAAACATTCTGAAGAAGTTGTTGTAAGATCCTGTCATGACAATGCTGCAGAGAGGGAGAAGAAAGAAAGAAACAGTTCCGTTGAAAATAACCTCTCTTTTTATGACCCTCTTCAGGGTCCCAACTAAGATCATGCCTTATTATATAAGCAGAAAGCAGGCATCCTCGCCCATGCCTTCTACAATCTAACGTGAGACTACGGCATTCGAATGTTTTAAAGATTTAATAAAAAAAAAAAAAGGTATCTTTTTCCTTAACGGGACCTTCTAAGGTACACACTTTGTTACCTAAGCAATTCGAGTGTCATCATTCAAATTTGCTTCTCATGCACACATGAGGAACTGATCTATGAAAAGCCAAATACATCAGATTTTTAGCCATGTAATTTTAGTTACAAGCTGCATGAATTTAGGTACTAACATACCTAGTTTGTGATAATACCTCATAGGAGGTCCTTCTCTTATATTAGTTTTTCAGTAAGACAAGTACATTTAGAAGTTTCCCTGTCCTTCCTTCATCTCAAAAAAATATTTGAGCAGACATATACGGAGTTAAAAAAAAAACCAAAACAACCAAAACTATGCCTGACAATACTAATAAGGACACAATGAGCTGATTTAGATCTCGCAAATAAGCAGTTCATGACATGATTAACACAAAAGCAATAGCTGTCTTAAATGGTATTATTGGCTAGTCAACCATGCCCGAGCGAGGCAGACTTGACAACTCATTGTAAGAAAGAAAATTCCTAGGTTCTTCCCCAAGTGTTCTACCTTTTGACAAAGCAACTTAAACAGAAAACACACACACACGTTCCCCAACAGCCCTGGCGTGGGTTCTTACAGGTAGAGCATCCATCAGACAACAGGGTTCCAGTACATGGGTATTATTCTCATACGAATCATTCCAAAGTCGGATCATAACAGGTGACATGGGGTGTACGGGGGAACAAACCCAAAAAGATGAACACTGGGGATGATAAACCTAGTAGCGGATTAAGGTATCGGTAGTATTTCACCAGTTAAAGTTTGCAGAAAACCATCTCTAATCTTACTGCTTTGCCCATCTCTCCAGTTTAAGCGGCTGGAACATTTGATTAATATTTCATTCTGGCAAAGTGACAAAAGTCAATTTCTAGTCAAATTCTACAACACTTCAGTACACTAAGGCAATTCTCTGTAATCCTATGCTGCAACTTCAAGGGTTAAGAGCTAATACACATATGCTGAAGTCTACTGAAGTACTAAAATATTACCCAAGCCAGTCCCTGAATAAAACCAGACAGATACTTGAGGTCATGCTTCAAATTGCCCATTTTAAGAATAACTTGGAAAGGTCTTAAGTGCATATAGGAGAAGAATTAAACTTGCCTGTCTGATCCATTCCAACAGCATTCAAATTTGTCAAAAATGCAATCGTTCTCATACAGTGAACAAAGTTTACTTCTGAGGTATTCATGCACCTGGAAAAAAATCAGTTCGATAAACTGAATGAACTTGCATACCTGTAAAATAACCTTCATAGATTCTGTTCCAGAAGTAATTAAGTGTGTGACAGTGCTTATACCCTACCCACAGGAGCACACACAGCTCCCTCCTCTGACTGCATGGATAAAGAGCAAAATTAATAGATGCATAAATTAACATATTCTGCTCTACAGAGATTTCAAATGAATGCAAATAGCAGCAAGTGACTTGGGGTGGGGAGAGAAACATCTCCCCAAACTCAGCCATTCTTCAGAACGCTTGCTCTCTCTGAGCAGTTGTCATACCCTCACTACCCTTTTAGATATCTGAAAAGACTTATCAGACTTTGCTTATTGCTAAAAATCATGCCTTTGTGGCTGATCTCCCTCCTGCGTATGACGAGGAGGATCCTTTCACAAGTTTTCTTACGAAGAAAATACCACAGCAATTTTCAGGGGCAGCTAAAACCATTTTCTGCAAAGGAAATGTTTTACCTCCTATTCTCTCCAGGAAAACACAGGAGAATATAAAGCCAACTGAAGACTCTAAGAAAGAAGTGCCACCTCATGGCTGAAGATTACCTTTCCACACTTCCATTGTGTAAGGGGGAGGCTTTTTCATACCCAAACGTGGTTTTGGGTTCTGCAATCAGCCTGCAAATAGCAAGATCCTTTAGCACTTGCGTGGAACCCACAAACCTCATGGATGCTTTGCTTTGGACATAGCGATCTACAGACAAAAATCTGACTGCACATCAAGACTATTAGTAAAACGCAGCATCCTTCAAGGTTTTAATTTCTAGCCTACATCATCTTCACTGAATACCTGGTATGTTTCCACAGGTCTATTTTCCATATTTAAATCCCAGATCTTCACTGACAGGTAATCTCTAGTCATCATGTATCGACCACTATGGCTAAATTTGACATCAGATATGGAAGAGATGATTTCAGAGAAAAATGATCTGTTGCTAGGATCTTCTGGTTCTTCAAACACTGTATAAAAAGAAGACAGGCATTTCAAGATGTAAGGTTATGCCTCTTCCAATACAAGATACACCCAAATTAGGTTAACATTTTCTCAATAAGCTTGCCACATTGGGCTAGTCTGCCTACACTCTATACAATAACTTTCAACGAGAAAGCCTTATAACACAATTGCCATACTCTGAAATATTTTATTTCCGTAGCAAGTCAAGGTCAGCTTCTAAATAAGAGAACTACTTGCTAATATTCAGAGTCTTCATTCACACACGTAAGATATCAAGCACCAATTACAGACCAAACTCAACTCGTGTTTGACCTGAAGTCTGCAGAAAGCCATTCTGAGTCCTGTTGTCCAGGCAGAGTCCCCAGCTTAAGTTGCTAATAATTTTATTCACTACTTTTTACTCTGGCAAAATATGAATCTAATCTTAAGATTCATTTAGATTTTAGGTTTTAGATCTATTCAATATACTACAGAAATCCAATACAAACATCTACACACACACTTCAGTGTTTAATAGATTCTTATTGAGTGCTTGGTTTCATCTAGCAGCAAGATACCATATTCCACAAAGAGACAGTAAATGCAGGACAGAACTTACATTTTGAGTGTCTGTCACAGAGCGCTGATGCTCTCATATCACAGAGACGAATCGTTCCTTTACTGCTGCTGTATACAAATGTATTACAGCTGTTTGGGTGGAACTCTGCCGCTGTTATCACCTCTGTGAGCTCTTCCATGTTGGCAGGCTTAATATCTACAATATCTACAGCATTTTGTTAAGAAATTTTCTCCACTTTTCATTACATATTTTTCAGCTTTGAACATATTCAGCAATGCTTCTTCCATTGACCAAAGTACATCTGAAATAGCCAAACAGAATTAAAACAAGCCCATAAAAGCAAAATAATGCTTGAAATTTGGAAGCAGGGCTAGACTTCCACGCCACAGACTGCAGAACCCAGTCAAAAAATGGATAAAAGTTAAAATTTAAGTTCCACAATTTGTCTAGAAAGCAAGACCGTAACACTGCATTCTGTATCAGTTTGAAGTTAATTCTTGTAACAGCACAAGCCTGCTTAAATTTTTGCTCCCCTTCAGTGGTAATTAATTCTATACTACATAGATGTCACCCAAGTTTTTTCACATAGAACTTTATTTTGCTTAAATACTGATTACACTACTACACTATGAAGAAGGTGATTTCTTTATGTGTGATTTCTGCTCAGGATCCTGCTGATCTGCCCACAAATCTCTGCTCCCAGGAACAGGACTGAATGCATATTTCTGTGATCCTGCCGCCTGCAACATTTGTAGGTGCACATGCGAGAGGGGCAGATGGTTAGGTTAGAAGGTAAGAAAAAAAAATAAACACTGTTGAGATAAGGATGGTACTTCTGTCTTGCTTCTTACCACAAGTCAAGAAAATTTTCACAAGGTAGTTTACTGTAATGCGGCCTTCCACGACTGCTCATCTCGCTTGAAACCTTAAGCTTTTGTCTTTGTTTTTCACCATGCAAATGACTGCTTCTCATATATTGCTCATGCTGAGCTACCTCTCCAGAAGTAAAAGCCTTTACAACTACTCGGGAGAAATAACCAGGCTATGGAGAAACATCCTATACAAAATGCTTCCCATGAAAGGAAATAAAACCCAATAGTTTTGTTATAACCTAACCGTTCCCATCATACAAAACAATGCAAAAAAAGATACTAAAACTTCTGTCCGTAATTTCTAGGTGCCACAGGTTAATCCGCAAGTCATCTGCAGATAAGTACGTTTCATAATCGCTATTAATGGAGATGGAATTGATGTGATACGTGTGAGCATTGGCAAATATTCTTCGCGGACTAGCTTCAACCATGAGGTCCATGGGCCTGAATACTGGCACCTGCAAAATACAAAGCAATGGAGGTTTGAGACACACATGTACTACAAATGCACTGGCAGCCATAACGACAGCCCTTCGGTACACCAAGCTGATTAAAATATCTCAAAAAAATCACACCTCAGAAGTAAATGTATCTGCCACGTGGCATCACAGAAAATGTAAAGTTCATCATCTGACAGGGCAGCTACTGAGCCACAGGCTAATCTGTGTTCCAGGTGGGGAGGGAGAGGAGAAATCACCTGAATGTGGCTAATTCATAGCGATGGAACTACTCACTCGTAGTGTTGTAACTGTAGTAGGATCCCTATACCGTCCATCTTCTTCCTTTAAATTATAGCCCTCTGGTCTTTTGTCCCTTTCACTGATTTTCCATAATTTTATCGTTTTATCTGAAATAAACCAGCCACAGTTAAAAATCAAAGCTCTAGCAAAGATACTAGTCTTCACAGTTGATGCGCTTTAATGTGAAGCCTTCAAACAAGACAAGACCACCTACGTGTACCAAAAAAGACAAAAATACTGCTTGGAGAAAACAAGACAAGATAAAAAGCATTAAAAATACCTCCTCCACAGTTTGTTCTTTTTATAAAAGTTATAGCAAGTTTCAGTTAGAATCAGGATTGTTATGAATGACTAATATAAGCTCTCACACGGTTAGTTATACGCATACGAAGGTAGTGAATGACAGCTTAGCTAAGCCCCTTTGCTATACAGCAACCAAATCCGAAACAACTAATATACCTCCCCACGTTGTGGGGTTCTGTATCCAGGCAAGCCAGAACAGCAGCGCAGTTAGACAGCATAACTCTTGCGTAGCCACATCCCTAGATACTCGCATTTTAAGCCAACTTGCTTCCAGCCTTTTCAAAGTGGAGAGGATCAGACAAACTCCTAATAGTGAACCTATGTAACGATCAGTCGCCATGCAAAACTAACTATTAAGTCATATTAAGTCATAACTTACCATTTGTAGACAATAAAAACTGAGCAGCATTTTTCTGGGGTAACCACCTAATTTTGTTGATCTTCTCTTCAATTTCTAAACTTTTCAAGTAGTCAAACTCTGGTTCATGGCTTTGAAAGGTACTGTAAACATTGTATTCTCCCCTACTGTGAGACTGGGTTTTGTTCTAGAAAGAGAATCAAATGATCAAGATAACGTATGCAGTGTACAGAATGCTTTTCAAAGCTGCAGGCAGAAGCCAGAACTAGATATTTATGCAGCAAGATATATAGTCAAACTGCTAATTAGCATAAGAATAGGTTAAGACTTCTACGCTCTATGGTTGCCTATGCCAGATTTGCCATGAGTATCGTTTCATGTACAACTTGCCTTATTTTAATGAGCCTGTAGGACAAAATGAGGATCATCTCTTTTGCAACAACTTGATTAGAATTTCTACTATTTTGGCTAAGAAAGCATCAGAGAAGAGACAGTTACCGCAGCAGCTTTTGATTCCTGAAGTCTCCAGAAACTCCCCTCAGCCATGTGACTAATACCTTCAGCAAGTTCCCAGGTTAATTCCGAGCAGTAGAACTTACAAACTAACATTTTGCCTAACCATCCTAGGTGTGATAAGTTTTTGGTTTAAAAAAAAATTTAAAAAAAAATCAAAAGGCTTCATCATTCCCTCATCTTTAATTTTTCCATCTTTATTTTATAAGGAGAATATTCCCCAAGAGAAATACAGAGCCACGCATACGGCAAATCTACTCTGTGGGTAAACTCAGATTGCCAGGCACACCGTGGGAATCCCACATCACCTCTACATTTATATAAGCAGCTCCACTATTCTGCATTATAATCTCCACGTTCTCTGAGACCTTCTAAACTGCTTAAGCAGCTTTTTCTTCGTCACTCTGGAGATGAGGGGGAAAAAAAGCTTAACACCTCTGCTGAATACATCTTTGATGCTAAAAGTCATGCCTGCAGTTAGCCTGTTCAGGATGGAACTGTCTGGAAAACTGAAAAACCTCCAAACTTGCATAATTCCGCTTTCTACAAGCTGTTTTAGGCAGTGGCTTCCTAGCACTAATATTGCACTGCATGTGCTGAACCTTAAATTCCCTCCAGTAGGTACGGTGGCAGAAAACAGTGCTCACTAGGTGGTACTTGAAATCAATTCAAGCTTAATTTTGTGACATATTCCTGTTCTACCCATTTCAAGAGGCTGCACCATCAGATGCCTTTCCTGTGATACGTTCTCAACTAGGGACTTTGCTCCTTCCTTCTCTTGCGTGTCTCATGTCCATCCATTCATCTCATCCCTGAATACCTCACTAAAACATACTTTGATACGATCCTTGCTAGCCCACATTTGTCACATTCCTTGCATTATTTTTTCTTGCTTCATCCCCTTATATTAATAGCTGGCAGGAATTCTTACATTTTACAATAAGCTGGGAGGGAGGGAAAAGTGGAAAAAATGCTTAGAAATAAAATTTGGCACTAGAATATTGTACCACACCTATCAATTATACTGGCTTCCCCACCCTAGAGAACGGAAGGAACTTTGTTCTAAGTTTCACTGTTAGGTCTAACAAGTTAAGCAGGGTCACTCCATACAGCAGGCGACTTCTGAAGTAAATCTATTGTGCTTTAGGAAACACTGGTCCCGATTCAGGGAACTTTCCTTCAATTCCATAATGTTTGAGTCTTAAATATACTTGTGTATTCTAGTAAAACTCTACAGAACTAGAATAATATATAAAAGCAATTATATATGAAATCCATCCTTGGGATAAACATCAGACCATCTCATGGCACTCAAAAAAAAAAAAATCAGAACAAGAAGAGGTGTTGGCCCAAGTGCCTTATGTTAAATTCCAATTTAGGTAATTACAGGCTGCCTACGCAAATTCCTCCTCCGGTTTCAATTAGATACAGTACTCATTTCCTGCCTGGTACTTATGCAATGGCACTTGCTCCGGTTGCAGAAGGGCTGCACGTTCCCACCCAGAGGCAGCAGCCTTCTGGCAGTGGGAAAAGCTACGGGAGCGCATGCAACTCCATACAGAATGCTTGTGTTTTAGTGTTTGTCTTCCCATACGTACAGTCTGTAAAACACTCTGGAATGCAGCGCG
The DNA here is from genome assembly GCA_013396915.1 of Stercorarius parasiticus. Taxonomy (NCBI): domain Eukaryota; kingdom Metazoa; phylum Chordata; class Aves; order Charadriiformes; family Stercorariidae; genus Stercorarius; species Stercorarius parasiticus. Next base: position 902,267 of record VWZL01004970.1, on the reverse strand, counting down.
ATAGAAGGCGGCAAATAAAGCTAACTAAAACACTTAACTGTCTTTTAGATACTCTTATATATAAAACTTGCTCTAGACAGTAGTGCATATGGCGTAACTAACTACTAATGCATTAGGGAATCAAGTCTCCGTTGTTCATTCCCTAAACACCAAGGAGTCAAATTATCCAAAAATATTTCTGTGCAACTTAATTTGATGGCCCAGGTGATTCTCACCATAGTCAGACTCACAGATTGTAAGGATATGAGCCATGGGTTACACATGAAAAACACGAGTAGCCATTTAAGGACAACTCACTTGAGAACAGGCAATTAGCTATTTAAGCTTTAAGCTACATTAAAGTAAAGGATCCTTAAAGGATGCAAGCTAAAAAAAGACTTTTAAAAAAAAAAAACAAAACCAAAACCCACCCAAAACTGCAGGAATATTACAGGGAGGATACTCTACATGCTATGTTCATGTCAGACTCTGGGCAAAGAAACTTGGGAAGAGGCCAGTCAGTCGGGAATATCCCACTAGGTGGCACCAACTGACCACAGTGATTTATGCATAAAGGGAAGGTACCGCACCAAAATTGCCTGCCTACCAGCAGAAAGCAACTTCTTCTGGGGAACTGTGGAATTCTAAAGGTTTAGGATTTTTAGAATTGCAATTGAATGAAAGACTAAGGAAGGAAGCAGCAGCGTGACTTTTCTAGGCAGTGAGATGACAGAAATGCCTGAAATAAATTCTAACCAAGTCCACTCCTAACTATGGCCTTAGTTAAAAATCAAGCGCTGCATCTCAGCTTTCCCACCTTGAACATGGGAGTAGAAGCACTTTCCTGACATTGGAAGATTTGGCTATAGAATTCTGAAAAGACCAAAAGAACAAGTATAAAATGAAAAGATACCTTTGCTACTATGGTTCTGTGATTTTACCTGATTGGTATCAGGATGGAGAAGGGTATCTTAGGTCACAGTTACATACTCACTCAAGGGAAGACTTTTATTTCCCAAACTACAGTGAAATCTAAAATAATAATCATAGCCAAGCAGAGTAAGTGTAAAACAACCAACTTTAGCTTCCCCAAGGTCTTTTTGTGTCCTACCCCCTCTTTTTTATTTTCATTTAAACACTCTTTAGACCACAGCTAAAGAGCGTTTAAAGAGAAATTAATTTCAGTGTTGTAAAGTTCTCAATAATTTCTTCACTCTTAAATGTCATCATTTTAATCACTTATTACACAGGCATGCACTTCGTGTGAAGTTTTTATGAAAGCATGCTCCTTTTCTTTAAAAAGAGAACTGATAGGAAGAGAGGAGAACATGAAATACACTTGTAGTAGTCAGTACTCACCTCCTGCTCCTGTTGAAAGATGACAACTCTACCTCCTTTGTCTCCTGTCGCTAACAACTCTCCAGAATGGTTAAATTCTACTGTAGAAATTATATCCGCTGCATAGGAACAAAAACAAACCCCACGAGTTAATAGTTCTTCTAAATACTAAGCGGCCAAGAAAGCTATGATTATAAGTAAAAAAGAAAATGCGTACTTCAATTCAGGTTATGTATGTTATAAAATACAAGTAGAGATTTCCTTAAAAATATAGAAGTATTTTTTTGAAGCTATACAATTGAAAACCCGTTACTAGTTCACCGTGCCAGAGTTACAAGTTCAGTGTTGTGCACTAAATTGTTTTTAAAGGTTATATATATATATATCATCACTTCTTAGAACTGTTTTTCTGTTATGATTGCTACTCTAGTATAGTATAGAAATGGATTTTCAGTATGTACTCTAACAGCAGAGACCGTGTATACGCATATTCCGACCTTTATTTTCCCCATTCTTTCTGATATAAGATTTAGAGACAGTCATTACCAATACGATATCAAGGCCTTTTTTTTTTTTATTATTTATTAAGGACTCTGTACACATTTGACAACTTAAGGGCAAAACATATTAGGGTGGAGATGTTCAGACATCAGCATCTAAGGAATGCAAGGATGTGGAACAAAAACAGCTACAGAAAATAGGAAATAAATTCTACAGATTGTTTCTAAAAAAACTGAGTGTGTCTTCTGGCTGAGGAAGGTTTATATGAACACAAGTATTTTTCATATGGAGTGCTAACATTAAGTTGTGAACATACACTGACAAAAACCCTGTTGTACCGTGTATCAAGTTGATTGGTTTACACAGCAAAAAGAAAAATGACAAATTCCGACTTAAGCTCAAGCACACCAATTCACTTCTTCAAACACACACATGCCCCTCATACTTTCAAATAGCAGAATCAGAAGCCAAACAATTCTTTGAATGCCAACTTCAAATTGAAATATAACTATATAAATGTAATTTTCTGCAGAAGTACCTACGGTTTTTTACATTTCCAAGTCTTTAGGCTCTTCACTTTCCCATCAGTCTAATGCAGATGAACAACGGACCCTCCTTTTCTATTGGATGGTTTCTTCTTTCTCTGTTTTAGAGTTAAAAAATGTCTGGTACCTGCTCTACAGACGGAAAGCAACCGCTAAACAAAAGCTACTCAGTCCAAATTTCAACAGACGCTGTTGTGCAGCCTATCACAGAAGCTATCTTATCATAGACAGCAAAAGGGGTATTTCATTTTGAAGAAGTGAAACATGCAGGATTTTCCTCTTATTCATTTTAATGCCAAAATGAAACTTACATCATGCTCGGGTTGTCCCAAACCCATGGGCGGTGGCCCCGAGGACACAGGCAAGCTGTTCTCCAATAACTGGATTACACAGCAGCTACAAGATGCAGCACATCTGCCTGAAACCTGCACAGTGCAGAGACAGCCCTGACAAACAGGCCGAGCTCCGCTGCAAAATCCTCATCCAGAGGCAAAAGATGCAGAGTCAGACTCTTGGCACGAACAAGTGTGTACAGACCAGTTGTGTTTTCTAACATGCAGCACGAACTGCCGTATGACAAAGGATAAACACAAGATTATCCTATCTCCATCGACCTCCCCTGCCGTGATTATCTGGCACCGCTGGAACACAAACAGGCTGAAACGTCTCAAGAACACCGTGTTAAGGACGTAAATATGATGTAAGCTGGTATGTAGATAAACCAGGACCCAGATCACACATAGAAAAATCTTGATTTCAGTGCAGATCATTTTTATATTTTTTTTCTTTCCTGGAAGGTAACGGTTACTTTAGCCATCCATTAGCATATTTGCGAACAAGATGAAGTGATTTCACTGCATATCATTCAGATAAGAATATGGCATTCAATGTGTACCCTTCACAGGTGAACAGGGCATAAAGGCAACATACAATTAATCAAATCCAGCATGCAGAAAGAGTGAAGTGCAAACCAAGCAATCTAGTTTTGACTATTCTATATAATGCAGATCACGTTTTTATTCCATACAATGCGAACCACATTGTTGTAATCCTCTAAAAGGAGGAGAGCTTAAGGAAGTCATCAATTAATTGAAGAAAAACAAGGTAACTCACCTCTCAGTAGTGAGAGGTATACAGAATAATTACTATTTCGAAAACATTGAGAGATTGAACACTGCAAGCTAAGCCAGTCTTAAACCAGAGAAGATGATACAGCAAGTTATCAGCAGATCTAAATGTGTGCATGTATGCGGAAGCAGAACAGCAAAGAAAAGTTTGCCTCAAAAATCTTATATATCCATCTAAGAATAGATGGATAAATTCATCACAGTAGTTACTTGGTGAAAGTCACTTTAAAGTTTTACAAGGTCAAAAGCCTTAGGCTTGAAGCCTTACGATTAGAACAAGCAGCAACAACAGCCAGAAAAGCCATAAATTAAGGGATAAACCCTCCATTTTCTTAGGTCTGCTGATGTAACATATATTGTATTTATTAATTATACAAGTCTCATATATAGCACAAAGCTAACCACTCTTCTGTAACAGTTCTTGACATTCTCGCTTTTTGCGATTTATTTTAACTTGCAAGATCATCCCAGCTTGACATGAGTGATCCCCAAGCTGACGCGAGTCCTGCTTTGTCTCTAGGCTCAACCGGGTGAACGAACTCTCAGCACAAACATCTCCACACCTCCACAAAGTCCTGCAGCCCCATCAGCGGTGACAAGGGACTCCAAACCCTCCAGCGCCTGACCGACACTATGCAGAAGATCTTTTCAGGTACTTGGATCAATTTTAAATCAGAAACAAAACACATTCCTTAGCAGCAACCACAACAGAAAATTATTAATTAGTTTCTTAACTCAAGGTACATCTATAGAATCTGATGTGCCTTCTACACTGTAATCTTGGACTGTTCCGTTTCCAAGGACAAAACAAACGTGCTAAAAAAGTAGGCAGAAAAATGATTTCTGCTCAACTAGTCCCAAAATAGGGCTGAGATGCGTATTTTATACAAAAATCAGTACTAGAGACCAAAGCAACCAACCACACATTTTAAATCCAGTCACTCACCGTTAAGAATACTGTATTCCCATACCTTGGTCAAAGAAAGAGACAGACATCAAGGCACTGGTGTTGCACGGGGCGGATTTAATAGTGTTTGAGAATTGACAGGGGAAGCATTTCATCTTCCGCAGTGCACTGATTCGCTTGTGTATTTTCATCTGTATTAACACCCTCGTTGCCAAATAAAAATCAATGTTATCCTTTCCTTTTCAGACGGTAACTCTAATTCCTGTGATAGTTACACGTAGGGTTATTTTAGTCCTTCAGCGCTGCAAGGAGCAAAAGAGCATCTACAGAAGGCGCTGCCTTCTCCCTGCCGCCTCCCTTTTGTGCGTGCTATTTTTGCTAGAGTCTCTAGGTGGGAGTCTTGCAAACACGGAGGGCTGCTCTCACTGCCCAGGAGCTTGTAAATGATCCCTTCTATCTGCAAAGGGCACTAGGGAGGAATTCCTGCGGGAGAAGCAGATGTACAGGTGCTCTACCGTCACCAACAGCTTTTGGAAATAGAATGCGTTCTGTTGTTTACCACTGAACTCATTTCAATGCCCTCCTCTTCAAGCACCAGTATCGGAGATAAATAACCACCAAACCCTTATCTGCTAACCATACCCCTCCCAGGATACAGTTAGATAGCCTTATCTGATAATACACTGCCACAAAGTTACCCGTGCCTTGAGAGACCAGATTTGTCTCTCTCTTCACCCTGAGCATTTTGAGACGTCTTTGACACCAAGATGAAACGTGACATTTCAGTGAAACATATTTTTCAGTGATCGGAAAGCCAAGGGGTTGGGGGGAGGGGTCAACCAAAAAAAACCCCCAAACCTAGAAAATTACCTCCACAACCTGAAGTCCACTTACTGTCACTGCACACGGTCATCACCAAGGCAAAGTGTTTTGCAGCAGGTTGAGTGAAATGCTGTGAATCAAACACAGAACTACTGTACAGTTGTATCCCTACCTCAAAGAAACAAAACACGCAACAGCCAAACCAAGCCAAGGATCTTAAAAATCCCACCAAACTGTCAGGACAAGCTTCTGGTCCCTGAGCTGTCAGCACAGGCCACCAGGGCAGAGTCTGCTCTCCCAGGAGTCCTCAAAACCTCCAGACAGTCCTCCCACATCAGCAGCTACAATCCAGCTTCTTGCCACTGCTGTGAAGACTGCTTTTTCTTCTGCACATGATCTTCATTTTTCACAACCTGCTTTAAGCTTTTTATGTATTGCTTCAATGACACATCTTCACTTTAAGTGCTCCAATAGAAATCAAAGCCACCCAAGGGCTCGACACTTATCTTCACTAGGTTCAAGTAAGACTACCTTTTCCCATGGTAGACGTGGAGGCAGGAATCTGAAGAACAAAAGGAATCAAAACAAGGTGTCCAGCTTGGACAGGGAAGGGGGGGGCGGGGGGGAGACATTTATCTCCAAGTTTTGATGATGCTTCAAGTAACCTGTTTGCAGTTCACCACGTGAAAGGGAGACACACCAGAAGCTCCCAAGCAATTCTTAACCAGCAGCCACTGGTTAACCAGAACAGCCACTCAGTGCAAACCTAACTTGCTTCCTAGTGGGCTTCTGAAGATAATAATCATGATTTCAGAATTTTTACTCAGTATTTATTACACCAACTTTTGCTGTTTTGAGTAACTGACGTGTCATGTCAGGCAGGATTCAGACGGTTTGAAAAACTGAGGCTCTGGGCCAGCGCATTTACGAAAGATGAGCAGTTCAAATAAAATAGGCAGGTTACGCTGTTCAAAGACAGATGAATAAAGGAATCCGACATCTCAAATGCCTTTTCCCCTTTTAAAAGAAAGAAATGTTTGAAATAAGAAAACCTCAGTGACTGATATTGAACAAACCAAAACATTTTCACACTTTGGGGGCCTTCCACACTTCCCAGTGAATGCTGAACAAGAACCACACAGGCATTATCACCAGCAAGTTTCCTGAAATATTGTGCTGAATGGTTGTGCTGAAGTCTTACCACTGTCAACAAGTCTATGGAGTAAGGGAATAAAATAAAGCAAGCTTTATCAATCCAAACAAGCAAAACAAAAAAAAAGCTGGAATCCAATGACTTAGTTCCAGAAGGCCCATTATGAACCTGAAAAGCAATTCTGTATTAAATTTGTTTCCAATAATAGAATAAAAGGTATTTTATTAGTACAGAAGAGGCTATCTAGTTTAATGTACCATGAACTTTATATAAACTCTGCTTATAAAACATGCTTGGTAGGCAAAACATGTCACCTACTCTACAGCAGCAAGTCAATCATGGCAGCGAACAAAGAGAGTCTTTATTTCACCAGACCTAAAAGGTTTCTGTGCAAGTTTCTGGAATCACGTTGATCTGCTGCCTAAGCAGAGGGCAAGTAAATCAGTATGTTTACACAAGTGGAGCAATCTCCTGATGTTTCCAAGGACTGAACAAAGAATTATAGTATTTAAAAAGCATTTTGGTACTTCTTCATTGTTTATACACCTTCCCAGTGGCTCAAAATACCATTTCTGGTATTTTCCAAAGGAGCAACTCAAACAAATCTCGTCCATAATGCAGAGCAGATTACTTACAGCTTGGTAATTCTGTCCTAAGGAGTAAAAAGACAGTTCAATGACCAAATGTGGAACCCGCTTCCTCAGTTTGCCAGCGTTAAGTATAGAGGAAGCTATTTTCATCAAACTAAACATCAATTGATCATTCCAGCGATGCTTCAGAAACTCTCTGGAACAGGAAACATCAAGAAACCAACTTTTAGGATTATTACTAAAATCCAAGGAAGCTCAAAAAGCCTCAATTGAGGAAGCAGCACAGGAATGGATAAACATAATAAGACAAAAAGACTGAAATATTTGAATTCAGCACACAATTACTGAGCATACCTGAGCCATTCTTCCTCAATGATCTCAAGAGATAAAGTCAACATGCTCACAACTAAGCAAGAATATCAGTCCAGGAGAACTTGCAGACCTTAAGTGTCTGAAAATCACTTGTGAATTCTTTGGTCCTTTCTAATCCAGGGTGAAGCAAAACCTTCCTGCTTTAGATTACTAAACAGATGGAACTTCCACAAACTCAAGCTTCCACCACAGCTAGTGACAGAAAATTGTGACTTTCTTGTTTCCAGTAATGATTTTGTTTTGGAGTTATGTACTTCATTGTTGGAGGAAAAAAAAATAACCAAAAACACAAGGGAGAAAACAAAAGCTCCTCCAAGGCTTCAAATATTTTAAGAAGCTACATGATGCACTCCAAATGCCTGAGCCATCCCCACATCACCCCACTCTTTGCATTATTTTGATCTACCACATTCATCAAGAGACCTAATACATTGTGTATTTAGTCTCTGAAGCTAGATAGTAAAGTGTTAATCTCAAAGTGAACGGGAAGACTGTTTAAATAAGTTGAAGGCAGAGTGACTATACGTTTGTGTTTGCAGAGAAGAGAGCTTCCAACCACAGGACACCACAACTATACACACCAGGGAAAGAATAAGGGCGCAGAACTGCAAGCACTATTTAGTACTAAAGGTAGAAAAGAAAACGCCCTCTGCATTCCAGCCTCATCCTTAATTTATGTATGTAGAGAGGGGGAAGGGAACACAAGGATTGTATACTTTAAAGTTACCATGACCGGTTTTACTATTGACTTCATTTCCCTTTTCTTCATTCACTTTCAAGAGTGAGTCCCTGCATTCATTCCGTCTCTCAGAAGTGACTAGGCAACAAAACCAAAGGCAGCTGGATAAGGCATTCCTACTGTTCAATTTACTTCTCAAGAGTCATTCCAGTAATCCTTTAAATAGATCTCTTCTGTACCAGGAGAGGGCATTAAAAATATATTAATTCCTCAGAAATATGGGGACGGGATGAAATACATGCAACACAGAAGTAAAGAATGGGGTTACCCTTGTGGCAAAAATTCTCCCTCCTGTGCTGGGAAGCACTGCAAGAGCCAAGCTGGTTCCTCGTTCCCTCCCAAGTACCAGCCCTGCAATACTGCTGCACATAGAGAGCAGGCACAGCTCTCCTCCCTAACAGGAGGGGAGTGGAATTTGTGTGATGGCCAGCTAGCTTCACGCTGCTGCTGGCCCTGCCAGCCTTAGAACACAAACACGCGGGAGCCCAAGACGCAGTTCAAGCAGCAGACAGTAATTAAGCTGGTTTCGTTGGCTTGTGCAAGTGTGGGAAGCCTACACACAGGGGGAAAGATTTACAGAGTGTTCTCCAGCATCCACGTTCATTCCAAGTGCTCCAGGCCCTGTGATGCTGAAAATAGAATACATGCCATCATCATGAACTCGTCATTTTCCCCATTGATTCTGAAAGCATTCATTCCTGTTTGGTAAAGATGGATTTCAGTGTTGAGACTCTCCCAGTCCTATTTACATAGGTACCTATGTGTAACATACACACACAAGATACCAGCTTCCAAATATATTTATTTGAATACATTTAGTACTTCACACCAGAAGTTCACTGCATAAACTACTCACCTCAAGTAAAATAACCAAATTTAAACCTGGCCAAGCAGTCTTAAAACCCCATACTTTCCCTCTATTTCTTGAGGTTTCCTATATTACCATTNCCCCCCCCCCCCAACTTTGCCAGTTTTTGAGGAAAAGTATCACTTTCTAGAGCAGGCAAGTCCTAGTTCAACTAGTTCAACTTTGGATTGGAAAGCCTGAGTGACTTACTCATTATTATTATTATACATCTTATTTTTAACTTCCTATTCAGTTCCCTAAAAATAAAGTTTAGACCTCTCTTGATAAAGCTTTTCCCTGTCGCTTCCTAAGTTCCGTTAACACGACCGATGCCTACCTTGCAACTCTGATTCAGTTCACTGGGGGCTCATAGATAAGCAGGGCTCTACTCTTCAATGGCAAAGCATGGCTCACAGTCTGTCCCTAAGTACGCCACGTCCTTCTGAGATTACTCGTCCTTCTGAGATTGCTTGTTATGCTGTCACATCTACATCTGTGCGACAGCAAGAACTCCGTTATCACCAGCCTTCAGTAATAGGAACTGGAATTCAGTCACTTTTTTTAATGGAAGCAGGAACAATACTAGCTAAGGGAAGGAACGAGTACTGTAAGACAACCATCTCATAGGATATATGCGTATTAGGATGGCTTAGAATTTACAGATGCATTTATAACATGTTCTTAGATAGTCTAGAGATAGCGCAACTTAAGTACTAATCTCAAAACAATGTTATTCTGTGGTTTTGTAAATTTATGCAAGCAACTATTTTTGTTAAGCCTCGAGACTTCTTAGACAACACAAGAGCTCCTGAGCAGCAAACTTCCATTCCCTCCCACTGAAATAAGACAGTGATACCAGCCTTAATCTTCTCACCACTGGTTTTATGTAAGGCTAGTAATTCTCCTAAATAGCTTTACTAGGCTCAGCGCTCAGAGCAGAATACACTCCAAATCCATCCGCCCTACACTACAGAAGCTACTGCTGTCTGCAGAGCAATGGTGAGAAGATGGCATTAGAAGCGCAGAGGCCAGAGCTGGAACAGAAGTGACTCTCAGAACCCTTTACAAGTTGGAATAATAATGAATATGCAAATGAAGTATTTTAGCAAGGTAACAGTAAAGCAGGGAGCAGAATCACCATCTCCCAAAATACGGTGCCGCTCATCTGGAAAAGCGGCTCCTCAAACATTCAGAAATCTTTAAGCGATCTTAAGTTAAGCGTAATATCAAAGCAACTTCCTCATTTAAACACAATTCATAGAAATCACACTGTTCAATATTACAAATCAAGTTGTATAGAGAACAACATACTAAACGTTTTCATTCTTGTGTTTGGTAAACAATTGCGTTGCCTCACTGGGCAACCGCTGTTCATGGGCTAACCTTAGTAAGCTTCAACATCTCCAGTCAGGTCAAGTTTCCACCATCATATTTATCACCAGTTTCCCCCGTGGTGCATTTTCGGACCAAGGCAAGGGGCCAACAAAGAAGTGTGCTAAAACAGCAGCAACTTTCAGAAGTAGCAGAAGTCACCCCAGGGAACACCACTATCGCCACCTTCCACAGGCACTACCACCACCTCCAACCTTTGTGAATGATCCCTAACACAATTCAGTTACATTAAGCGGTTTGGTTTTTGCTAAGCTAACAGAGTTCATCAGGACTGAACTGAAGGCATTATATCAGCCAATTTGCTGGGGGGTGCGGGGCCAGGGATGTGCTCAGGAGCAATCCCATCTCCAGACAGCACAGTTCTGTTTGCAAAAGGCTGCTGAGCCCACGACCAAAACGCCAATTAAGTGCATTTCTGTCTATAGGTACACAGCCTCCACAGCCTTACACTGGCTCCCCAAACAAGGTCAGGGTTTGGCACTGCTAGAAGAGAAAGGAAATTGATTTAAACCTCAGACCACTGGCTTCCTGTCGCCATCTATAGTAGGAAATTCAAAGTCTCCAGTATACAGGACTCCAAGACACCTGTGGTGCCACAGAGAAAACAGAGACCACAAACAGCAGCAAGTCAGAGCACTCTAAAAACAGATGCGCCATACACTAATGGGAACTGATGCTTCCTACCACTTAAAATGACAGAAAATTGCGTTTAAGTTTGATCTTTGTGAAAGAAGTTAAAGCACTCCGATTAAAAATTAGTATGAACTTTGAGAAAGAACTTTTACACCTTAAATTCATTTAAAACTGTGATCCACCATGGAACTGGAAGCGATACGTGTACCACAATTACGGTAACCACCGGGCTATACCTGACTGTAGAGGTTTTATTTCTGCTCACCAAATCTGGCACTGCATTCTAACACTCCTTTTATGCAAACTTCATTGTAAAACTACAGAGAAAAAAACCCCAACGCTATAGAGCTAGTACACGTTAGCTGAAAACAACTTTGAACTAGTGCCTTGAAACCACTTCATCTGATGAGAGAATAGTTTTGGGTTTGGTTTTTTTTTTTTTAATCACAATTTTGTTATTAATAGGCATTTCAAAAGTTACTACCAAAAAAATCCTCTCAGATTGAACTCATAACAACAGCAGAGAGAAGAATGTTCTCTCCATATAAACAAATACAAAGCTGTTTGGTTTCTGCATAAAAACCATTGACCCCCATCATCCTGATTAATTACTTTCTATTTTTAAACCTTAAGACAAGACACTACCGCAGTTCCTTTCAGATCATGTGCGCGGGAAACCAAAAGGCAAATCCCTTCTCCAGTAGGTGAAACAACAAATTGGCCACAGCAGTATCTTCAGTTCCCAAGAAGCTGCGAACCAGAGTTCCCAGCACCTTGTCTTGCCCCCATCACCTGGCTGCCATCACCCACATATTACTAGGGTCTCTGAGGGTATATTTTACACATATACCTAAGCTGATCTATCCTAGGTTACCTTCCCATCCTGGAATTGAGGCGGAGGAATGGGGTGAAGCTTCTTAGAGTCCTCTGCAACTCTGGAATAACATCACTATCCAAATAACTCAATCTGCAAGTTACCACAAAGTGGAGACATTACCAGTTCAAGACAGAGCCATTTTTCAACTCAACACAAGCTAGACCAGCCTGAAAAATACCTCAAACTCGAGAATAAGGGGTTATTTAATACCTGATAAGAATTCCCTCGAGTCTCTTAAAGGCATCCCCTGCCTCGAAGCTACAAATATTGTTCTGCACTTTCACAATACGCTGAGGCAACTGAACCTCAAGGTGGTCTCAAGCACCACCCAGGTATTTGTAATTCAAATAGTTTCTAGTCTTTGCAAGAGGCCTCTAAGTTTTAACTCGAGGAACAAACCTGGGCAGGAAAGCAACAACTAAGACAATGCCCCTCTTTAGATCTTCATTATGAAGGTTTAGAGTTTATTCCCTGAAGAATACCCGACAGAATCTATTCAAACAAACAGGATTCTACCTTATTTTATTAGTACTGCAGCATATTTAGAAAGATTACTACATATGCATACATACACAGGGAACATTTTACTAGGGAAAAAAAGCAAATGATGGGCATTTAGTTTAAATCTCTTAATACACATGCTTCCCCAAACTCAAGTATTCCTTAAAACATGACAGGAAGTGCCTATTTGCTTTTCCTATTCACACTACTTCAGGTCTATTGTTGGCTGAAACAAAGGTCTTTCAACCTGCATCACCCGTTCCCAGGACATTTGACACCAGTTTATTAATATCATAAACATAAGAGGCGTACGTGGCAGAAATCCAGACCCACTCCTGGTACCCGTCTTAAATAACCTTAGAAAGGCGGGTGAATAATCTCTCAGGTTGTGGAACTACAACATTTATTCACAACTAGGAACAAGCAGTTAAAGGTCACAGCTTCTCCTTCAGCCTGCTCTTTGCAGCCATTGCAATACTATGGAATTAAAAAAAAAATTTAAAAAGTTTTAAAAATAGCTCAAGTCTGTCCATGAGCTTTCCTCCCTCCAACCAGCAACACTGTTCTGCTTTTAAACAAAAAAGTAATCAACAGCAAATCCAACATTTCAGGATTTTTAAATACCAGCCAGCTGTTCGATGTGAAAGCTATCATGGGGTTCAGTTGTCTGCACATCACAACGTTCAGCTGCTGAGAGCTTCCAGCCTGTGAGGTTTAAATCTATTTTCAGGTGGGGGAAAAGGGAAGAGAAGAGCCTTCCTACTGAGGATGTGTCACACCTAGTTTTGCATCAATCCCCTTTCGATTGCAATGAAAGCTCCTCTTCGCTCAAGGTCAGGATTATCAAAAAAAGATTGTGAGCGGTAGTTTGCAGCCTCTGGATAACATCGCCTTCAGAGGCTGCGCACCCCTGAATTATGTTGCGATCTATCACTCCGTCAGAAAGGATGGTTTTGATGTGAAATATTAACAAAAAAATAGAAACATGAACTAGAGAATATATTCTTAATTTAGTCCTTTTGAAAGCTTCATCTACTAAATTAAAAGCCATCTGACATTTTAGATACCTGGCCTATGTTTGTGCCCCACTCTTGTCACAGCATGCATCAGTTACACTTAACCTGTAAAAATTAAGTGTTCCTGTTTAGATGCAAATAAAAAAAGCCCAAAACCTTAGGCTTCGATCAAGTGCACAGAATTCTGGCAACCAAAGTAGTTTATAACTGCCCAGAACAGTCGTATAACCAAGCCTTCCTTGAGTGGCTTAAATACACTAAAAAATTGAAAACAAACATGTTCTTTGGTGCCGCAGCAATAAAACTCTCTAAAAACAAATTTACTTTTTTTAACCCCAAATGAAATCTTAGCTGAAATGTAAGCCCTGTAGAATATGAAGTTTATGGCTGGCTTGAAGGGGGAATCTGGCAGCGTCAGTGTTCTCTGCTTCTATAGTTTATACTGTAGAGGAAGCATTTCAAGTATTAACTGCATAGTGACAACCTGACTAAGTGACACAAGAAAGAGCGAGTTGCCTCTGCTTTGAATTTTCCCGCTTCAAACATCCACCGTCACAGGGATTGTGCCTTTCAACCATACATTATCCCTTTAAATAAAGTAACTGTACTAAGCAGTACGACACACAATCCACCCGAGTTATATTTCCATCACAGAAACGCTGTTCAGCCAGCAAAACCTGCACTGATTTATGAGAGCTCTTCCTGCACAAAGATGACAGAAGGGTTAAGTTATATTTGTATTGTGCAGAATTTAGTTGGGAGTTACTCATCATTTTTGTCCTTTGTACAATCACACACAGATCATACATATCTAATTATAGGGGAACAAAATTAACTCTAGCAGGAACTAACTTCATGCCCACAATTGCTTCATGTAAGCTCCCCCTTAGGTGCCTGAATGTTCTGTCACTATCACTCACAAAACTGAGGGACTTACTGAGCAATACAAGGAGAACTAAGACAAAAGGGCTTATAAATAACAGATTTGATTATTTCTGCTCCAACCCAGCAGCATTTCTCTACCCTTAATACTCCGGTACACGACTTCTTCCAACATATTTTCTGCCTGCAGAGCTTCATTTTACAATGTATCGTTAATAAAGCTACAGCAAAACTGTTTCTGCATATTTAATTTCCAAGAAAGTAACATCTCAATTTTAGCACTGCTAAGGACAAAGACTAATTTTCCAGAATAAACTTTTTGCTAGAACAGAGAACTTAAACAGCCTGTATTGAGAGAACAGCGCTGCCATTTCTGACCTCTGTAAACCCTCCCCCTGGCCTGCAGGTAAAGGACATCCCTTTTTGGGAGCCCAGAACTCCATCTCCAGTCACGGCTCTCTGCAAACCCTGTGTCCTCAGAGCTAAGGTGCAGTACTCCAGACTAACCTAAGGTGCAGTACTCCAGACTCACCAGGCTCCTTCAGGATTTATACATAATACTTACAGAAGTGCTCCACAATTCTCATAAGACACGGTATGAAATGCCACTAAGACACAGTATGAGGATTCCCCAAACCGCATTAAAAGATTTGGACTAAGTCTTATTCAAGCTTTACTTCTTATCACTGTGATAAACACATTAGTAATGTATCTATTTTCCAAAAACAGGCTAATTACCCCTTGGTAGCAGAACTGCTGTGCTGTATAGCCTAGCTGGTTTATACTTCATTTTCTCAGGAAATTGTTCTCAATATGCCTAGGAGGAACGAAAAAGATTATTCTTGGGAAAAAAAAAAAATCTCAGCAAGTTCAGAAATACCATCTAAACCTTAAAAAAGTGTCAGCACTTAAGCTGTTTTTCCCCGCTAAGTTAGATCCAGTTAATAGCACAGTCACTGCCTCGAACGGGTATGGGGGCTGATTTCCATTCACGACCAGGGTGCAACCCCCACACAGAAGTTCTAGGTGCTCCTTCACCAAAGGTGATTTTAGACATTAAGAAAAAAGTCATTCAAGTTCACGGGTAGCCCAGCTCTCCAGTATCTGCTTCTGAGAATGTACAAGCGCCACAGGTGAAGGTTTCTTTAATAAACTTTAACAGGAATAATAGGTATAGTTGAAAGACTTGCATTTGGAGAAGACACTAACAAGTTCCCAAGGTCCTGTCAGCCCTATTCTCTGTGATACACCCTCCTTCTGTTGTGACAGCCGATAAACACATTTGCTGATAACCAGGGGCCAAGAAGGACACTGAAGAGTCTGCCACTCTGAGCACAGATTTCACAAATGCCAAAGTTATTTTCATGCTCTTCAATTCCCTTTGAAAGGAGATTTCTGCTTTGTTAAAAAAAAATATTTAACAGCATCAGGACGAGCAGAGAATCACCCCTATGAACTAAGCAAATCACAGAAGCATTTACTCGCTACTTTTTCCAATTCACAGAATGTTTACAAGCTTCTCAAGACTACAAATTACCTTACTGAAGACAGCTTACACCAATTATCTACGTATCTACAAAGAAAGTTGCCCCTGTATTACTTAGGAGGATGTTCAGCTACATAGCACTGAAAAACCTGCACTACAAAATTAGCTGTGTATTAATTCACATCACCAAACATCCAATCGGTAAAAATGTTAAAAGGATACTTTAATTGGGATGTCTGTTCATTGAAAGAATAAATCATTTCTATTTCAAGTTCTATTTACTTGAACCATTACCTAATGCCTAAAGTCACTACCTAATGGTTTTTATTAAAAACAAACAAACAAACCCACCCCAAATTTTAATACTAAGAGGAAAACATACCTGCTTCTGCTTAGATCTGTTCATTTTTATTATCCCTTTTTTCCCCCCCCTTGCTGAAGCCAGGTGATTCATGAGTCCTTGAAATTAATTTGAATCAGCAACTATTTACTTCTCAATTCCTGCTGACAGCCCCCCCACCTCAACCGATGGAAACGTTCCTCACACCCACCACAGTACCTACAAAGCGCACACCAATAACAGAGGCTAAATAGTCCCTTCAGAAGATCTTACTTTAGATCTTTCCAGGGCTTGTTTGTGTTCCGAAGTAGTACAGAGCTATTTATGGAAAAATCTCTGCTGGAATCACAGCCAGAATTTCAATAGGCTGCACAGCACAGAAAAGCCAGTGGTTACTTTTCTGTTTGCAAATAACAATATATTTGGAAATAACATACTGTGCTATTGTTTTGCATGTACATAACAACAGCCTTTAGGCAATGCCTTTCTTGTCACTGAGAATGCTACAGACCAAGAGCACAGAAATAGCTCGATTTTTCTCTTTTTGCTGAAGCCATTCCAAAACATATACTGCAAATGTATGTCCTTGTTTCCTCTTTATCCATGCTTTAACTGCAAGTTAAAAACTAGTGGCAGTATTTTAGAAAAACATCGTAGTTTGGCAATGCCTTTCAAAATCAGCTACTAGAATTCTGTGACTTGTGTGCGTTTCTGTTGTAGATATAAAAAACAACTCCCAGAAACTATCACGCTGTTTGAGACTCTTCTCATATATTCTTTGACCAAAGCTTTTATGTCGGGCGCAAAAAATAAGGCAAAAAATTTCTAAGGCTTTTAATCTTCATATGTAGAACGCAAGAGACCGCTGTACCTCAGACAACGTGTAAATTGGCTCCTTCTAAGGCAGGAAAATGAAAGCAAAAATGACTGGTACCTGCCATGAGGGAGGGAGAGAGAGGAGGGAAGCCGGCTCCCGGATGACTGTCAGGCAGCTTGCCGCCGCTGAAGGTCACAAGTACAGCTGAAGTTTCCAGCAGAGATGAATACACAGTTCTGACTATTAAGTGACCACGGAATAAAAATTTCTGATAACTTCACTCACTGTGAGCATTCACTGCTTTATCAGTTCATTTTAATATTTAATGCATTTTCAGTGGCACTTGGAACCTGAAAAAATAGTCTTCCCTTTACCAGTTGCCACCTCTTTTTTTTTTTCTTTTTTTTAACCCCCTTCCCACTTTTTATTTTTTTATTTATTTTCCTGTGTTTCTATTCTGGCCCAAGCATACACACCTCAGCTTCTTTTAAAAAAAAAATAATAAAAAAATTATTAAACAGAGGCCAATATGAGTTTCTGGCCTGGACTTTCAGAGATTCTTAACACTCACTTCTTGAAATGATGCAAAATGGAAACTACAAATCTTGACAAGTCTGTAAGGCAGCCGCTTATATTTACAACATCTTAAAAATATATATAGTCTACTAATCTAAGCAAAATACTGACCTTTATTTTTAAGTTAATTATTTTACATCTGTCATCTTCTCTATCTATACATTAGGACCTTTTCTTTGGATTTTGGAAGAGTTGTACAACAGCTGAAAAGAATCATAGAATGGTTTGAGTTAGAAGGGACCTTAAAGATCATCTAGTTCCAACCCCCCTGCCATGGGCAGGAAGAAGAACATAGAGGACATTTAGTAGTATCACTGTCCTGCAAGAATCTCAAAATTCCTTGCAACAACTTGGAAGTTCTGGATCTTCATTTTGGGGAACAGGCACACCAGTCTTACAGATGGGGAAAACAAAGCATGGAGGGGTTAAAATGACTTGGTCACCTTTCAGATGAAGCCACTCTGTATGATCACTTTCGGTTATCTCCATCTATAGTCTTCCTTTTTGTCAATCTCTCCCCGCAATAATTAAGTTTAAATCTAAACTTTAAACTCGGTAAAAAGTAAAAGAGTAAAACTTGTAAAACTTGGGCCTCAGTCAGAAGACACTGGTTAGAAAGAATACTGGAAGGTGCCAAACAACTTCCACTTGAACATTAAATAACTCTAAAACTTCTGGAAAAAGAATTTCAATGTGGATATAAATGAGCTTACGAGACCGAAGAGGGCTGCGTACATGATGACTTCTTCAAAATGATAGCAACCAGCAAGAAGGAAAGATTAAGCCAGAAGTGCTCCTACACAGGATGCAATCAACTCAGGCATGACATTTCCTCTAACAACACACGTGCTTAATGACCCTCGCGCAGGAGCACTGAGCAACAGAGCAGCCAGCTGACCCAGTAGCACAGTTGTAGATGACAATTCAGAACATACTTCCCTGATTTTCAGAAGCGGCAGGAAGATGAGAACGCTATGGAAACAAGCAGATGGCTGTTATTCACAGGTTTGGTATGAGCTGCTTCAGGTCAAATCAAGGAAAGGAACCCACAAGCTCCAGGGAGCCAACAAGCTGATGTGCAGAACCTCCCAGCAGTTTTGTTTTGTTTTAAATGCTCTCTGTCTTCCTGCTGCAGTTTCCTCTGAGGCATCTAAATATTGTCAGAGACAGAATTGCTGGGTTAAACACAGCATGTGTTCTGCTCCAGTAACACAACTGGTGTGTCACCAGCTCCCACCGCTTTCAAGAGTGGGTTATCACTTCCAAAAGGGTCTGGAGTAAAATAAAAGATCCGAGACATTTCTTGAAAACAAAAAGAAAGGAAGATTCGGCTAAAAAAAAAAAACACCAAAAAAACCCAAAAAACCCAACACCACCACCCAAACACCCAAACCCAGAAATAACAAAAAAAAGCCACACACAACAAAACACAAAACATGAAGCTGTGATAAGAACAGCCTGAGAAAAGGCAGAAGGACTAAGTTCTAGAGAAAGTTTTACTATTTTGGTCACAAAGCCATTCCTTCCAGTTCCACATTCCGCTAAAATAGCTTATGAATGTTTCACTATTACCTCTATAAAGCAATGCCATTTTCTCACTGCTAGACTATATAATGAAAAAGTTTGCAGGCTTCAACTTCAATTGCTGTTTGTTCATATTGATCTTTTAGAAGAGATGTCTTCGAACGTGAATCTCGATTCACCGCAAGTTGAGTTTTCCGTTATGAAAGGCAGTCTATGAAGATGCACACAACTGTAAGCACAAAAAGGCTGAGGAAAATGCTAAGCAAGTGCTCACAGCGCCATAGTTTCACATGTCACCTTAAAACCATTACCGGATCTCCAACAAGTGTCTTTGAGAATCATTATATACTTGTGAGAGTTAAGCTACAGATTTATTTCAGCTCTTGTCTGCTGGACCATTTTACTTTAAAATTTTAAGTTATTTGGAAAAAAAAGTAAGTCTTTCAGACTACATTTATAAGCACTATACACAAACACACGTAGGTCGTCATTTCTGCACATCAGCTTCTAACCTTCTACGAACAGGAGAAAGGTCAGATGGAATCACTACTTCTAAGAATCAAAGAATGGTCCCTGGAATACTTTTTATATTCATCAGGGAAAAATGAAAATACAGCTACTAGCTTTTAACAGACAAGAACATACTAGAAATTATTCCAAATTTTAAATAAGTAGCTATAGTTTGAAGTCACAATTACCTTAACTATTCCTGAATATATGCAATTATCTTTTCTCAACTTCTCAAAAACAGAGCGCCAACTGTGTTAGCTTGGAGCATTAATTTAAGAACTGCAACTGAAAACGCAAAGAGAAACATTTCCACACAAAATGCATTCTATATACCTGGGAAATCAATTTTTCTTACAATACAACTCTTTTAAGCCCTCTTTTCCTGGGCCTAAAATTCTCTTCCAAAATTAGATGCAAGCGCAACTGCCTGAGGGGTTTAACATGTGACCTAAATATGCTGGTTTTCTTAATGGTGCTATCACTTGCGGATCGCCAAGAGTAAAATACATTTTTATAAAGAATGGCTGACCAAATTAATAATTTCTCCTCCAGTGCTTAACAAAAGCCTAAGTTAGAAGAGAGAAGCTTGCAGCCACTTCTGTTTCTGTAACTGAATTATAGTCATGCGCAGAAGCCTCAAATAATTATTTTCAGTAATATTAGCAACTCGCAGTAGTAACACCCTACCCGATATCTTGTTAGCCAGCATCTTCATTTTAAAGACAAATGTCACAACCCAAAACCTTCCAGTTTCAGCAAAGAACAAGGCAAGAGCACCATCAGGTATCACGACCTGCTGCCCAGAGCAACAGCCTAAAGCGGTTCTGTCTGGGCAGCCAGAAAGCGAGCAACGGTGTATTCAATAAAGGAAGTCCTGCTATATAAAAATCATTAATGAGTGCACACACACACAAAGTATCAATACTTTACCTACAGGACAAGACACCTTTTTAGGCTTCTCCCATTTTCACAAAGGCTCATAAAAGAACGACAACATCCTTTCTATTTCCAGCTAACTTGCATCCTAACCCTACAAAACTCGCATTTAGCTAGTGCATGCTTTAAGAGCACAACTGAGCTATAAAGCAATATAGCAAAGCTGTAATTACATATATCCTGCTCCAGTTTAAAAATCTAGAAAACTGTCTAGATGGAGTTATTTTGACTATAAGACATACCACTGCTCCTTGAAAGAGATTATTCTAAATAAGTTCAGATCAAGTATCATACTTCCTGTATTTCTCTCCTTTTATATTCATAGAAACATGGTAACTCTTGTTTCTATTCACATTCACAACATAAGGGCCTACCTATGCCAGGGCTTTTCATTTCAATCATTTTCATTTCAATCATTTCTTTAAAAGGGTAAACCGCAGTTTTGCATGATTACCAAACACTGACGTTCTGCAAAACTTTTTGCTTCATACTAAAAATATCGTAGACAATAGTTATGGTACTGCATATTATAGAGCACTGAAAAATATGAGAAAAGGCCTGGCAAATACCCTTAAGGCAGTTACAAAAGCATCCGATACCAATGAAATCTTTTTGGGAGCACAGCGTTTCCTGAAGAGGAAAGAACAAATAGTAGCCTTCATTTGGTACCATCAGTAATTGATGTTTTTACTACAGGAGGTACAGCACATCGCAGATTTAATTGTACGCACACTTAAAACAGCATCTAAAACAAAGAAGGCCTAGTTCTACAGCATCTAAACGCAAGACAACACATTAGTTTGGGTGAAGTCAAAACCCCAAACAAGGGATCAATTTTTCAAATCATATTAAGTGTGATAAGACACGATAAGAGAAGATTATCGTTTCTCAGATTATCTTTTTAAAGTGCTTTACAGTAAAGCAATCAGTAGGTAATCCATCTCCCAATTAACTGGTATTCTTTTCTACAACAACTTCCAAGAAACTAAACTGTACTGATACGAACACAGCTCTTTTTACTAACAGAGCTGGTAAGGATGCTAAACAAAGCTCATTTCCACATACTGCTTGAAGGAAGAAAACCTATTCCATGTGTACTAGTTTTGCTGCAGATCAGCGTCAAAAAGCTTACGTACAACACAGTGATAAATGACACTGTGTGTGTGTGTCTGCACATGCGTACATGATATCTAATTTAAAAAAACCTAGAACGGTGACACTGCACAGCAGTTTGACAACTGGCTTATAGCCGCCTGAATCCATGCTGCTACCAATCGAGGTAGTTCTGCATCCTCCACCTGCCCTCAGGCACGTGTTTGCCTCCCCCCTTCTTTACACCTCTAGTGTCTGCACGTCCACACAGCCTTCAGTCCAGGGGTCTGATCCGACTGCCATGCAGCCCAGTAAAAATCCACAGGTCCATCTGTATTCAATAGCAGAGACCTGGGCCAACTTCAGGCTTTAAAAGGGTGATGCAGGATCTCTGTCAGGCATTAGTGCACCACAGCAAAGCTTCAACAATTTTACTGGGACAGTATTTTATTCAGTCTCTTAAGGTCACTGTTACAGTATCGGTATTAGATATATCCTGTTGCTGGCCTTCAGATAGCACACATTCAAAGTATGTATCTTGAACAGCAAAGGTTTAAAGTTCTTTTTATCAGCTGATTTTACCATTTGTAGTAGCGTAGCAGTCGGAGATCAGGATCTTGTGTTGACTGTACATAAAGTCCTATAAAGAGACCAACCCTCTTCCAGAGTTCCTCAGGTTCCTTTGAGCTCCTCAATCACCCTCCACACTGTCCTGGCACAAGCCGAGTGCTGAGAACCAGATCAAGGTTCAATTCAGCTGAAAAATAATCCAGTCAAAACCACAATTTGAAGGATTTTTCATCTGGATCAGCTTCCCAAACAAGTTCATTGTGCAGTTACATGAACCCTTGTGCCAGCAGAGTGGGAAGGAGCGCCTCTTTAAGCAGAAAGGCTGCCAAACATGTAGCCATGGCCTAAATAGGCAAGTCAGAAGAGAATAGAAAGAAGAAGAAAAAAAAAAACAGAAAAAAAGGCAGACAGTACAGCTAGGAACACCCAGCTCTTAACTCTTACTTCAGCATTGCATCCACTAGGAGTTTTATTGTTCTTTCTAGTTCTCCCAAAGCACGTTCTATGAAGCTACAGCTACCACAGAAACCCACTTCTTGGGTAGAAATACCCAAACCAGAATCATTTAGGTAGCACTTTTAAAATTAAAAGCTATGAAGTTTCACAAAGCTGCTCAAGAGCTGTAATCCACCAGGATCACCACTGATAGTGGTTGCATTCGTTTGTACTGCTGGAGTGCAATGGCTTGACCACTGTAACTGCCATATTTATGACATGAAAAAACACTCCCTTTTTCGAACTAATTTTTAATTTAGGCAAAAAAGATTCCAAGAACAGAGAAGTAACAGAACAACACTGGTGAGCATGACTGACAGGCTGAAGTGCCCCAGCTCCCAAAGCCACGTGAACAGAGAGCACGGAGTAACTTCTAGGGAGCTCAACAGCCACTTACTATTTAGCTGTTTGCTAAACACTCTTTGTTTTGGGGGACTTCACACTTTAAATGCACACTTTAGTCAATCTAGACCAGCAGTTCCTAGAACACAGTAGCCTATTTCTCCCTCTAGATACAGACAGTCATTCTACAAATGGCTGAAGATAAAAGAGCTAAAATGCAGAAGCAGACTTAGGAATACAGAATAGGACTATAACCATGAGCCTTTTATTTATCTACAGCATATTTCAAGCTACCCCTTAAAAACAAATCTATTACTAGTCCTTGCTCCTTCTAACTGATATTACCTGATGAGCACACAGAACATAACCACAGCCTTCAAAAACCCAAATTAAGTTCCCTCCCACAACTATACCCCACTCTTCAGCATTATCATCCCGGCTTCTCACACCTTTGCTACTTTTCTCTGAGAATTTTCCCTCTCCTCCTGTTCCATCAATTTCCATAGAAGACCATCCGTGACATCTATAGTAATGCCACTGTTTCTCTGCCCGCAAACACAGCTTGGTAGAAACCCTCTTCCCAGCCGATCCCAGCAACATCCCTCCATCTACAAGGTACAGCCCTTTATTATAGTCAGTTGTTGGTCAGCCTACAGAACTGGAGGTGCCACCAGCAGTGACAGTTTGGTAGGACAGCGCTAACCAGCTTTCTGAAGAAGGCTCAGCAGCTCTAACACAATATTACAAACGCATATTACTCTACAAAGAGAAAGATTTCTAGTAAGGCAAGAGAAGATGGTGAAATCCAGATGGTGGTAAACTGCTTTTTACAGCAGTCCTCATTCCCAGCTTCAGTGTTCCTTACTCTGGAATAACTATTTTCGTGCATTGAAGACAAACTACTATTACTGAAGCAACAACAGTTCCCATTGCTGCCCTGCAATTTTTAAGTCTGCCAAAAATAAACATGAAACTACACTTGAAAAATATAACACACCTGGAATCAAATACAGAGAGCATTCCTGAACAAGAGAAACACCAAATCTTGTTTATATCTCTGACCACATATATGGACTGGCTCAGGATCCGTTCATCATCTGCACAAACTGAAACAGGCTACAGCAATATTGGGGCTATAAAAGAGGAAACATGAAACAAGTCAAAGATTATTAACAAAGCAGCACAGAATGGTTAAGCATCAGACTTTAAATCTAAGTGAGTAATCAGCACCCACAGCATATATTCCAGTACTTCTTTCAGAGACAATTCGGGCATGACACAGTTAAACAACTTGTCAAAGATGAGCGGTAATCACTCAGGGTTAAAGCTTAGGACTTAAATTCCTGGCTCTCAGCCTTGGACCCAGACTATCAGACTTTTACATATCTTTGGATTACACTTGAAAGAACATTTAGATACAGCAGCTTCACCCTTTTCCTTCTGCCAAGTAATTAAACAAATTTGACTTAATTTGTTCTGAAGTACGAACTCACTCCATTAAGCAAGTGTCTAGTTTTCAGAGACAGTTTAAACTCACAATTCGTAGTTGTTTCCAACTGGAGTAGCCATTATGCCACATCTTGGAGAATGTAACAGCAGAAGAGTAAAAACAAGTCCCAAAACAATGAAACCGCTGCAGAAAATCTTTGTAATTCTTTTCTAGAATCATTCCCACTTCCACTAAGACGACACAGTAACGTCTGCTCTCAAGTATTTCTGGACAGTTAAGTCCTACCTGCACTGAAACAGTGCTGACACAAAAGAGAAGAGGAAAAAAAAAAAATCCATGTATTACAGATGCTTTTGATAACCTGTTCATTGAACTTATCAAGGACAACGACTCCGTGTTGTCTACTGGAGAAGTCCTGTCTAATCAAGTGTTCTGGCTCTGGATTCCCCAGGGTACACAGATCAAGTTGAAGACAGATATGTTGTAGGGTTGGGCTCCAGCAAGACAAATATAAAACTAAGAAGGGAGGAAAATTTCTGTTGAGCAAAGGATCAGCTACTTCAGAAACAGAGGCAGCACAAGCTACAACACCCTTGCCCTTATGCCATGAACTGCTAAATCACAAAAAGGCAAACTTTTGCCATCAGTTAAAGACCCCAATTATAATGAAGCTGACGCTCAGATTTCAATTTATAACCCAATCTCCATGCTTAACTTTGTGACCTCATAGGGCCAGAGCTTACAACCAAGGATGAATTCCATACATAGCAAGAGAAGAGCGGCCAGTTCTCTGCTCCTCTCACATCCATATTCCTCCAGTTGGAAAAGCTCTGCCACAGCAGAACACCACAGGCAGCCCCCAGATTAAATCCACTGCCACCGTCTTTCCTCAAGCTTTAGTAACAGCTTTCCCGTCTTTCCCTTCCACCCTCATTAGCTCTAAAAGAAACATTGTCACATCCATCTATCACACAGTGCTTACAAAGCCAGAAAATTAAAAACTCTATGTATCAGAGTTCATGTTTCAGCCATCAAAGCCACCAAATATTGACTTTGTAATAGACAGCCATTCTAGACTAAGTATCTTAACGAATTATAGGTAATATATATATTATGTTAAGGTTACAAGATCAGATCTGACCTCAAATACACTGGAAGCTACATACTAGCATTCTTAGCAAGCTTTTTAAAGTTGCTGCCACTCTTACTGTATTAAACATGTTATTCTCCATTGGCCTATTCTATAAGCAACGTTGTAGAGACACCACTGGTTTTGCATTCTACCGATGACTGCAATCACATGGCTGCAGTTTGCTTGGTTAACACTTCTTATTAGTTCAGTTTAAGCTTTCCAAGGTAAATATTGCAACACTGTATTGCAAACAGGAAGAAAACAGAAAGTGAAACCTCCCATTTCTTTCAGGTTTCTTTCCTTCACTTTGTTTTTAGTGAAGTTTCGGCATTCCACAACAAAAGTTAAGTTTTAAAAATTTGAGCTCTAAAGCCATTGAAAAAAAAAACAGAAATCCACACCCTAGTTACCACCGCGCACGAATTGGCACTGTCCTCAGTCACAGCCGTGATTAGAGCCCATACTTGTTAGCTTGCAGACCACAGCGGTTAAACAATCATTTAAGTCTCAGACAGCAAGGTTTTCTTTAGCTTTCACCATGGTGCCTGCCACAAGAAAGCAGACAAAAAGGCAGGGAGGTAGAAAAGGTCCTCAGACTAGATGCAGAGCCACTGCCAACTTGTCCTTGGGTATTTGAGGGAGGACCAGAAGCATGCAAAGCTGCTGTTCCAATTTTTGACAGAACCACACAAGGCTCCGTTTCATTAAAGTGAACCTTAAAGCCAGAAATATAGCTAATAAAAGAAAAAAAATGTGACCAGCTTGATACGTTATTAACCCTTCCAACAGTATCGCAGGGAGACATTAGGAAGCACAACAAGAACCCGCAGGATCACACGGAAGCTGAACTTGCCCTTTGATTAGCCAGCTGGCTTTCAAGGATTGCCAGCCTGAATTGTGGGAACAGAATACACAGGAAAACAAGAGAATTTCAGCTCAACACATTCATTACAACCAAGTATAACACCAACGTTGGGAAGTTACTCCAGCATCTAGGCATTGAAATTTCAGGATGTCTTGCAGTATACCCAGGCGCTGGGGGTTGCACCTTAAAACTCATCCTAAGCCAGTTATAGCTGAGAATTACACCAAACTCCCCTTTGCTCTTTGGGTCACAAAATCAGAAGGCTCCATCCTCTGTAAAATCAGAAATGGACATTCTTACAATTTTTGGAAACTGGCTTGCTGGAACTGAAGCTATTTAATTCACTTGCAGTGAAGGCTTCCCTGAACTCCACCCACTGCGACTCCAGCAACGCCCAGTACAGCTGCGAACCTGTCAGGAAGCGTAAGGCTGGCAAGTCGTCTTTTGCAACACGAAGCACAATACTTCAGAACAGCTAAGGAAGCTAAGGACCGACTATTTCCTGACTTCTGCATTTCCAGATCCCTGCAAAAGCCACCTTACCATACACATATAAAATTCATTACCCTTACGTGCACGTCAACACGTCTATTTTGATGGAGAATTATTTACAAGCACCTGCCACACAACCACAACTTACTCAGTTTTTGTACTTAATTAAGGATTTAGTTTGATATGTAATTAAAAATAAAGGTTACAGAATTTAAAGTCTGCCAGGGAATAAATTATACTACATTTAACAGTAGTTCTGAGTTCAAGCTTCAAAATACACTTCCTGAAGAATTTAAAATTATACTTTAAAAAAAATTGTTCCAGCTTTCTTGTTTCCAAGAGCCATCTTTCAGCTTGTAAATGACAGGAGTCTTTGAAAGTGCATCGTTTGCCACAAGTTGCAGCTAATAAATAAAAACAAGTCACTTATGTTTATACTGAATTTTTTTTTTGGCCTTTGGAAGTTAATTTGAACCACACGTCAAATGGGAAAATAATGGGAACTGTAGTTACTGCTTTTCTAAATACAACATTAATCTCACTTGTAAGTAAGAGCATTCAAGATATGTAAAAAGAGAAAAAAACCCTAGGAATTACGTAAGTGACAAGGCCAACTGCTTGCAGGAGGAAAATTTTAACTCATGATCTTACAGACTGTGTTGTGCAAACAGGACTTTATGGCCCCAAAGAAAGGCAGAAGTCAGTGGGACTGACAAAAAAGATGACAGCAAAAGTTTTGCTCTCTTGCACAGCAATGGAGCAGCACAGAGAGTGCGATTCCTCTAATGAGCCCCAATCCAAGTCAAAGAAAGCACTTTTTGTTTTCAAAGTACATTTTTTGCAGTCACACTCAGAGGCAGCCATCTTAGTGTAAGGTGACATTTGTCACTGCCAGCTTAGACAAGTTTTAGGCCATTTCCAGTATTATTTTAAACACAACCCCCCTCTTTACTAAATAAGTGCACACGCACAAATCTTCGCATTTCTTCCTCTTCTGGTTAATAGAAGCTAGAAAGGTTGGGAAAACTCTTGATCTTTATCTAGTACTTAGATCTTCAAAGAGTACAAATATTAATTAATTCTCACAACACCTCCCTGTGGAATGCAAGTATCACATTCCCCATTTTGCAGATTAGGAAGAAAAACACAAATGAGAAGCCGAGCGATAGGAAAATCTTAACCATCTTGGAAAACAACTCCAGCAAAATAGTTAAAGAAGCCTGAATTCAGCCCTTCTTAAAAGCGTGCAGAACAGTACTCTCAAACCATAGCTTAATGCTGAATCTGGGTATCTAAATGCACATTAAATGGTTATTTGCTTTGCTCAAGTTTATACAGCAGCACCGAGCTATTTTAGTAAGATGGCATTCACATCTCCCCATCTAAGGAGCAGCTAAAAAGTCAGAAAACATCCAGTAAAAAAAAAAATAATATTGCTCTTACCTTCTGCTACATCGTCGTCTACAGCGCCTTTCACCTGAGAAAAACACCACTGAATGTCATTTCCTCCTCCAGCTCCTAAAAAACACAAGCAAAAGAAAAAAAATAATGAGACACCCCCCCACAGCAACACAAAGCACGGACAATAGTTACCAATTGAAAATTTCAGACAACACGGCACACGCCTACTTCCTCAGCGAGGCTGGCGCACAATTACACATTGCCCCTCCCCACCTTTTTCCTTTACAGATATTGTTTTTGTCAGGAGCGGGTTTTTGCCAGCGTTTCAACCCAACGTTTGTCAAAAAACAGCGTAAGCCTAAAGAGGAAAAGCGATAAAAGCCTCTATCACCAAAAGCTCACTGGACTAAGTAACATCACTAGTGCCAACTTTAACTGCGCATTTCAAATGAGAGTGAGCCAACATCTTATTTCACACAAAGTTTCCTCCTACTTTAGAAGTCAGAACCCTCAAACACACACACACACACAAACAACTTAAACAGTAAAGCTGTACATTTTTGGAAATTTTCAATCTCTCGATCAATATAAACCAAGCATGCTCTTCATTTCCTTCTTTCACAAAAAACATCGAACTGAACCTACGTACTAAAGGCTAAAGAAAAAAAATTTTACCACAATTTTAGAGTCTCTTCGCAGAAGTAAGGAAAGCAATTATCAGCCTTTAAAAAAAAAAAAGCAGCAAATCCAAGCAGAAAAGCAAACAAGCAATCTGATGTTAACAAGTTCTACTACCATAGAAAACGGATCGAAGAGAAAACTTCAGGAACATTACTGCCTCGGCGGAAGGCAGTGATTCATTTGAACCCTGCCACCAAAACACACAAAAAAATCACCACCCATTTCTTTTGCATTTCGTTCTGAGCAAATCACTGCAGGGCTGAGTACATACAGGAAGAGACTGAAATGGGCTTGCCTCTTGCCTTTTTTTTTT
>VWZL01004970.1:838524-870634 GCA_013396915.1 Stercorarius parasiticus | reverse complement strand
CGAGCTGGGGGTGACGTCACCCGGCGGGGCGGCGCTACCGAGAGGCGGGGCCCTCACCGCCCCCCGCCGGGCCGGGCCGGGCTAGCGCCATGGCGGGCTGCAGCCGCCCCTCGGAGGGCCGGGCCAGGGTAGCGCCATGGCGGGCTCCAGCTACCCGCACCCCGGGCCTCGCCCGCCCGCCACCCCCTCCGGGGACCAGGCCTTCTCCGTGGGCTCGCCCCCTGCGGAGAAGGCCTCCTCCGGGCGCCCCGGTTACCGGCTCGGCTGGCTCACCCTTCCCGGATCTGGCCCTCGCTTGCCGTCGTTGTTGGCTTGTTTCCTTCCCCTGCCATTCCCTCACGCAGCAGCTCCTCACCATCCCCACAGAACCTGTTCCATCCATGGCGTCGGCAGAGCCGGTCTCTCATCGCGCTGATGAGCCCAGGAGCGTCTTTGCGTTCTTATTGCCATTCCCCACACACACCCCGCCATGCTCCCAAGCCATTTTTAGCCTCCCTCCACCTTTCACACCCAGCAAGAGCTGCAGAGACGGGCTCCCAGCCGAGCCCAGCCTGGCACAACTCCCGTTGGCTCTGAGAGGATCAAGGCTCCTTTTTAGCTCCCTGGGTCCCAGTTACAGTCTCAGCTGTAGTTAACACACAAGACTTGGATACTTGATTCAGTACAATCTATTTAAGATCTTGTGAAAGTCATCCGTTTCCCTTCACAGATGTTTGTGCAAACGTTTTCTCTCTTCCCCAGCCGGGCAGAGCTTGCTAATCCACATTTCACTTGGAGATTCATGAGCTCATCCTGCAAACCCAGCACCGCCACAGACTCGCAACATGCCTTGGAACAAGTCTCCCAAGTCATCACGTACACCAATTTTGCATTTCCAGCTCAAAACACCTGAGAGGCTGCTTTCCTTAAACGGAAGACCATTGAAGTCCTAGTGAAGCACAGCACAAAACACCCAACTGTGGGAACTGAACACCTCTAAACAAACACACCAACTCCTTCCAGCTCCCAGCGTTTCTGAATAAACACCAAAAACCCGCAACTGGCCTGGATTATAGGCCACTTCGGACAAATGCAGATTTATCTCCACATTCCTGATTGATTTTATTTGCATGTGCAATCTTAATTTTGGAAACAGCAATAAAGTAATATTTGAAAGAGCACTCAACACATACAGGGCATTCTAAAGAACCGCAACTCACCTACATTTGGGAATATCTGGAACCAAGTATTTTGCTTAGTCCATTTTGAGAGCACTCCAAAAAAAATCTAAAAACAAACACACTGCAAGTTTGAAAACATTCACAATCAGGACAGGCTCTTTTTGGATTACTGCAGCATTAAGGCCCTTCTCTTAACAGCCAGATCCACGTTTCCCAGAGCTCAAGAACAAATGCACTCAATTCTACAAATCTCTGGCATTGTTTAGTCAATACCAAATTTGGAATGAAAGCTGGCATTCCTCTTTTTTTCAGGATTACTTAAAAATGTCCTTTTCAACCCTAAACAGAATTGTCCTGCAGCCATTTAGCAGGAAAGTTTGCAAATAAAGTCCAATTCATCCATTGCCTTCTGTACAATTACTGCAGAATTTGGCCCTGATGGTACAATGAGCATTGTTTCAAGAACTTCTGTTGCTTAAAAAAATAAAAAAGCAAAAAGACCTGCAATTAGCTCTGTAATATAAATTAATGAAGGTTTAGTACATACCTTATAATTAAAACAAAATCCCTCTTAAAAAAGATTTAATATCATGGTGCCGGAAGGATGGATCATACGTCCAACATTTCAGGTTTTTGTTTTGAACTAAGCAAGCTACAGAACATAATGAAGTATAATAAATAATTAACATTAAATCATAGCCAGGGTAATTAGCAAGACATTTTGGGAATCACAATCTATGCTTGGGTGTTCACTTGTTTGTTAATTCAGCCAACACCAGTATTCACACCAGTATAATGGTTAGAGCAAATTAGCAAGAGTGCATTTCACAGCTCTGATTCGCAGTTTCTAAGTGCACGCTTGTGCCCCTCCGGTTTCGCTGGAGTTTCAGCGTTCGTTCAGGAGCTCTGGGGAGACAGTAACTGTATTACGTTAAATTTATACACAACCACCAACAGCACAAAGCTTTAATGAACATTTATCTATTCCGATCGTGCTTTAATTACTAATTCTTACTCTACAGACAAACCCCTTCAGCTCAGACTAAAGAACATCTCCAGAAAATGGGAGGGACAAGGATCCACAGAGAAGCGTTTCTGGTTGTGTTTGTTAAGGCCAGTGAACTGCATATAGAGCGGTCAGGTCACAGCAGCATAAATCAGGAGCTGTAAAAGTTAGAACAATTTAAAAATCAAAACGTAAGATTGTGACTGGCAGCCAATAAAAATATATATTAATGTCAAATCACAGATCAAACAGCTAAGGCCTCAAAGAAGAACTCTATCAGCAACTCATTTTGAATCTGCTTTAGTTTCCCAGTCATTTGACCCGTTAGACAAGACTATAATGAATTACAACAATCCAGTTTAGAAATAAAGAGAGTAATTATCACCAAAATTATCACTGGAATTTAGTAATAGCTGAGCCATCTGAGGTCACAGGCAGGTTAACATCAAGGCAGCGTAATTCCCTACAGCGTACTATTCTGTACTTCATTCTGTCTAGCTTGAAGTGTCTCAGCAAGAGGTTTCCATTGCTTTTCGGGAGAGCGTTTCACAGCCTACCAGCCTTTGCTCCTAGAAAATATTTGCCAATATACACCCCGTGTTTCCCCATTCTTAATTTCACATAATTGTCTCTATGTATGTAGCCACTTAATTAACAACCACTATCAAAATGGTGCTGAGTCACATCTTAATAACGCCAGATAGAAGTTCATGCTTAACAAAAGGTCAGGCAGACCCTGCTTCTGCAACAAGTTTCAGGCAAAGGCAGAGGGTGAACTGTACTTGGTGCGAGTCCCAACCCACCTAACCTCTTTGCATCACATCAACGCCAACCTCGCTCAAGCAAGGAAGCCCTTAACACTATTTACAGTGTGCCAGCTGCCATGCCAGAAAGCCTTCTGTGGGCACACAGAACTTTCCTGTGCTTTTTCTGACACTCAGGCTTTACTCAGCCCAAGTTCATTTTAACCAGGTCCCACCTGTAAAGCCCCAACTGCCAGCGGCCAGAGACTTTCAGCCAAAACCAAGGTTTAAGTTCTTCCAGTTCTCACCTCACTATCCTAAACTTGAACACTACAAATATGCGTATTGCGCCCTACTTCACTACAGCAGTTCCACCGAAGTCACTGGTTTTTAATTTTGGAAAGGGAAGAAATTAAAATAGTTTCTAGCAGTTCTGTGCATCTGTACCGTTGGGGAAATACTCAAAAGTGGCATCAAATGTCATCCTCCCCTGATCAGTCACCGGGCAGCTTAGTCTAAGTATTAGCAATAGTAAAAAGCAGAAGAGGATGGTACATAACTTTCAGTTCACTTTGCAGCTGCCAGTAATTTTCTAGAGAGCCGTTTCCCAAACAAAACAACGTAACCATACTATCTAATGGTTCTGTAACCAAGCGCCCCAAACTACTCTTCATTGGGCAAGCTTATGCAATCAAAGCTCACTAATTCTGGTAAACAAGCAGCTTGTGTCATGTCAAAAGTGTAAAGTTCATCGGATTAAAGCTCTCCTATTACTAGGGGAAGCCTCAGCGTTTTCTTTCAGAAATTACTAATGCTTTTTTTCTTAACTTCAGCCTGGTACAAGCAAACAGAAAAGCTAATTAGGCTTGGAAAGAATTTCATATGTCCATTAAAGTAGTAGCTTGCAAGACAGGTTTAAAATCAGCTCTAAAGTTGATTTGTTTAGAGCAGGTCTAAATTACAATGATTGAAACCACAATTTGCAAAATATTAGTTTAAAGGATTATTTAAGCACAATTTGTACAGGATTCATGCACCTGAATTTTGGCAGGAGTTTCATTTTAAAGCAAGTGCAAAAAATACATGCAAGGATACAGGGAAAACAAGGCTTCTGGAAAAGAAGAAAAAAGGCCTTAGAAGTAGACAGGAAGCACCTGCTTGGAGGGAGGAAAACAAGTATTTTCCAACTTGGAGGGCTTGTTTGGGCAGGTAGGAGATGTCCCAGTATTTTAGGGTTAAAAATTAAGAGAAGAGGGATAACTTGAGATGCACAGAAAAATTATGTTCTTACTATTTTNTTTTTTTTTTTTTTACAAACTGTAGTGAGTTCTGTGGGAGGATGATTCCAACCACAAAATAAGAGAACTGTTATGGGAAGGTATCCATCCTATTGAAACTAAGACTGCAGCCATAGGAGAAGATGGGAGATTCACAAGAACTAGATTTAGCCCTTCCTATAACTTAGCAGCTGCAAAGCTGCAATTAACAGACAGCCTAGTTCAGGATAACCTGGCACTTTGGATCTTCCACCTCAGGATAATTTGGACAATAACTTGGAACTCTGAAACCTACTAGGAGTAGAAAAAACAAAAACCCAAACGAGATGAGAACAGTCAGCATGAACTAAGCACCATGAACACAAGGCACTCAGAAAGCGTTTTTATTCTAACAAGAACGATTAAACACTGAACTACATCGCCAAGGAAACGTGCGGCACATCCGCTACCAGGCACCTTTAAGAGCGGATTAGATAACCACCTACCGGGAATAGTCTAAGTGGAGCTGCTCCCTGCCTAAGGGGAAGAGATGCCTTAGTCCTTACCAGCCCCAGTTTTCACCATTCTACAGAGAAACCACATTCTTCAGCTTGAAAACACAGGTTCTTTGTACCAGTGACAAAATCAAGATACACCAAACCCAATAAATCCATATTCAGAGAATACTTTTAAAAGCATTAAGATTTCCTTCTCCTATTAGTCTTTAGAAAGGGGATAATTAACATACCTCAATCTCTTGGAATACATTGAGATCAATGAAAGGAACGTAATAGCAATATCAACAATTAAAAAGTTATCTTGGGGGGAAAACCCCAACACTTCACACAGAGACTTAACTGATAACATGCTGCATCTCTAAGAAGCGCAGAGTAACTCAGGTGAAGAGAGCCTTAGTCATCACCACCTTTATGAGGCACACTGCAGGAAGAGGAGGAGCAAAGATGCAGAACTGCAAAGGGCCTTGAATACTTTTTGCTTGCTTTTTTTAAGCCTCAAAACTCCCATGGCCTGCATGCAGAAATGTTTCTTTTTGGGGAAGGGTTGCAGTGTTATTGAGGGAACAGGAGTGTTCATTTTTCCTTACTAATAAACCTACATAGGTGATCTAAATAAGTGAAAGACGAGCCTCAGAGACTTTTATGAAACAATTTTGCTTAACAAAAGCAGGAAGTTGAAAGCAAGCGTGTCAAAAACTCTGCCGTCTATAGGATTTCCCTGTTACTTTTAATAGTGGGGTTTAGCCTCTTCTATTTTAGATTCTCATTAAGACAAAGGACTTTTATGCATTAATTACGATAACAAGGTATTATCCTTCACTATGAGCTGGAAAAATTACACCTGCACAGGTTTATTTCAAAAGGGATACGTAAATACAAGCCTTAGTTCAAGCCCTGTAGTTATCTTGTATGTATCACTGAAGCCATTGTTACTAAAACACACATAAAAAGCCAACTGATCTAAAAAGAGCACGATCGGTTCTTTGGAATAATGTTTTTGTATTTTGAAGAAGCCTGTAATTTTACCAGCATTTTGCAGTAAGAAGTTAATTGCTAGCTCTGTGTGGTGCTAGCAGGGTGTATGAACTTATCAATGATCCCACTTTGCCAGGAGAAATGTTCCTTAAAAACCATGGATTGTGGGAAGCGATGATTAAATATATAATTCGGAATAAAATTCCACTGTAGTCTTTGAACTCAAGCAGTCTTGCTCTTGATCCTAGGCTGTAGTCAAGTCTCATGCTTTCAATCGGGTTGGTGTTGCTAACTTTTCCTGGTATTTAAAGGATGTGAACAGACTCATGTCCTAACCCCTGCAATCATAAAAAGATATAAGGAATTCAGCTGATATTTTTCAAGGAGATTTTAGCTGTTTTGATTACAGAGGGAAATGTGAAAATGTGACTTTTAAAACAAAACAAAACCAAGAAAGCAAATGCAAAGAGCCTAAAGATATTATATCTTTAAAACTCTCTTGATTCTGAAGCCATACTGTAAGTGGAAGCATTAGTAGTAACCTACTGTAAGTAGTAACGCTATCACTCCAGTACTGCTTGAGTCATATGTGCAAAAAATGACTCGTGGAGGTAACTAGCATGATTGGTTTTAGTCATTCATTAACTTACTCCTCATGTATGAGTTAATTTACCTTTTGGTTTCAGTTTTCATTAAAAAGAGCCCAATATTTCTAGAGTATTTTTTGAAGTGTTTCAAACTTTCTTGAATTCAGCAAACATTATTCAAGTGTTTGCAGCTGAAACTGTTCTGAAACATTCTTTGCTTGCTTTGGTTCTTCTGGTAACAGGTTTGTAAGGATCTGAATGTAATGCCAGGAATGAACTGCAAAGGGAAGGAAGGGAGGCTGAAACAGCAGAATGAATTGTTCCATTCACATGGCTTTTCTGCTAGGGAATAAGTTCACATTGTAAACAGGAGAGAGGTGTGGTTTGCAGATCAGACAGGAAATCCTTAGTTCTAATCCTTGCTGTGTTGTTGATTCCCTTGGAGACCTTAAGCAAATGCTTTCTGTTCCTATTTTTTTAATTGGAAATAAACTGGGGATGATAGCACTTAAGCAGCTCATAGGAGCAGTCTTGCAGTTAAAACATTTATAACGTGCTTTAAAAATGGCTCACAGCACACAGGCTTGACATCAACTTGGCCACTTGTCTGAGGTTATTTCCTTATCCTGCTCTGAGGACCAGGGACCTTTGGGGGCCCAACTCACCAGTGCACATGCATAGGCTTGGTTTTTCTCACTTGTAACAATGCAAAGCAGATGCTTTACCCGGGATAGAAGGAAGTGTAGCCTCACAACCAATAGCCATTGTCTGGTATGATTTGTGGCCAGGCAGTCTGCTCTGCCACACGCAGTACACACTCTGGTTGCATTTAGCCCTGTTGTAAACAGATTTCTTAACTTTTTTCCCTTGGGTTGCAAGGAGCACACCTGCGAGTGAAGATGTGTGAGAAGGGGTTATAGCTGAGGACGGTATATTCTTTAGGAGGACTCTTATGTGTGTCAGGCCCTCATTAGAAGCCACATGCTCTGGTTATTGAGCAGTGTAGCAGTCTCTTGTGCCCTGAGACCCTACATCCCAGATGCAGCTGTCTAGCAAGCCATTCAGCTGTGTCTGACAGGAAGGGTCCTGGAACCAGGAGATGATGGTGCTGGGCTCGGAATACTAAAGCAGCATAGAGACTGGAGGCACGACAGCCCTATGTGGAGTTGATGCAGAAATTCTGATTTTTTTCTTTAGTGCAGATTCTCTGTATCAATGTAAACAACCGTGTAAGTGATGAATCAGACATACAATCTTACCATCCTACTTTAATCAGGGAGAACCTGCAGTAATATCGTCACTAACAGCAGCATAAAAAGGTGAAAGTCCAGGATCCTAAAAAGCATGCCTTCACCTCAGGTTTCTCACTTTTTCTGGAACTAGTGCTTACAGCTAGAGTTTCAGAGTTACCGAGCACACACAACTCATGCTAGTCCAGAAGAGCCCATGGAAATGTTTCTAGAATTAAGAGATAATTTTCTTCCATCACATAAGTAGAGAAGGAAAACATTAAACAGTTGTCATTAAACAGTTGCCTGTTACTTACCAAACTTCATTGGCTTTTCACTTAGCTGCAAGCATTTTCAGTTGACAAAACTGCTAATTACTGTTGCTGAAATTTAGAGAACTTTCTCAGTGTTCTTATTGGTAACTACTTCTGTTTAAAACCCCATTTAATCCTTGCCCTGAAAAGCTTTATAAACTAGGCTTAGTTTGAAAGACATTGCACTTTGAGAACCTAAAGAAACTTGGTCCTGGTTTGCATATCATTTGTCCTGAGCATGATAGGCTATCCTGAATTTAGCCATGAAGTTTTGTGTCTGTAGAACTTCTATTTCCTAATTGAAAGAATCCACCTGACCAGTGGGAACCTCCCTTCTTAGTCCAAAGACCTCTTCCAGTGTTTGCAGGATGTTTTTTCCATGCTTCTTCATTCCTTCTTATGCATTTCCCACATATTCCCCTACTTCACTTTCTCCCCTTCCTCCCACTTTTTCCTTCATCTCTCCCCTTTCCCTTCAAAACCCAAACCATGTCTTTGGTGATCAGAGAAGGAAAAACAGAACAAAAGTTGCAGCAGGCCCAGCATTTTCTTTTCATTTTGTCTCCACTGTGCAAGTTACCCTGCATGGAAGTGCCAGTGCGCGCAGATGAGCAAGTAACTCATGTTGTTTTCAAGATCAGAACCCTGATCACTAAATTACACGCTTATGCTTTAGACAAAGTCATTCTCAGCTTGGCAAATGGGAAGCTAATTACAAGAGACCAATGAAAGAAACAGTTATTTGGAATTAAGCCTGACAATATGTCTCAATGTTACTGCCACAGACAACTGCTGCCATCCAGGAGGAAAATGTATCAATTTCTTCAAAGACCCCAGAGCTGCAATGCATTCAAGGTCTGCAGTAGAAGATATGCCTTAAAGTAGCTGTGTAGAGAGAACCCCTGAGAAATAGGAAAAGGGCAAGCTGTTTAACAGTGATACTTAATTGGCCTACCCAAGAGACTATTTAAAAATCCTAGACAACAGTAATCCCTGAATCACTCTGCTTATTGACCTTCCTCCCTTTCCCTTTCAGTGCCTTTATCTTCTTTGCACTTACTTCACCACCTGGAATAGAACAAATTTTTCTTTGAGGTTCCCTGTACACGCTGTTTTTGACACAATCCTGTTTCTTGCTCTCTCTGCCAGTAAACAGGAGACCTCAGTACTTCTACTCCGGGGAAAAAAAAAACCCACATTTATTTTTTAAACCAGAAGTTACTTTGTAAAACAATC
The DNA here is from genome assembly GCA_013396915.1 of Stercorarius parasiticus. Classification (NCBI taxonomy): domain Eukaryota; kingdom Metazoa; phylum Chordata; class Aves; order Charadriiformes; family Stercorariidae; genus Stercorarius; species Stercorarius parasiticus. Next base: position 861,610 of record VWZL01004970.1, on the reverse strand, counting down.
CAAAAGGAATGGAGGAATAGAAAAGTAAACAACTCCTTTACTGATACTTGATTATCAATCCATGTAAACTGTTCTTGGGCAAACACAAGTATACAGAGGAATACTAGAAGTTCCTGCTTCCAAATCATCAAATGATACGTTTTTATTATTGTTATTCTGTTGCTATTCTCTGTTGATTAAAACCAATATATTCTCAAAAGAGTGTATTAAACATAATGTAGAAATGCTTGTAGTTTTGGCTAATAGCTAGCCCTTCCAAAAAAACACACCAGTTCTAACACCCAGGTTTAGACTTAGTGATCTTTCCTGCATACAAGTAGCTTAAATAGTAATCAAGAAAAAAAAAAGGGAAATGTGGATTTCCACCCTCCCATCCCATAAAGCACTGGTATTTTCCCTAGCTCCATCAAAACCTGTTTGCTTGTGTTTCACTGCTCCCTGTTTAGCTGCTGGTTACCGCAGCTGCGCAAACACCAGAGATGCGCTTCATTCCCTCCTGGAGCTCAAGTCTCAGAGAGTGAACATGTACAACCCCAAGGCCTTTCAGCATTGAGGCACCTCAGCCATTCATGATCTATAATTAAACTCCCAGCTTCACATCATTCCATCATCAAACACCGATTTCAGAGTCCTTGGAGGAAGGAGCTGGTGCCCTCTCTAACACGGACTGGGCACACAAACCTGAAATTTTCATGATACAATCACTGATGCAGTGTTCATTTAAATGTGAATATACAATAAAGCTAATTTCAGAATCAGAAATGTTATGAACTTAGCACAAAAAGTAATAATGATTTGAGTATGTTGTGCCTTTTTCCCCGCTCTCACAGAAGTCAATATAGGCAGATCATCATTAGTTTCAGAGACATTTAGATCAGGCTCTAGGTACAGACCCCATCAACAACTTTAAAATCAGGTGTTGACAGGTAAGTAAGGAGGTTTTGCTGAAGTACTAAGAGGGAAATCTTGCCCAGGATTCATAAATACATATACAGGTGTAAGTAATACCATTTGTTTCCAAACTATAGAGGTTTTAATGGTTGCATGGCATATCTATGTAACCATGAGAAGCATAGTAAACAGGGACAGCTAGATTCAAAAGACAGCCAGGTAGTTTTGAAAAGAGCCATCTGCATAAACTGTGTGGAATTTAGAGCATGGTCACACAAGGACACAAGATCCAGTTGATTCATCTAACAAGTTACTGCACTGAGATGCAGTAATTAGTGACATAACATTTGCCTAGTGTGTTGCATGTGAAGTGAAATGAGTTCATCTGAGCCACTAATGCAGGGTTTAATTATTAAAAAGTGGTTCAGGTTGACTCCTTTCACTTTGCTTAACAAGAGATTGAGAGCTTGCATGGAGCTAGAAGTATTATTCCCAGCATTAAGCCAGACCACTGGGTAAAGCTATGTTTCTGCAGTTTCATTGTTTTTCCTTTATGGTTACTGAAGTAAAAAGTAATCTTTTCCCATCCCCATTCCTCAAACCAAAGTGAGGCTTACACATTCATGCTCTGTGTCTGTCCACTTCCCCATAGTAGCTTTTGACTCTATGACCAGTTCCAATTAGGTTTTGTAGTAATGGTTGCTTCAAGCATATTTAACTGCACACAACTTCAAGAGAATGTGATAGAGCTTGAATTTTTGCCTGCTCTGACATAGCCTGCACAGTGAGTTTGGGCCTTATTCAACTCCAGAGAATCCAAACTGGAAACACCTTAATCAGAGTTTGCATCCTACTAGGCAGCTGAGGATCCAACTGAGGCACACGTGTCTTGAAGACCAGACTTTCCAAGTTCTGCTGCTTACAAAGCTTCTTGCTTCTGCTTTCGCTGCGTGTAGAGCCTGCTATACTTGCCTCCTGTTGGTGACATTGAATCCAAGGCTGAATACCCCTGGGGCAGAGAACAACAAGGTTAGAATAAGTTGATTTGTCACATTTCGTGTTTTATCATAATTGCAGAAAGTTATAAGAAAGTGGAAGGCAAATGAGAGATACTCTTTGAAGACAAAGCTGTTCTCTTTTTGTAGCAAATCTGAGCCACAAAAGAGCACACATAAATAATCAGTGCCAGAAAATTACCATCTACCAAAAAGAAAAAAAAATTTTCTGGTTTGGGAGAAATTTTGTCTTTCCAAAACTTGGTTACAGACCAAACGGGACAGCAACTAGAAATATTTCCCACAAACTGAAAGTTCCCTGGAGTCCGCAGGGGCTCTGCGAAATCAACAAGCTTATCAGTCATGTTTCCAATAGCAGACAGGAAATTACCAGGAACATCAATTCACTGAGCAACTACAGGGGGTTCCCATGATATCTGACTTCCCATAAAACTGCCAGGATCACTATCTTGCAGTTAAACACCGTAAGTCTTTACGATTCATACCACTAAACCAAACTAAATAAGGTACTGGCTTCCATGCCAAAGAGTTCTGATACTTCTTCCTCCATAGACCCTGCAGAAAGAAAAGTTTGGTTCTCCTGATCAGCCCTGGGCAGTCCAGATTCAGCAGAAGAGAGGCTGATTGCATAGATGCTTCTGACAACAGCAAACTTCAGTACTCTGGTTCACAAAACAGTCCTGTGGTTACATGGGTACACAAGAAGGAAGGGTGCAAGAATACATCAGTTACAGGCAAAGTACAAGAGTTTCTAGAGCTACCAGCTGCAATAATTCAAATAGAACATTTGGGTCTCAGCAAAATAGTGTTTGGTTTCTCAGAATATATTCAAGCAGTTCTTATCAATATTGTGAACACAATAGTGAGTTTATTCAAATACATTGATAGCAATTGTTTCAGACTTTAGACCTTCTACAGATAAAATCATTTTAAAAAGCTAGCATCCAAGACCCTCTAGATACGAGGCTATTTCAATACATTAGCTGCAACTTTGAAGTACACACAAAAAAACTCACTCAATTCTCAGACAAGACCACCACCATACAGTCTCATAGCCGCAAAGACAGCCCCACCCGCAGCCTGAGGTTTTATAGGCAGTGTGCACGTGACTTTACGCGCCCCTGTTCTGACACGTGGGACTTTGCGATTGGCCCGGGCCCTCTTTAAAGGAGGAGCGGGAGAACGATGCCTTCTCTTAGTCAATGGTGCCTGCCCCACAAAGTCGGGTAGGGGGGGGCCAGCAGGAGGGGCAGGACCGCTGGCCACCCCCGGGGCTGGAGCACCAACACGGGCTCGGCCGAGGTCACCCAGCACATCAGGGGTGGTGTCGGAGGGTGTGGTCTCCTGAGTGCCCCGTCTGGTGCCTACAGAGTGGGACATGAAGGGTTGCAGACGTTTCCAGTGGATTAACAGCCAGGAGCCCAGCTGAGCCGCGAGGTGCTGTGCGTTTTGTGAAACCCTTCTCTGATCTGACTTCAGTTGCAGGTTTTGAGTACTTGAAAAATCTTTCTGTGGTCACTTGGATCACTTCAGTAATCCATGGAAGAGGCAAGGCGAGATCACCAATTGTGTGTTCCTTTCATCTTTCCTTTGCACCCTTGTCTCTCTGCTCTCTTCCTCAAAAAGATCCTTCTACCAGTATTCCTCTGCTTGTCTTAGCTAAAACATTGCACAAGGAGGCAATTTTTTGCTTAAAGCACTATATCTCTATTGTCCTTCTAGAACAGTAATGAGTATGAGCCAAGTGGACTCTGGATCTGCTACCAGAAATTAGAACAGCCATCACAGAAAACAAAGCTGCACTGTTAATTTGCAGAGGTATTTTCTGCAGCAGCTTGAAGCAGACTCCTCCTCTGCTTGCTGTTTCTTCCTCTGGCTCCTCTGTGCAGTGCCAGCATCAGCAGAGCTGTTGCAAGCAGCCTGGGTGTAGCACTGGTTTCATCCAACATAGACAAATTCGCAGTTCCACAGAGCATGGCCATTCCTTCCTTCCCACGTCATAGGAAGCCATTGATTTCAGGGACCTGTTTGCCCTCCACACAGCATGGACTATGTGACACAGCGCTCTAAATAAAGCGGGAGTCCTGTGGAATAAGTATCTTGCTTTTGTTGTGACTGTGATGGGTATTTCATTTACCAGGAAATTTGCCATGAGTGAATTCTGGAATGTATTAATTCTGGATGCATCACCAAATTCCCCTGTAACTGGTGTGACATTGGTCTTGTGGGGGAGGCTGGGGAAGCAATAAACAGTGGATTGGAAAATACCATCCACAGGGCCCAACCTGACAGCCCTAAATTTGCATGAACCAGGATGATGTTTATCCAGTGTTCCTCCCAGCATTCCAAAATGTGGTTTTGGCTGTGAGACAACTCAAACCAAGATCTCTGTGAGGAGCATTCCAACATGCCTAGGACTTCTGATGACAGCAGTAATAAACCATCAAACCTTTGTTTTCACAATGTCTGATGTTTCTAGGACACCTAAAGAGGGTACAGCTACATGCACTGTTAAATATTGTTGTTGTTCCTCATTTTGTTCTGATACACATCAAAATAATGTTTCCACATGCATCCTGTCGAAAATCAGTTGAATGTGAAGGTAAAAAAGTTAACTGATCTCGGAAACAAGTTTTAATCCCTAGTGATCTGCAATCCCAGTTATTATATAATGCTTTTTAAAATGAAATTGGCTTTTTTTGCTTAAAAGTTGTATCAGTTGTAGTATCTGCTTCACATAGCACTGAAATGCAGCCATTTCTGGGGTAGATTTTGAAATCTGTTTTGTGAAAAAAATTACAGTACAGATCAAAAAGGGGCTTACCCTATAGTTTTTTTTATAAAAATCAAGGCGAAGTTCTTAATTAGAAGACTGACAAGGAACTTAAGGGATCTGGATTTTGTTCTCTGTTCTGTTTCACATTCATTGCATGAGCTAAGCAAATAATCTAATTTCTCCCTTCCTTTTTTCTAAAAGCAGGAACAATAATGGCTTCTTTAGCTAGGTTCATGCATTTGGGTTATCTTACTGCACCTAATGTTAAGGAGCCTGGCTTCTTTTTGCTGCATGAATGACTCTATAATTGCTATTTATTAAGTAAGACCTGAAATTCTTTTGGATCTATGTGTAAAATGTATGCTGGATAAGATTTTATGTGATGTCAGAAAAATTGTAAAAACAACATGAAAACATCAGATAAAACTGTTTGGGAAATTCAAGGTAGTGAGTAATTACCCTTGGTGGAATTTGGCCAAGAACAAATAAAATAACTCTGTGAACAACTTCTGCTAACATATGCAGGTACCGTAAGCTCTTTAGAAATATTTAATAAGTTGGGGGAAAACAAGGTCATTGTCCCTTTAAATGTATACAAGTAGTCAGGGTCTTGTTTTTTAATTCCCATCTGAGAAGGTGTACAATTTCGCGGGATGTGCCAAGCGGGAGGACATGATGCTGGATGGCTCCAAACAGAATGGACACTTGCTTGGTTATTTTTGGACACTGGAGTACTTTAGTCAATGACGCTAGCTAGTGTTGCAGCTGTAACAAAGAGAGGCTTCTGTTTTGTTGTGCAGATAAAACTTGAGTGGATGCATGGAGGAAGGGAGAAAGAGAAGAGGAAGACTAGATGGCATGACCCATATCACGTTTTGCTCACAGCGTTAATTCATTGTTTAATTAAATAGTTAATTAAGTTCAGTGTGTGGACTAGATAGAACAGTTAATTGTGGGCTCATTGCATTTTTCAATTTGTTTTAAGAAAACAAAAATCAATTCATCATCATTCCCTGAATTTTGCTTACCTCACAGAGCACTGATCTAATCAATGTGACAGATACTAGCTGCCCTTTGTAGTATTAATGGGTCATGGTAGAAGAGAGTCCTATGCTTCAGGGAGAGTATTTAGAAAAGTCCGGGAAAATGTACTAAAACAGGAATGGCAATTTGTTTCAGGTCAGTTTTTAAAAGAGGGAATTTCAGTGTAATAGTTGAAGTGGGGAGGAGACTAGGGAGAAGAGCTTGACTGGAAGGAAGATGTTGGAATCATGAAAACAAACAAAAAAAAATCATAAATGTTTTAAATTTTAGGAATATATAAAGGAAAAATCTTTTGAGAAAGTGGGTTGTTTGTAAAAATGCTATGAAACAGGAGGGAAGCCTAGAGAAGTTATTAATAACTTTCAGACCTGTGTAGTAAAAATATAAAATATTCATTGTCAAAATGAGAATTTGTGAGCTTTCCAGTTACTGTTAAATTTTTAAGTTGTGACTTTTTTGAGGTAGGGGCTTGACAAAATTCTCAAAATGCTTCAAATAAAAACTCGAGTGGAAAAAACCCCACTCTTTCCCCTTTGTTGAAATTTGTTTTCAGTCTTCCCCAAAATAAATTCTAGATAGGCTTGGTCAGGTCTCACATTTATAAGTTCGCAAAGGTATGTGGCATTTCAGTTAATACTATCATCCAGGAATACTTCCAAGTTCTTCAGGGCAACTCAGGGCATTTGTCCTTGATTTGTCTGAGGTTAACATTTGGTGTGTGGACAGTGTTAGCTATATCAGGATGGCAAGGAAGTTTGAGATGGGAGTTTGCAAGTTCTGGGTAATTTCTATTCTAAGTCTCAGTTGTCAAATGATGAGCCAACACGGCTTGTAGAACAGGGAATGTCTTCTCTTCAGCCTTCTCTAAAAAAAATAAATCGGTTTATACTTTGCAATTGACTCCTTATTTTTTTAGTATGAAATCAGACAGGAGAGGGAAGCAAAAGCATAACAAGATGAGGTAGATGTGAAACAGCAGCAGTGAGATAATAAGCAGCTTCCTTTGGGATGTTTTCTACCAGTATTGTAAAAACATGATGTGAAGGGGTAAGCAGGAATTCTGAATCACGTGCACATATGAAGCTGATTAAGCAGAAGCCTGGGTAGCTGAGGAAAATCAGCTTGTAGTCTTCTGCTATTGCTGTGTGGATTGCAGTGGGACACTGGTTTTGTCTACAGGTAAAAGTTACGCTGTAAAAGTGGCTTTGTTGGGGAGTAAACCGCCTTAGTTCTCCTCTTCTCTCATTCTATAGTCAGCTATAGCACTGAAGATGTGTGAATGGAGTACAACCAATTGAATCTCACAATGAAAGCTAAATTGTACCAGCTTAAAGTGTGTTTTGTGATACTTTAATTGCATTGGTATCAGGGCTTTTGCTCACCTAATGAATGGTGAAAAGAGAAAATACCACGCCAAAAAGCAGAAAAGTTTGATTAAGGGTGCCTGGAGAGAGCAGCTATGTGGGTAACACAGTGAAAATACAGCCCTGGCCTTGGAGAGGTCAGAATTCATTATTGGCAGGATATTTCTGAATGGGCTCTATAACCCCAGAATCTCTCCCTAATTTACTCACTAGCCTGAAAAAGGCACACATTTGCAAGATTTTTGAAGAAGACCGAGTATACATTTCAAAAGGTGCTACTCGGTTTTTAAAATATAGGTAACTCCTATTTAATGCTTACCAGTGAACCTGTGCAGTGATGATAAAGTTCAGAGGAATATAATGCGTATTATATGGATTTTAAGGCACGTAGCTGCTGCTTGCAATGCTGAAACTCAAAATGAGTATTTAACTGGTTTAACATACTGCAAGTAGTGATCTTGATTCCAGTGAGGTTTACACCTTTCAGTACTATTCTCCAGTGCTGTGAAAAGACTGACTTCAGGAATTCTTATATTTCAGGTAGGTTTCTGTGTTAACGTATACAATGGGAAATGAAATTGGCTGGAAAAGGTGAGCTGAAGAGTAGAAAAAGCATTTCATCATTTTTTTCCTTGTGTTTATGGAAGTCTTCAATAAAATTGCTGGTTTAACTTGTAAATCAGAAATAGGTTCATGAATCGCTGCTGGTTTGTTGCTACCCCTTCAACTTGGAGTGGGAAATGTGTTCTATAACTGTACTATGTCACATTTTCAACTGAGAAAAGACACATTACTTTGCTTCCCCCCTTGTCCCAAGAGATCTTCTGACCCATAAAAAATGATATCGTTACATTATATTCTCATATTTGATATGCAGTGAAATATATCCACTGATGGTTTATCTTCCGACCAGCTGAAAGAGAATGATTGAAATTATATACTCCTTCCCTTCCTCATCACCTCTGTCTGTCCCATATCTATCCCTTCATTCATGGAGACATCAGAAAAGCTAAAGAATGAGCCCTGGAAGTCTTTTCTGGGTGATGACGCCCAAAGAAGGGCTGCTCATAAGTCAAATCCAACCCTCTATACAGGGTTATGTGGCTCTAAGAATACTTACTGGTTGTTGGACCAATATTTTGAGAGTATTGGTGTACTGTTGTGAAATGTCCATCTTTTTGGTTCAGGCAAGGCTTATTTACATGTGAAAGAGCTCTGTGGGGGAAAAAAAAAAACCAACCAGATTGTGTTGATCCCTTCCTTTCCCCCAACATCTATGAATAAGTGATTTCCAAGCATAAAGAAGATACAAGCACATCCCCTTGGTGTGGGATGTGCTAGCAGTGCAATCTGAGGAAGCTTGCTCTGTTGTTACATGCACTATGGATATAAGCAGGGAACTTCAGGCTGTGGTTAAGCCAGTGCTTTACATGAACCCTCATTTGGTGGTGGTTGCTGATTGCTTCTCACAGGGATTACACCGATTGTTGAACAGACCACAGAATGCAATACAGGCATATAACAAAGGGATGTGAGCATTACCAAATTCTTTCCAACCTGTTAGCCATTTCATTCAGCATAGTTATCCTTTGAAAGAATAGAATTCTTCCAAGAATAGAAAATATTCTATTCTTGGAATATTCTTCCAAGAAAGAACAGAATTCTCCCGAAGACGAAGACACCCCAAAGATGACACTTATGGCAAAAATATGTCCTTCACAGTAATGGCTGACCTTATTGGTAATAACAGGCCTATTAAAAGCTGTAAATTAGTAGTACATGTATCCAGTTCATTATTACGCCTTGTTTGGACACAATTACAGCCTTTCTATGGGATTTTTTTTTTTAATTCATCCTCTAGGTTTGTATGGCTGCCTGTGCTGGGTGACAGCACTGTAGAAAAGTAATTAATTCCTAGAAGGTTTTTCCCATAAGGGAGGTTTCTGTCGATGCTGAAGCGACCCTACAGCTCCTCTGTGTTTCTCACTGAAACTCTGCAGTAATGCTGCCACCTATGGAAAATTTCACAGAGCTGACCTTTGCAATCTGGCTAGTACATTTGCAGCTGTGAAAACAGGATTTGAACGTGCACGTCTGATCTGCTGATAAAACTCCGTATTTTTTACCGCATCTTTGTTAATCTAGGCATGAGGGGCCTCAAATTCTCTTCCTTCCAAATAAATTGGTTTTGAAATTGAAATTGGTTCCGGAAATTGGTTCTTAAGACAATATTTTTGCTTCACAGTGGCACCTCAAGGCCCTGATGTAAAATATCACTGGCCCATTATGCTAAGTGCTGTAAAAACATGAGAAAGAGCTGGGCAGCACTTCCAGCCCCCATCTTTCCTGACAACTGAGGAAGGTGACAGGAAAAATCCCTTCTTCAGGGATATACCTGACCTGCTGCACATATATAATACATTTGCTTTGTATGCACATGATGGGACAGTTCACATGGCACTGCAGACCACGATGGGGTCTTGCCCTATAACTTAGTGCCATTTTGTGTATCAAAGTAGAAACCTGACAGGGGTGTTGTGTATTAGGTATGGGAAGAGGCCACATTTTAGGAGTGAGGAGTGAGGGTGATGTCCTAGGCTGTTGCTGCAGGGTCTACAGTCAAAAAGCACGTTTTCTTGCATTGCTGCCCATTTCCCACCCTGGGACCCACAACACACACGACAAGATGCTGAAAATGTGCAAGAAATGTCCCGAAAGTATGCCTTTCTCTGTTGAGGGGGTGCAGTGGGAGCGAACCCCAAAGGCTTGAGGTAGGGCTATGCCTTCAAGTGCCATTTTCTCAGAGGAAAGTACAGCTCTTCCCCCCCCTGCCCCGGGCCTTGCATATGCTCTTGCAATGGCAAATTTTAAGGGAAAAGTGAGCAATACATTCATGCTACTCTTTTTGTATTGTGTGTGGGGAAAGTAGCTTTAAGGGCTGTGAGGGGAGGAAGGAGAAAAATTACCTCAGGTGTGAGTTGGTTCAGGTGCCTCCACTGAGGTGCTGATTGCTGAGGGGAGCCCTGAGGAACCTTCCAGAATGGGGCGGGGCAGGCCCTGGCTGCTGAGGTGAGGTGAGGTGTTCTCCTCGCCTGGACTGGTCTTTTCTGACAAAAAACAACCATATGAGGACACTTTCCAGGTAGGAGATGATTTATTTTGCTGCAGATTGGGGGGGGGGGGTCTCACCTTTTGTGGTGCTTGAAATTATTTTTTTTTCTCTGGTTGTGGCTGACTCTTGCTGTTTTGCAGCCTGTGATCTCACCTAAACAGCGATGTTTTCTCTTGGCTTTTGTTTGTTTGGAAAGGGCTATGCTAGGAGCTGGGCTGCCCCTTCTTTTTTTTGTAATAATAGCTTTTTTGCCCATTTTGTGGTGTTCTGTATAGTAGAATTACCAATTCAGTTGCGTTTACTGTAATCAGTATAATGGTGAAGTAATCAGTAGCGAAAGCTTCTCCAGAGTTTTGGTACAGAAATCTTGAGGTAAGGTGCCAAGGCCTGCAGAAAAGTTTGTTCATAAACATTCACAAGTGTTCTGGTTTAGCTTGATATTTTTCTCAGGAAATATGATAAATGTAAGATGCCCTTATCACAGAAAAAGTTTCTACATGTAGGGCTGTAGCCATTGTATTCTTAGTTATCTAAATCCAAGCTAATATTCCATTGTGCATAAACCATCACTTCTACAAATTTTTCTTGTTTGTGGTGTTTCCTCCCCCCTTATTTCTAGCTAATTGGGATAGTGCCAGGAGAGAGGGTGTAGTGATAGAGTAGCTTTGAGACTTAGATAAGCATGGATGGGTCATGCCTCTTGCTCTGTCCGTGCCAAAAGGAAAGAAGGATACTATTATACAGAGAATTAAGGCATAAAGGTGGCACAGTTTTCTCGGACAGCAGGTACTGGCTTTCAGCTGCTCTGTGGAGTAGACACAGTGTACTCCAGAGTGTGAAGTTTGTTTTGTTTTAACTCATTTCTCGCTTTTTCAAAGCAAATCCAATCTATTTGCATTTCCTCAGGGAGGGATTTCCAGATTATTTTTTTGGTGAGCAATCTCAACATTCTAGTTCTTGCCTTCCTGTGTAAGCCTGTATAGGTGATCGGGGCGGGGAAGAAGAAAATGGGGGTGTTAAAGGATTACTTTGCATATATAATTATACCTCTTTTGGAGACCCTCTTGGAGGAGGAATATTTATTGGGGCCTTAATAATTGGGGCCTAAAACTGTTTCATGTTTCCTGAATTAGATACTCAACAGCTTGTGCTTTGGCAGCTGTTCAGCTCATCTGTGGAGCGCTGTTACTTTAAGCACAGGAGGCAATATGAAGAGGAACACAGGAAAGTCCCATCTGGTGTAAATGAGGGCATTGCTGTTGCACTGTCTAGTGGCAAGGAGCAAAGGTTCAAATACTCAGGTGGTGCTTGTAAGACAAGGTTCAGCAATCACCATTATGGGCTTTTTTGTTAGCTTAAAATCTGGCACTCAGTTGCTTCAGATAAGATTGGTCTCGCAACGCTTGGTTTAGCTCCATGCTCTTATTAGGTGACTTGCACAAATCCTTTCTAATGTCTTTCCTTTCCTCTCTCCATCCCTTGAAATTAAAAAAAAAACAAAAGAGACGTAGGTACTTCCAATCTTTGTAGACACTTAAAAATGCAGGATAAAAAGTAAAGAGACTGAACTGTACTTAATTGAATATGCTGCAGTATGGCTGTGACCTACTAATGTCTGACTCTCAAGTGTATTTCAAGGAGGGTAGTTGTCCCATACGTTTCCCTTTTGCATAGTGAAATATTTTAAGCAAGTTGTTTATTGAGATAAGTATCTAAAAATCCAATGTGTTATACAGAAATGTTACAATAGTTGATGTCTCCTTCTTATAAGGCATAACAAGTTGGTTTGCAAAGCAATTACTCTTTTTTTTTTTAGCCTTTCATGAGAAGGCATTAAAGACTTATCTGGACTGAGTAGTTTCTGGTTAAAACATAATGGTCTATGCTACCCTATATTAATGCATCATCTGAGACTCTCAAACGAGTAGCAGGGCCCTGCTGAGCCAAGGGATGTGAAGGTGGGTAACAAAGATGGGCAATATCTTGTCGCGTTTTCAGTGTAGTGTCAAGCCAAATGCAAGAAGTGTCCAAATGAAAAGTAAAAAGTGGTAATAGTTGTCTGTTGTTGGGAGTCTTTCCCTGTGGTGTGTGTGTGTACATCACCAAGCACAAGTGGTTTCTGGTTCCTGGCACTACAGCATGATTCTAGATTTGAAAAAATCAGAATGAGTTGTTACATTAATGTAATTTGAGGCTGTTATGAATTACAGAAACTTTCTTCTGCATTAAACTCTTAACTTCGGACAAGCATACTTGAAAATGAGTGCAGGTGTCAGCCCTTTCTGAAGGGTGTTGGAAAAGATAGCCCCCTCAGAGCGAGGATGCAGTGAGCACCAGTGTCTTGCTACCTTGATGAGTCTTAGCCTTATTGTTAATGTAAGAAAATATTTATTTTGTGCTTGCTGCAAGGACTGCATGAGGGATGAGTATGATATTTCCAAGTGTTGTCGGGTCATCTGTCTAGTCTCAGTGGGAAGTCCATGCTGTGCAAGAGTTGGAGGCTGGCTAAGGCTCTTGAATGGGATATATCTATTTCTCTTTGGAATGGAGCAAGGTGTATTTCTGGAGAGGAGGTCTGAATATTTTGAACACTGAGTGGTGCCCTCTGATTACAGGATCTGTTGTTTGTTTTTTTTTATCTCAGGAATAAGCAGCAGCATGTGCCACTCTACATTGAACTTAAGTGGTAGAATTGGACTACATGCTGAGCACATCTCACTGACCATGTATTGCATACAGTTGCATGCTGAGGCCTGGGCTTTATTCTGTAGTGTGCAAAATTTATGATCCTACTGCTTGTCACAGAATTCTGCACTGGTTCCCAGAGTATCTGCTTCTGGGCAGCTTCTGGTATCTGGGGTGTTGACAAGATGTAAAAACAACGTATTCTCTCTTGAGTGTCTTTCCTTTTAACTCTGGTTCAGGGGCCAGTCTGAGGCAAGCAAGTCATATGTCCTGGATCTCTAAGGGGGCCTCTGCTGCTCTGCCCAGCAAAATAGAAGGGCTGTCTGAAAGCTTCGGTGGGGTAGCTTCCTCTGGGAAAAATTACCTGTCTGTAAGGGTTCACAGCAACACTGGGAATGAAGCCTGGTTGATTGCAGCAAGAATTATTTCACAAAAAAGACTTGACCAGTCTCATGGATTACCATGTAGCAAGTCAAAAGTTAGTGAATGTGAAGACATATGCTAGCAAGTCAGTGTCTTTTCAGCCCGAGGATTGTATGCTTTGCTTAGCTGCAGTGTACGGGGAAGTAGCAGAGCAGGAATTTTCAGAGAGACTGTCATCTGAATTCATGCGCCATTTTTGCATCTAATGGAGTCTGAGGCCAATGCTTCTGTGTGAGTTGGACCCCTCTTTGGTGAATTCCAGACTACTAGAGATTTGGCCTTTTTTTTATTATTATTATTACCGCTAAGCCCTCAAACACATAATCCAAGGTGTGATCTTTTTTTTTTCCCCCAGAGAGTTTTGAATACACCAAGAAATAAATATTAAATTTGTGAGCATATAGCAGAAGTCAGACATACTGTACTGTTATCTGTGTTGCATTCATTAAAACATTTCCTTCTGACTACTTGTTCTGTCAGATATTTACAGTGCTTGCAAGTGAAATTCAATCCCTATACCATAAGGTTATGTTTTTCCCCAATAAATGTTTTTTTTTATGCTAATAACTGCACAAACGCTTGTTAGTGATGAGGATCCTATTGTGCTAAGTCCTATGAATGCTGTAAAGAGACTATAGTGTTTGTAACTTAGATTAAGAGATTTAAATATAGTGTGTGAAGGTAGCAAATGCTAGTGGGCTTTGGGGGAAAGACTTTATGGGCTAAAACTTTCAAAAAGAACTCAAGGGAATAGGGTGCTCAAATGCCTGTAGAAATTGGACCCTAGAGCTTATCTGAGTGAGAAGGCTGACAGGAATGACTCCATAACTGTCCTTAATCATTGCCAAAGCAGATGCTTCCAGTCCAGATATCCTGGTTTGTCTTGATCTGCTTTGGAGAAAATGCGAACAGTTGTTGTAAAATCGCTGATTCTGTAATAAAACATTCCAGTCACCCTTCCCCGTAGAGTGTAGCCTCTGTTATTTCACTAGCAGAGTTCTGAAGCTGTTCCACATAGACCTGAAAGAAGCAGCAAGGTAAAAGAAGAGTAAAAGTAGTAGCTTTCGGTATTTTTGGAATGAGTTTGACCATGATGTAGAACTCTGAGGTCCATGATTATTTGGCAAGTGTAAACTAAACTGAGTAGTGGAACTGCAAAATTAACTGGTAAAACTAGTATAAAACCAGCAAGGTAGCATGTGTTCCATTGAAGAGTTGTAGTGCAAATGGAGGATATAATTTTGCTTCTGAGGAGGATACTGCAGACTGCCGGTGTCCATTTCTTGGAAGATGTACTCTTGGCTCTGATATTACTCTAAATCAGTTCCGTGTTGGTCACTGCAGGAAGATTTGCTGTAATGCTTGTGTGTGCTAGCATCCTGGAAAGCAGCCTAGGTTTGCATCATACAGGATATCTTGATTACATCAGTAGCAGATATGCAAAGTATTTTTATTTCTTTATGGCAGTTTCAGATATGTTTTTTCTAGTCAGAGTAGAATTGAATTTTGCAATAAAGAGTCATGTGGCCAAACATGGTAACTTTGATAACGTTTTTTTTTGCCTGTCACCTGAGGATCTTCAGTTACACTGCAAAGGCATGATATGCTGATTTAAAAGGTAGGGGAAAGGAGATGGACGTGCTTCAGGTTGTGAAATGCCTCATTAGCAAAGCCTGGGATTGTTGATACTTCATTTTTTGCTCCAGCTTGTTACTCATGTGGTCTGTGCAGGCACCAAAAGCTGGGTCTAATCCAGAAGGTAATTCCACTTTACGCAGAACTGCTCTGGGGTGGTGGGGGATAGTGCTTTCTCTTGCTTCTGTACGTAGTGTAACTTCAAGTCTACTCTGCCATTTGTGCTTAGAGGGGCAAAGAGCCTTGGTGCGGAGGAAGGCTTCGTACGTACCAGACTCCATGGAACTTGGTTTTTATTGAGGTCATCATGTCTCAACAAATTTTCCTGGGTAGGGCTGTAAAATTGGGCTCCTGCTCTAGTGACTTGGCAGAGTTGCCCCTGCGGGCCTACAGCACTGGTGCAGTGATAAAAACAGTCCATCCAACCTGCTGAATTTACATGCATGTTGTACATAGCATGTTACTGTCCAAGAGTCTTGGAGAAACTGCTTTGTGTAGATAATCTTGTACTTGGAACAGGTAGCTTGTTGATAATCTTAGAGACAAAAGGTGTGCCTTAAATTCATCAGAGAGGTTGCCACTAGATCTCCCAAGATGGAGAGTAATTTGTGTGTGGTTTTTGTTGTGTTTTGGCTTTTTATTGTTGGGTTTTTTTCTTCCCCAAGGCCAGCAATTAACCAAGTGTTTCCTGTTTGCAGGTAGTGGCTAACAGGTGGTGGCACCAGTGTTCTGTGCCAGGTAGGAAACAGGCTGGAAGTTACAATGTTTTCAGTTTGTGGATGATTAACTTCTGTGGTGCTATTTATCTGACTCTGCCACTAGTGCTAAAATAATTACACAGTCTACATGCATAGAGGTGCTCTCCTGTATGTGTCCATGCTACCTGGCAAGAAATGTTCTACCCTCTTGGATTGTAGATTCATCAGTAATGCCAGACAAGAAAATAGTGACAAAATACTGAATCTCTGCTCTAAACAAAAAGACCGAGCAAACGTTTCTATGAATCGTTACTTGGGAAGCAAAGTGTATATTTATGCTACTCAGTGGGGAGTGGAAAGACTTTATAGGAATCAATTTGACCTTAAGATGCTGTAAGGAAAAAGAAAAATTTAGGTGGGAAAGCTGTTGGAGTACAATATGGTTCCGAAGACAGAAAAGGCCAGAATAACAGTACTAGGAAAGCCTTTTTTCAGGGTTACATGAGTAGGAGATGTTATGTTCATTCAACGAGTGTAGCTTTCTCTGTATTGAGAACAGGTATCAACTTTGTAAAACAATGACTAAATAATCGTACATCATCAAATACCATCACTGGATACCAGATGGAGCTATTAAGGTAGTTCATGAGTGAAGTCTAAGCAAAATTCTCTCAAAAGAGCACAGCAAGACAGCATTAGGTTTATTTACTATTGAAGACACGAAGATTCTAGTGGTGGTGTGGCTGTAGAGACCACAAGGTGGTGGCATTGCCCAGGTAAACGGTATGCACAATACTGTGATTTTTGGTTTATTTTTTTTATTTTCGTTTGAGCTGCATGTTTGTCTTTTGTGATAGCTTTGTTTGGGGACAGGAAATTACATGTTTAATATTTTGATCTGTTGCATAATTAATCAGGAGTGTAAAATACACTTCTTGATTGGAGGGACTTTTATTTTCTCTTTTAAAACACTTTTCCTCTTCTGCTTCCCCCAGCCCTTGTTATTAAGCGATTTGAATAACATTTACCTGTCCTACAAAAGGGCTGAATGCAGTTGTGCTCTGTAAAACAGCTCTGGGAATTGGGAGAGTAGGGTTGAGTTCCTGGCTTCCTGTGTGATTTCAGGCAAGTGGCTTAACTTCCGTGGACCTCTGTTTCTGATATGTAAATTGGGAATATACTGTTCCAACTTGTGTTCTCCTCTTATTTACAGTGCAGCCTCTTCGGGCATGTGCATACAGTACTCGCTAGCATCCTGTCTCTTCTTGAGTATTTAAAGTACTCTTGTAATCTTTGCAAAATTAAGAGGTACGGCACGAAAACATCTTTCATTTAATTGTTGTTAATAAGGTTGTACAAATGAGTTGAGTGAGAGGGGCTCAGTGGAGATGTGTACCAGTGGGCAGCCCATATTGAGATGGTGCTGAGCCCTATTCCTTGCCCTGTGGACTTGAACCATGAATAAGTATCAATATTGCCACCTTAATAGTATTTTAAAGATATGGCTTTTGTCTTTCTACCTGAACTGTCAAGGCTTCTGCTCTAGGACTGGGATCTCCTGCCTCTGCGGGCGTGCCGACAGCTGCCATGCTTCCTCCCAGCTTGTTGAAAGTGCTACTGGTGTGATCAGTTTAGGTCATTAGTTCAACTACACTGCCTTTTTCTTCGGTTCCTTCATCAATCCTTCTTTTCCAAGATCATTCCACGGCCTCTTTAAGGGCCTTTCTCCAGTGCTATCAGAGCTGCTGTCTTATCAACCTATTTACCATCACCTTTACCCTGACTGTGGTGCAGGCTTAGCTCAGCTCTTCCCCTCCCTGTACACACCCTTCCTCTAGATCATTTACCAGTGTCTGAGGAGAAAGTTGCCTGCCAAACTCTTCAAACTTCCCTAATTCTCTAGCTGTTGTACTTATGAACAACAAATGTACCTAAGATACCGGGGGACAGGAAATCATTGCAGGTGTTAAAACATGTCAGATGATCAAATATTTAGTTGCTATCTTATAAAATAATAAGGCCAGGTGTAAAACAGCGGTTCTGTTAACTATTAGGAGTTGTAAACTATATTCCCCATTTTAGAAAAAGCGTGGAAGTGGAAACCTTCCAACTGCTGAGTAGAACTCTAACATTTTATCAATATCTGAAGTTTTACCTGTAGTGGCAAGCTAAATCCATATAATTTTATATACGTTATAAATGTACATATGTTCGTGCATACTATATACGTGTTAGAGTGTATGAGTGCAGTCGTTCAAGTTTTTCGATAATACTGTAAATACAAGTGAATGTACTTGGCTCATTTAACCAATACTTGGTGGAAAGGCAAAGGTTGTCTTGTTCCCAGCCCACAGCATGTTCCTTAAAACAGATGTTTGTGTCTTGGCTGTTGATGGCTTCTTAAATGTTATTATTTTGCAGGGTATGTGGCAAATGTGCCAATAATTGAGCCTTGGGGAAATATTTTCACATATTCATGGATAGCATTGTCCCAGAATCCAGGAGCTCCTGAGATCCAATCCCATCTCTGCAGCTGACCTGCTGCAGCTTTGACTTCCATGTGTTCCCATTTCCCCTCTTACTGAATAGGAATGACACAACAGCATTTACCTAATGCAGGTGCTGCGAAACTTGCCTTGGTGCTTGTATTAAAAAGGGAAAAAGAAACAATAAAAAGCACATCAAACAACCCACTTTGTAGGGTTTCTCGATACTTTGTGACCGAAGGCATTTGACATGCATGCTAACCTGACTCTTAAGAAAAACTTGTGGGAGTGTTGGGCAAGTGTGTGTGTTATGCTTGGGTATACATTGAAATGGGTTTTGTCAACTCGTGTGTGAATAATGAAAAACAACCAATTTGACTATTGTTGAATTGTGCTTTTATGGAAACTAGCTTGCAGTGGTCAACAAAAACAGGGAAAAAACTTCAAGAAATGAAAACATGAAAACTTTAGGGAAAATGTGAAGAAATTAACTGGGTTAGTTTTTCAAAAAGCCCTCTTCCAAATTGGATGAATCGCTGAAGAAAATTTGATTCTTGCTGTTATGATTTGGAGATATGAAATGAAAAGTATTTATTAAGATGACTTAGTAGTTTATACAAAGTGTTTTGCCTAATTGATAGTGTCATATACCGATTACCCTGCCTGATAAAAAATTGAATAGCATTGGGAACAGTGGAATGTGATTTTCTTTTGCTTTGAAATGTAGGTCCTTGCCACTTAGCCAAATCTGCTTAAGGTGCATGCTGTGCAAGACTAAGAATGCCCAGAAAAATTCTTGTTTCTTTCTTATTTCATCTTTGTATTCTTATTTCTTGCCACACTCAAGCTCTCTTTGGAACTGCTTTACAAATTGCTATGAACAGCTTAGCACAGAGGAGACCTGGACTCTTGGTTTGAGTATTTAGGTGCTGTTTGAACAAGGACTGATAATAAAAGCATAGATTTTTGATGTTCTTGTTTTGAGCCTTGGCAGCTGAATATAAGAATAAAAAGAATTTCCTTATCCATTAGAAATATATATTTAAATCAGTGGCAGGTGTGCATGAAACACAAATTTCTTCCTTTCCATTTTTCACGTGATTTTTTTAAAAATCAAAATATAATAGGTTTTCTATCTGTTTTCTCACTGGAAACCAGTAAGGCCGTGTAATTACTTAATGGACACTGGTCCTAGCCTTAAGTAGGAAGTGCTGGCTGACTATAGCAGCTGGCAGAGAGCCAAAGCAAAGTTTGAAGCTGTTTGATACCTGCAAAGGCCTTTTATTGCCTGTAGGCTCTGTCACCATTAACATTATTCATATTCTGCATGGGGAAAAATAAGATGCCATAAACCATCTTGTAAAATGGTTTTCCCCTCTGGAGGTTGTAGACGCTGTGCTGCTTTCCAGGTTGGCCTTCCAGACAGCGTGTGTTCTATCTGCCCAGCCCCCTGCCCAGCAATCTCAGCACAGTCAAGGTCAGCATAGCAAATCCTGGGTGTAAGGCTGCCTGCGCACAGCTCAGGGCAAAAGCCAGTGTTAGGCCTCTGCTGGAAGATTTTATCCTTAGTGCCAACCCAGACCACCACGTGTTAGAGATTCAAGAGAGTCTCAAGTCTCGTAGCCCTGGGGCACAAGCCTGTAGGGCATCAGGTACTTTGTAGGTTCTTGGCTAAGTGTAAGGCAGGGCCCATATTTGAGGGTGCTGTCATTCCTGTAGGTTGACGTTCTTCTCTTTCCCTCTGTCCCATGGGTACTTGGAGAACAGTTTGACCAAACAGTGGACTGTAGTGAAGGGGAAAGTAAATAGATAGCAAGTCTTTGAAAGCAACTGGCTGTCCTTCAGTTACTTAATAGTTATACTGTGTGGTCTTAAGTGTTCTGAGTTGAAGTGATATTTTCTCCTCCTGCCTTCCTTGTCTGTGTCTCTGCTTTCTCCTCTTTCCCCTCCTTGTTTCTTCTAATGTTTGGATCATGAGCAGTGCAGTGAAAGAGCTTTATCTCATGTGGACTAGACCGTAGTTACTAGGATGGTATACAGGCACGTAGTAAGTTAATAGCATGTGGTGTTTGTACTTCCTATGTGAGATATCCGTGGAGGTAGCAAGCAGATGGAAAGTCTTAAAGATGTATGGGCATCTATGTTCTGTAAGCAAATCGCTTAGCCCATCCATAGCAATGGTAACTTACTACTGTTCTGGTATTCGCTTGCAGCAAGATGATGCCTAAATAGGCTTGCTAGAAGGACATGGCTATGGAAATATTTTCAAATGAAAGCTGGAGCTTGTTCTTATTAGAACTGATCTTGCTGCAGATTATGAATGGAAGAAAGGAAATTATATGCCATATGCTTCAACATATTCTAGTCTTCAGATGCTCTGAACACATGCTCTTGAAAACAACAGAGGGTGTTTTCCTTCCCTAAAGCCAAAGAATGCATGTGGACCACAAAGCTGTGTCTGCTCAGGGTGGTGTTCTGAAAAACCCTCTGAACCTGCTCATCTGTTTTGTTGTCATTGATGTCCTGTGGACTCAGAATCAGCAAATGCTTATTTTTTGTCTTTAGCAAGTAGCTAAAGAGGGAGGGTGCATGTTCCACTCCCCTTCACCTCCCACCACATATTAGTCAACTGGTACACAATGAATCTATAAAGCTAGTGCTGCCTGTCATGAAAGGACCATTGCGAATAGAGGCATCTTCTGATGAATCACAGCAAACATGGCAATTCTTCCATCTACAGGAGAAACGCAAAGTAAAGAGAAACATATCTGTGCTGATATAATGGTTTACTGTAGCTCTTGCTAAGATTTAAAATGTCTCGTGATTTGTAATCAAGTTCACACTGGGTAAATCAAGGCAATGCACAGCCTGGCTCCAGCTGGGCATCATAAAGGTGCCTTTTTGTGTTGTCCAGTGTGAGTCTAACCTGACTTCTGTACTTGTCTGTTAGCAGCTAATTCTTATTTGATGCCCTTAGCTTGATTTCTTAAACTAAACTGACTTGAATCCTAAAGCTTATAGAAAGAGATCTACTTCTCATGCTGTGTATTAATGCAGTTTGGGTTTTTCTTCTGAACACTAGTAGAAGAGACTTAAGTGCTTGCCCAAGCATAATAATGACAATCAGTCTTGGGCTTGTCATCTTCTATAGGTGTGTACAGATTTCTTTCTCCATCCACAGCTTCCAGCTTTGCTGCTCCTAGTTTCTGGTTGTGGAAAATGTGCTTAAGGAGGCACATCTAAGATTGTTATATACAGATTTACTGTAAAATTGACTAAATACACAAATTTACACTATAGCAG
Organism: Stercorarius parasiticus; assembly: GCA_013396915.1. NCBI lineage: Eukaryota > Metazoa > Chordata > Aves > Charadriiformes > Stercorariidae > Stercorarius > Stercorarius parasiticus. Next base: position 840,177 of record VWZL01004970.1, on the reverse strand, counting down.
AGGCACAAAGCTAGCAAACTTTTTTTTTCCTTGATCTTTCTGTTGTAGTAGCTTGATTGGGTTGGGGGGCAAACGATACAACTTGTTAATTAAAAATAGAATAGTAGCAATGCTCTTGAATATTTTAGTAGTATCAAGTTATTTAGTAAAATGTATTACTTTTCTGTACCTAACTGATACTGCTGATGGAAATGTGATGCCGTACAACCAGGGTGATTGAATCCTTTTAAGTAGCAGAACAATTTAGGTGTGTGTAAATTTCAAAGCATTGATGTTTAGCCTGCCTACGAATACTTAAAATCAGTGATGAAAGAAACAGTTCAAATGGTAAGCTATACTTAAACTGCACAGAAGGCATAAAACTCTGGGTAGATTTCTCACCTCTTAGAAGATAATGTTTAGACTAAACTAGTTCCTAATGACTTAAACTCTCAAAAACAAAAGCTCACAATTTTACTGGTTATGGGACCCTAACCTTGGAAAGCTCTGTTGAGAGCAGTTGATATTACATACCATCAGCTTCACTGCTTGTAATACAAGTGCAAATGTTTGCAGGATCAGAATCTGGTTGTGTAATCTGGCAGCTTCTGAAATGCCATGTACTGAGGTAGAAGTCGAGTCAGCTTTATGAAGTTAGGTGTGTTAATCATTCTGTTCTAGCCAACTTCTTCAGGTTATTTGATAAACTTCAGAGAAGAACAAAACTGTCTCTCCAAGGTTGTAGAGCTCTAATTATGATATACTGAGCTTTTAACTACCTCTTTCTTGCTTTATGGAAAGGATGTAGGAATAGTCAGATTAGATTAGACTTCTTATGTATTATATCTTAGCTTCCAGTACCAGCTTTAAAAGAAGGCACAGGAAACTTAGCAGGAGGCAGATGTTTTGATTATTGACCATCCTCAAGAGGATATTTTCCTAATAATTTGTATTGTGATTGCACCAACAAACTCCACTTAGGGATTCAGAATCTTGGTAAGTGAGCTTCTATGTTATAAAGAATGGTTAAAGCTAGTTCCTCCTTGAAGAAGCCTGCAGTTGCAGTCCCTAATAATATAACCTGCTTTTATTTTTGAAAATAGCCTGCATCAGCAATATATATCCACATCCTTGAGCAGCATAAAGTAGGCTGCCTCCATAGTGTTCCCCGAGCCCATACTAACCAAGGTTCTTTTTGTGTGTGTGTGTGTTATGTGACCTGGGTACTCTTCTAGTTGTTATGGACTCCTGTGTATTGAAAAAATGCTCCAATAAGAGAAAGATGCCCTTTAGTTGATGAGCATGTTGGACGCTTATTCTTATCTACTGTGACTTTTTTGGTGCCTCAGCTTCTCAGCCTATCAAACAATAATACTGCATGGATTAGGTGAGTTTGTCTCTGCAGGTATCTTGAAAGCTTTACAAACACTAAAATTTAGCTAGAAAAAACATCTTAAAATAAGAAAACCAAATCTATAATTGATCTGATTATATAGTCTGATCCAAACCAGCGACATGGACAGTGGCATAGAGTGCACCCTCAGCAAGTTTGCTGACGACACCAAGCTATGTGGGGCGGCTGACACGCTGGGGGGAAGGGATGCCATCCAGAGGGACCTTGACAGGCTGGAGAGGTGGGCCCATGCCACCCTCATGAAGTTCAACAAGACCAAG